>BSQZ01000001.1:13906499-14408999 GCA_033239005.1 Lamellibrachia satsuma | reverse complement strand
AATTTTATAATGAAACTTTTGACGTAGATTACATAATTCGGACCAATTGTTCGCAACGCTATGCATGAAGTTGTATCCATGATTGCCATTGGCATTGCCCTGCAATAACTTGACTGGAATATATGTTGTAAAACTGCATATTTAATTTCCTCACCAAATCGTGTATTTCCTCAATTATTAAGACATGAAATATCACGATAGTAACACGTTTTGTGTGGATTTGATTTTTAATCAGAAGACGTGTTATCATTACTAATAAATTCAGTATTGCAATTTCCTGTCGCTCAATTACCCAACGAAAATCGTTGGATATTCCCTTGAGGGAGTATGGGTAATGTAGGATTTGGCAATAGTGTGCGTTATTGCGAACAAGGGCATCAGTTTAACTAAGGAGAGGAACGCCCAGAATCTCCACAAATAACGTCGAACGTATTTTGGTTTTGAGTAGCACACATGTTATTTATCAAATAATTAAAAATCATTCGTAAATATTGTATATTACGATATATTACATATATGTAGATATATTATGTTATACACGCACGCACACACAAATGAACGCACGCACCTACGCACCCACCAACCCACACACACGCTCGCTCGCACGCACGCACGCACGCACGCACGCACCCACGCACACACACACACACACACACACCAACGAAACAATCTTAAACCAAAAGCCGTCTTTAAAAGTTAAACAGCGCCATCTATAAAATGTTCCGATGCGCACATTTCAGACATCCTGTTTCCATTCAATAACATTACGTAAATGCGACCCGGCGATGTTCCTGCGAGAAGGAATGTACTAACACAACAGGAATGTTCACTTTGTCGATTATATCGTCCAGGATTTCGGCGTGGCTGTGACGCGTACGAACTACTGGCGCCGACAAGCGGACAGTCACGCTTGTAACGCCGACGGGTGGTCTCGCGTGAATAACTTATAGGATAAGCATGTTTAGCCGAGGTTCATTAACCTCACTGTTACAGCGCTGCGTGAATAGGTCATTCTAGATTTCAGATTATATACGTAAATGTCAGAATACAGTTTGCGGTCATTTTTTTACGCTGCCACGTTGGAGCTACTCTCCCCGGTTCAAGGCCGAAGAATTCGATGTAGCGACGTCGCTTCTGCTGACAGTATGTGGCGATTGGTCTAAATGAGACATCCCGATTCGTGTTGTCGAAACAGTGGACAAGTCTTGAGCGGCAGCCTCCTCGTCATCTTCCTTCTGCCAGCGAGGTACCAAAGGCTCGCGAGACGTCGCCGGCGAAATGTTGGCCGCTGTAAACTTGGACGCTGGGTCGACGATCGTTTCCATCGGCGCGTACTGCGACGGGACGCGGCTGAACTTGAAGGCGGCGACAGCAGCGGCGGTCGAGGCCGGCACCTCCCCGGCGAGGTGCTGCGTCTCCGTGTGGCGTCGGAGGTCGACCTTCCGCTGGAAGGCGCGGCCGCACTGGTCGCACGAGAACGGCTTGAAGCCCGTGTGTTTGCGACTGTGTGTGATGAGGTTGGACGACTGACTGAAGGCCTTGTTGCAGTGGCGACACACGTACGGCTTCTCGCCTGCAATAAACATGGGTAGGATTACTATTAAGCAATATTAATCCAGTCTTGACAATGTGTTTTGCATTGATAAGAGATGTGAAATTTTAATGCAACTGTGACGTAACAGCTGATATATATATATATATATATATATATATATATATATATATATATATATATATATATATATATATATATATATATATATATATATATATATATATATATATATATATATATATATATATATATATACAATATTAATGATGATGACGACGACGATTATTATTAGTATTATTAGTATTATTGTTTTTGTTTACTGTTTGTTGTTGTTATTGTTTTTATTATTATTATTATTATTATTATTTTGACACTGATAGTAATTGTAACAACACCATAAACCGTATAGCAGCATTATGAACAAAACGTGTTAACAGTTTACCCTTTAAAAATCTTACACCCCAAGTTTTTGGTCTGATATGATTTATACGATACAATTTTTATACGATTTCTGGAAATAGGTGCACATAAAAATTATCCTGGTCAGCTCTGATATTAATTTAATTATCATATTTTATTTAACTTGTAAATCGTTGAAGATAAAATATACGGTTAGCTGCATAATGTTTATTTTGCATACGGTTTAGTTTTACTGGCTAAAATCCATCGTCTTCGGAGTTAAGACAATGCACGGCGATTTTCATTGGTCAACTGAACGACTGATTTACGGATATTGCGACACTGGTTGTGTTAGTATTGATAACATCTTGATTGTTTAAACATATCATCATACCAAGCGAATGATTATCGTGATGTTTCATGCTTACAATTTTATAAAACGTTTTATCAAATAAATAAAATATGCAAGTCTTACGACATAAACATTATTTGATTACAGTTCCTGTTTTGCACCATTTCTGACGGTAACAATGTTACGGTAACTATGTTACGGTAACTATGTTACAGCAATACAGATTAAAACATGAAATACAAAATTTTTAATTTAGATGAACCTTGATATCGAAAAATTACGACAATTGGGCATTTTAATTATATGAAACCAGATCCATATCAGTTCTAACTATTGGAAATAGTTGTATATTCCCTTAAGACAGGCATCGAATCGCAGAATTATGCCGGTGGCAATAACAGTGAAACTAAACGATTTGGGAACTGTCTGTGACGCGACCCGAATTAAAAGTCGGTCGTTAGTCGGACCAGACGACCATCCATCATCGGTCGACGAGTCGTCAACACGAGGCGATGTCGACGGCGGGGACGGATTTGATTTGAGAAAACACGTATTAATTCTCTTCTCACCGAAGAAAAACACATTAGGGTGGGTGTTGTTTGTGTGCCGGATTGGGGCAGGTCGGCTCGCGGTCGCTGTGTCAACAACTGCGGTCCCCGACAGAACATTGCTTTCCGCCGGGCTGCCTCCGAGTGCCCGCTCGAGTCGTTAGGACGTTCAACGCACCCGCCACAGACGCCGGGAGACGCGAACACTCCCACCTCGATACATCGAGCCCAGTGGCGTATTTAGAGGGGAAGGGGGCGTTGGGCCATGATCCCTTGTGGCTGAATGTTTTTTATTTTTTTAACGTATTTTTCCGCTGCGCCGCTACGTGGTAGCATGGATGACTAGGTTTGCCCCCCTTGGCTTCCCACGTGGCCCCCTTGCCTCCTCCTTGGCCTCCACTTGCCGCCCCCACCCCGGCCTCCGTTGGCCTCCCCTTTTGGCCTCCCCCTTGCGATATCCCAGATAAGCCACTGATTGAACCCATCGCGAATCAGGTTCGTTGATGTTCACAATTGCGGTATGTCAATGGTTTAAGTCATATGCGCAGTCGATTGCATATTTTCGTTAAAATCTTCGAAGGAATTGACTTTAATCGTCGGATCGAGTAAAGTGTGAAAGTGGGAATACTTTTATTTCAGTAAATCATATATCATATATATATATATATATATATATATATATATATATATATATATATATATATATATATATATATATATATATATATATATATATATATATATATATTACGTGCCGAACGTCTTGCTATATATATATATATATATATATATATATATATATATATATATATATATATATATATATATATATATATATATATATATATATATATTATATATATATATATATATAATATATAAGTTCTTCGAAATGAGTGAAACAAAAACGAGTGAAAAAACCGATTTGTTGAAGAGCGGTGTGAGTGCGTGCGTGCGTGCGTGCGTGCGTGCGTGCGTGCGTGCGTGCGTGCGTGCGTGCGTGCGTGCGTGCGTGCGTGCGTGGGAAGAAGGATGTGGGTAATAGTGAATACAAGGAAGGGGTGACAGGGAAAACGGGGAAAGGAACTGAAGGAGGGAGAGATGGCGCAAATAGTTATGTATTGTCGCCATATGACGTTCGCGGCCTGTCGTGACACAACACAGACGCCAGACTGACCTGTGTGTATGTAGGTGTGTTTCTTCATGTCCGACTTCTGGTGGAAGCGCTTGCCGCAGTACTGACACGGGTAGGGGCGCGTGTCGCTGTGAATCAACAGGTGAGTGGACAGCGTCGACGACCGCTTGAAGCACTTGCCGCACTGCGGACACGCGAAGCTCCTCTCGTGCGAGTGGACGGCGCGATGTTGACCGAGACTGACGGCGTGGCCGAACGTCTTGCTGCACACGTCGCACGCGTACGGCCGCCGCCCGCCGCTGTGCGAGCGACGCACGTGCACCTCGAGTCCGTGCGCCGTCGTGAAGCGTTTCGCGCACGCCGCGCACTCGTACGACCCGCTGGAGCTCTCATCGTCCACTTCCGCTGAAGTCATCCGGTCGGCCGGAAGTTTCTTACCGACGTCGATGTTGGCTTTAGCGAACCCTTTCGCCGAGTCGGCGCTGCTGCGTCTGTAGGTGTCATCTAGCGCCGGGTTCCAGATCGCGGGTTTTGTACTCGAGCTGCTCATAGGGGGCGCTGTTGCCACGAGAGGGTGTGACTGCTGCTGTTTCTGTTGGTGGAGCTGCTGCTGCAACTGCTGCTGCCACATTAGGTGCTTCTGATGCGCCGCGAGGAAGGAGACGTAGAGGTCCGAGTAGGTGGCGCGGTGATCCCAACTTGCCAACACGTATCGGAAGTATTCATCTACACCGTCAACAAAACAATCACAAAATCGTTGTTATATCTATACTATGAAGTAGTTTGTGACCTCATATACGCGTCAGTTTCGCGTGCATGGGGCTGATATTTTGTAGGCGTACCCGGAAGCCCATGGAGATGGTTCGTACATTACGCACAATGGAATTCGCAGTTACGCACAATTGTTAGCAATATTGTTCCGAGTTACCTGGTCAACGTCAACCGTTCACAGGAGTTCCTGCGTACGGTTCGAACGCTTCGTGAAACCGGCAGTTGGACAAGATTTTTGGGGCACGAAGTAGTCATTGCAGTTGGCATATAGCCCTATACCTGAACTGTGTAGTGCAGTGAATCATTAGCTCTTGACGTGGCTGCCCTTTGTCCCGTGCAACGCCAATAACTCGGCTATTCGTATATAAACGATGTACATTCAAACATACTGAAGGCCCAAATGTGTTTTAGAGAGCCACGAATGTATATAAAAAAAATTATTTTACAGTTACATGTTTATGAATATCAACCTTACCCCTCAGTATATTCGAGAATAGTTGTCAACAATGTATAAAATTGTGAACAAGCATTTTTAATGTGGTTTACTAAAACACACTTGCTTGGCCAAGAAAGTATTTTTAATGTGGTTCACTAAAACACAATTGGTTGGCCAAGAAAGTATTTTTAATGTGGTTCACAAAAACACATTTGGTCGGTCGAGACGTTAGAAAACATGTAATTTATACTATCTAACATGATTTTGCGATAACCGCGATCGTACTTTTAATACAGTTCATTCGTTCACGATTTCGTTTATTTTACTAAATGCAAAATAAAATTTGTCTAATAGTTCAAACACGAGCGGTTGTCGTCGTATAAAATGTGAATACTACCAATTGTATGCACGAGGAAACTAGCGTTTGAAACTAACTAGTCAAAATACCCAACCTCCGGACTGTTTATCACGATAACAATATTAAAACGCGTTGACACATAAATAGCCATATATGCCGTCGCACATGGTGCTGTCAGTCAATAACTCTCGACGTTTCCACGTGGTACTAGCAGTCATAGTAACGTCTATAGCGACGCCACGCTCTTGTATTACGAAACTACGAACACTTGAAGAAAACACGCACGACATTGTCAAAACTGTACGTAATTTTTCACAAAGCGTTGCGGACAGTTGTGCGTAATAACTACAAAGGGTAATTTGACTGTTCATAGAAAGGGTAATAACTGGGTGAATTTCGAAAAAATCATCTACATCCCCCCACGAAAATTTAACGCCCGAGTAGCAAAGCGTCTAGGAGGAGAAGCGTAGCATATAAACACATGTACAACCACTTGCTGGATTGTAGTAAGATACAATCTAGTAATGTTACTCACTGTTGTTGACGACAGGAGGCGCCAAGCTCAACCCCCGCTCCTTGTCGAACCACCGGCTCGTGTACAAGAGCGGCATCGCGGAGGACGGGAGCGCCATCTTGTCGGCCATGTTTGCGGACGTAGCGACGCCTAGCGGTGATGGGGTGAACGACGGGCAGGCACTGTATGGCAGCGACAGCGTTGTCTTGGTGTTGTCACGGATTACTGTCCGGCAGACTTCCGCAACTGCAAAGAAAGACGATGTCAGAAAATATTTCAGGATAGGTCACTATTTCTCATGACTTACGTTTAGCTTTGCAATTAAATATGCATATGAATTAATGCTTTTTATCAGGGAATAAAATCCTGCAAAGAAGTGCGGGATATCGTATGAAATAACAATTACCATATTATTGTTTTCTACAAAAATATCGAAATGAAATAAGGCGTTTATACATTTTTTAGTTTTTATGTTTACATTAGATAGAGAAGGTTCAACGTAACCAGCAACCACACAGTGCTTTGCGGAATATGAAATCGAACGTGTTTACGTGTTCATGCGCCAACCAACCAGTGGAACATGTTCGCTAAGAATATTTCAACTGATTCATCGTAGTGTGCCGGGTCGGAACAGCAGCCTACCTAATGTTATCCACGACGAAACGACGTGATTTAAAAAACAATACTCGTCGACTCTCGCGCTTTCGTGTCCGCCTACGCAATTCTACGATGACTCCGTGGAATACAATGGTACAAATTAAAAGATTGCGTTTAATTATCGCCGGAGGCGCCGAGTCTGTGAAGTCATCGAGCGAGGCTCTGTGGAAATAACGCCTTCGATCCCGTCGAGGATTCGATTAGAGACGGGCATTGGCAGATGGGTAACAGACTATGTCTCATATATATTCATATATATGTATATGTATATGTATATGTATACATATATATATATATATATATATATATATATATATATATATATATATATATATATATATATATATATATATATATATATATATATATATATATATATATATATATATATATATATATATATATATATATATATATATATATATATATATATATATATATATATATATATATATATATATATATATATATATATATATATAATATGATTGTGTATTGTGCGTGCATGCGTGTGTGTGTGTGTTTGTTCGTGCGTGCGTGCGTATACATGCTGAATGCACTTTGCGATTACATCAAACCAGTGTATATGTAAATTACACTTACAGCTAGTTGTGCTTTTAATAATTCAGAATTGAATGCGCGATGACAGAGTCGGCACTAGCCTTTGATCACAAATGATTTGATGAGTGTGCGCGTATCATGAATCATAATATTCGATATAGTATAAAATATGCATACGAAAGAAACACAATCCGAAGCACAAGTCTGCGCGGGTCGATGCAATGTCCGCCTATACTATTTACATACAACATACGTTCGCACGCGTGTAAATCTGGTGTCATAGAGACGCTCTTAGCATCCAGGTTAATAATTAACATGCGAGTATTTCCAACGTGACGCACGCAGTACGTGTCCACTTTGATCGCACACAACCTGTGCAATTTGTAGATGAATGCATTTGTATTCGATGCCCAACGCACGCACGCACGCACGCACGCACGCACGCACAAACACACACACACACACACACACACACACACACACACACACACACACACACACACACACACACACACACACACACACACACACACACACACACTGCATCCTGCATGGGTTCTAGTGAGTGTGAGTTCGCGCGTGCCTACGTGCACGTATGTACACGAATGACTAGAACCTACGCAATATTATGCACACTAGAAAAATGTGGTTACCGTTTCCAACCGCCATTTGCCAACGTATGGTCTTTCCCATTTAAAAGGGATACTATAACTTCTTGTAGCTTACTGCTACACATTTTCTCTGATCAGCGCCCAAACTTAATCCACGCGACTAACCGATTCCACGCGCTTAAACAATACAGAATGTTGCGATACAATTATTCTATCTTTGAATCTTGCTATTTCCTTCCGTTTATGCTATACGGCTACATTGTGTGCCTTCTTATTTAAATTCAAGTCCAACTAGAGAGCATCAGTTTTAAATTGAATTGCAAACTCAGCAATCTGCTTTAGCAGTTTTCATTTGCTCTATCTTCTACTGAAGCTAGCGTAAATACTTTCTGTTGATCTTCGTTGGGTCTGTGAAACAATTTATGTATAACTGTATACCACGCCCGTGGCGTTATTTACAAGACTAAATAAAGTCAGGAATGTTAATCAACCAAAACAATTATATCAACATAACTACCACTGTTTTGGGATGAATTATTATTAAGTTATCATTATTTTTTTATTATTATTACTATTAATATTATTATACAATTACAAAAAACAATCTCCCACATCGATTGAACTACAACAATTGAGAGTTCAGCGCGCGCCTCGCGTGCGACGGTGCCTACCTCTGGTGGGGGGGTTCGGCGTAACGACGGAGAATGCGCTGCAGCAGCCGATGGGAAGTTGGTCGGGTGACGTCACTGGGGCGGCTGTCTTGTTCTTCACCAGAAACGATCGTGGCATCATCTGCAGGAGCCGTGACGGGTCGCGTTTGGCCGTCCTGTAACAGTCAGTGTCGCCAAAGTGCCGAGATGCCGGCGAAAATCACTCGGGTAATGGCTTCCCGCGGCGTGCGCTACTTGAGCGAGTAACATCAACTGGTGTGACGAAGCCAGTCGGCCGCATATTTACGCTGGGGAGTATTATGATAATCGCCCGGACGCTACGATTACAGCAGCCGTTACCCACCTGCTATTGTAGTTGCGAACAATCGGCTTTCCGACGTCGCTCGGCTCGACGTCGACTCTGATTGGCGCGCCGCGATTTCTACTGCGGTTGGTTGGAAATCTGGCCAATCAGCGCCGGTGTGCTTAATCACTGCGGAACGCTGCCCGTGCGGGGAGTTGTGATTCGGCGATGTGGATACGGCGACGGCGCTGGGTGGCGCTGCGGGTTGGTGAACTGCCACATGGAAGCGGCGGCATTTTGGCCTGGAGTAACACAATAGCTTGCGCCTAATCGATATTATTTAACCGGGAAGTCAATCTTGCTGCCATGTGCACTGCGTTGCTTTTCCGCAGCGCTTGCGAAACAGACTGGCCCAGACTGGCCACGTCGCGTTTAATCAAATCTGTCAAATCAGCATAATACCTGTTGTGTAATTTACACAAATTTACTGAGTTAACGAGCGCGCGTGTTTCGACCTAAGAACTTGACCATATACGATGTTCTCAAGCGAGAATGTGTCCGTGTATTTTCTGACAATGCTGATATGTCATGTACTGGTTTGTGTTCTAACGGGGAACGGCCATGCAGTAATGCCTTACTGTTTGTTAAAAAGGTGACGGGCCGTAACCACAGACGGTAGCCGATTACACGTTTACTAGCGAGTTCATGGCATACGAATGAAATGCCGGCGATATTTTGAGACGCTACCATTTTTGGCATTTGTTTGTTCCGTGGGAAATTATATTTTAACTGAGATATGAACATGTTTAAAGAAGCACCTGAACATGAAGGCAGTGGGGAATAGACTGCGATCGGCATAATAATAATAATAATAATAATAATAGTTATCATTATTCATCTCATCTTTTTGCCACGGTTAGTAATAATTTTATGTTATTAAAACCATCAACGTTGATGGTTCAATTAAAACAACATTTAAGCGGTTGTTGTTCATTCTTCAGTTGTTATTATATATCTTGTGCAATATTCATTATCAATACTACCATCGTCGCCGTCCGTATCTACGTTATTAGTGTTATCACAATAGCGCACGCGATGCCTCAGTGCGCCGTCAACGACAAAGACAAGTTCTAGCCGCTCGGAAAATCAGTGATGCGGTTTCATTGGACACTTCAATTCAATCATGTGCACTGTAAATGAAAATTAATAGAGTCCGCCTCTCAAACGTATAATTACGACGCTTTATCGCGCTGGCTCCTGGGGGAGGCAGCCCCTTGGCCGTACCGCCGTGTCGCCGTGCCGCCGTGCCGCCGTGCCGCCGTGCCGCCGTGCCGCCGTGCCGCCGTGCCGCCGTGTCGCGTGCCGCCGTGCCGCCGTGCCGCCGTGCCGCCGTGCCGCCGTGCCGCCGTGCCGCCGTGCCGCCGTGCCGCCGTGCCGCCGTGCCGCCGTGCCGCCGTGCCGCCGATACGCCGTATAATACGATACAATACTATACAACAAAACCCGTGTCAGAACGAAAGGATTAGGCAGTCTCTAATCGGTTCACAACAAGTTGTCAGTGGAGCTAATGCAAACACCAAAAAGCGAAGTCAGAAATGTGAGTGTTCGTGTGACGCGGAATGTTTCCTGGGGATAGGAATATCAACGCTAATAACTAGGAGTGAGTTTCACGGAGTTGGTGCTGCAATCGAGAAAGCTCTAGTTCCGACGTTTATCTGAATTGTGGGAACAAAAGTAGACCAAAGCTAGACATTCCAGGCTGCCTAGGCTCTCTTGCAGGGTTGAACAGTGAATGTTCATGTGCCGGTTGCTTATAGATGAAAATGCTTAATTTTGATAGGTAGCTTCACATCTTGAGAAAGATGCGATATTGGAGAGGAAGCCAATGCAGAGATCTTAGAAGTGGCAGTAAATGTGAGAAAAGAGGAGACCAAGAATAGATACTACTCATAAATTGCCAAATTAGTTTGCGCGTGTTGAGGTTTCGTGATATCCTTGAAAGTGATATTGTCAAAGGCAGAATTGAGGTTTCGTTCAAGCGAGGCGCTTCAACCAACGCCTTAACAACAACGTGACGCTGCCAGACCAATAGTTATACCCCAAGGCGCCTCAACGCCTCAGCCACCAACGTGACGCTACCAGACGAATAGACCTTCCGGGCTTGACCCCGAGGCGCCTAATCGCCTCCATCACCACCAAGCCGCTTCCGGACCGCGACGATTTTCCGGTCGAAAACACAGCCGATTATTGCAATAAAACCCGCCGTTTCAGCACCGCCTCTCCCGGGAACTGTAATGGGAAATTAATGGGGCTTTCCGTATGCTTACCGACCGCTAGTATCCCATTGCTCGTGCCCGATCACGGAACATTTCCCAGTGAGCCGCTGAGGACTAAGGATTAGCGGCAGGCGGTAGTCGCTGCTCTATCGCCAGGTTCTTCTCAGACGGTGCTTTACTGGTCGTATTCTCGTATCTTTAAACATGCAATTATCTGGCGTTTAAATGCTATGAACAGTTATCTCAAATAGACAATGTCGATAAGCTATAACTCCACGTGATAAATAATACATAGCTAATATACTTACTAAAAGTTACGTTTTTGTGTATCGTTTTATACTAAAATGAAACACAGGTATATGTACATTATAGCGAAACAAAAGTCATGGTTTCGGGGCCACGCACCTAATAAAATACTTATAAAAACTAACTATTTGCAACTACAATCGAGACTATGACCCTAGTGGTTTTCTCAGAATGTTTCGTAAAAGTGAGAGATTCTGGTCAAATGTCAGTGTTCCTGACGGCTGACATGTTGACCAGAGCGACCAATAAGCGCCTGGCAGTTCGTGTAAATCGAGGCAGCTAGACATCTGCTGCGACACGTTAAGCGCCTTCGACCAAGAACGAATAGCCGCTGGGCATGCAACGAAGCAACACAAACTCTCAATGGAGAGGGTTCACACTGGTATACTATAATAAATAAAAATAAATAAATAAGCTATGACCTGTATTGTCATTAATATACATACATACATACATACATACATACATACATACATACATACATACATACATAAGCTATGACTTATATTGTCCTTAATATACATACATACATACATACATACATACATACATACATACATACATACATACATACATACGTACGTACGTACGTACGTACGTACGTACACACGTACACACATACGTACATACGTACATACATACATACATACATACATAATACGTAGGTACGTACGTACGTACATACATACATATTCACTCACGCACGCACACACGCACGCACGCACGCACGCACGCACGCACACACACTCTCATGCATATATACACAAGCACGCAGCGTACACATACGCACGCACGCACGCACGCACGCACGCACGTACGTATGCACGCACGCACACACCCCTAAGTTATCATATTAAATCTAAGCGTCACTATGAACATTGAATATTTTAGTCAAATAAAGCTAAAGTTAATTGGTTCTCCCCTTCCCACTGATTCCCCTCCACGCTCATCACATTCTTCTAGAAATCAGCACAAATACATTTAACATGATTAAGTACACTAAACTTGTCGCACATGTAGCAATGACTTATTGATGTTATGTCTGTTATTGTACCACACATTAAATAATGATATGCCATTCTGTATGTCAATATGTCATCATATTTGTGTCGTATTTCCAAACCAAGGCAGTTTCTTCGACAAACGACGTCTGTAATGCAACGACGATGTCGCCGAACCGCGACTTAATGACTTGAAGCTGTGTTTTCGCGGGGCTTCAGTCGGGATTAGTCTAGAAATTAATTGGCACAATGCAAAGATAACACAATTCGTGACTTGAAACGCGAGCGATTTCCCAAGAGGGGAACTCCAGCACAGCAGTAGTGCAACAACGTAACACGGACACATGTCATTGTGTTGTTGGTGTGGCGTCCCTGTCACGGTAAAATGTATTGGTTTGTGCTCACTGAAAGGTTGCTTACAACGTAATGAAGCGAACATATTTGGACGCTTAATGCAGCTAGCCCGCTGATTTGTCAACGTTCCCAGTATAGTAGCGGTGATAACGCTTAGACGCGGTAGTTTGTTTAACGGCTTTCCAGCAATTTAACAATGTATATTCGATTATGTATCCGACAGCGTTGCTAGGTGTACCCCCCCGCCGGTAGCAGCCGTTCAACATAATGTCGGAAGACAGGCGAATTTCATTCTCCATTAAAGGTATACTCACTCTGGTCGATTTTTTATTGTAAGATAATGTTATATATAATATAGACTATTTGTGTCTATTTCACTAGATTGACTATCCAAACGGGTATTAGTGAACCACAAATGTTTTTTTTTCAAATTGGTATGATTCGAGTCGAATCGTATGTTTACATATTGCATGTTGAACTGGGACAGTCTAAAAGGCGGACTCGGCTAAATGTGATGTTCTTATTTTATTTATTTCGTACTCCCAATTGTGCCTACGGCATGGAAATATATTTGTTTTGTTAATAGTTTGTATTTGTGTAATGAATGAACGGCTCCTCCGAGTGCTGTCTATAACCCGGTCCACTCGTCCGCTCTCGTCAGCCTGTTAGCGTCACGTAGGCTATATCAGCACTGTCAAAACTTGATTCTAAATTCCAAATGGCCGTTTGGGAGTCGTATAAACGATAAACGAAGTTGTGGCAGTGGTGAAATGGTGAGTGGCGCCTCTGGTGGGGAGTCTGAGATTGCCCCTGCTGAACTGGAAGGTCGATATTGATAAACAGATAATGGTTAAATATATTTATTTATTATTAAACATATATAACGCGCCATGTATCCGGGTGAAAATAATTATATTAAAACGGGTTCATTAAAACATATTTGAGCGGTCGATATCTTAGACTAGATAAACTGTATACTGCATAACATGAGGTAAGGAAAAAACGATTGGACTGTGTGCCTTTAACCCACCACTAGACGTCGCTGTATCGATGCCTTCGCGATTAACGATGACCATTACGTAGGTCAATGAATGCGGTCGACGTCCAGCTGAAGTTGACCGCGATTTCCCGAAGGACGAAAGAACGCAGATGACGTTAATTGCTCAGCCTATGCATGTGCACAAGTCGTCCAGCAGTGGACAGTGTAGTGGACAGTGTAGTGGACAGTGTAGTGGACAGTGTAGTGGACAGTGTAGTGGACAGACGACAGTGTAATTTACTTGTAATTTTTCAACGAACGATTTAAACGTCACGGACGATGGGAAAGGGAAACGTCACGGACGATGGGTAAGGGAAACGTCACGGACGATGGGAAAGGGAAACGTCACGGACGATGGGAAAGGGAAACGTCACGGACGATGGGAAAGGGAAACGTCACGGACGATGGGAAAGGGAAACGATTGAGCATTTTTCTAAGCTTTAATTTTATGTTTAACTCGTGTAAGAAAAGTCTTACCGTTCTACCAAATCCTAATTTATCCAGCAACACGTGAATTGGTTCTTTATTCTTTGTCGTTTGAAAATAACGCATGAGGTTACATGATTATGTAACCTGAACAGAAGATAAGTCACCAACAACATTATACTTCGGAAAATATAATTGAGCACTTATTTTCCTTGCGTTTATCCATAACCTGATAACTAACCTCGCGACTAGGAAACAAACAAGTTGGTTATCCCGGGATATTTCATTTCAATCTGAATTTGCAGAAACATTTCGCCAAATGTGACGGGTGCAATGATAAACAGACATCCCTCATTAAATTTATTTAATGTGTATTAACGAACTTATATGATTACTGTATAATTATTATACATAATAACGCAGTTAATGGTGTACATGTCGTTGTTGGGAAGGTTTCCACATTCATTTCCACATCCAGGTGTCATTGGTGCAGAAGGCGTGTACTTGAGATAAGCAGCTACACGGCTATATACTCCCCTCCCTTAGTTGGGGCATTTCACACAACATGGCAACGTTGATACACAATATTTCAGCGCCAATGCTACTTGTTCGATGTGGCCAGTACTTCGAAAGCATCCATGTATGTTACAATGAGATAATTAGTATTACAAAGGCATAAACACACACGCGTGGGCAAACGAGCAATACATACTATCGGGCGCGCGCACGCACGCCGCACGCACGCACGTACATGCAAGCGCACACACGCACGCTCGCTCGCACTCACGCACGCACGCACGCACGCACGCACGCACACAGGTTAAAGTCTGTATATTTGTTGTGTATACGTGTATGCATACAGCCTGTACACCTGTTACGCAATATTTTCACATTTAAAATTTGACACCTATTTTTGCATTAAATCCCTTCCTGTTTGCATTCAAATGTTCTACGTTAACCGTTACCCCGGGAGGTTTGACCGCGTATAAAAAACACAAAATGCGACATCGTGCGAGCGCGCCCCGCTACCGTTGCCGCGAAGATTGCCGTCTTGTCGCGAGTGTTGATCGCACGTCTTACGACAGTGCAACGCGGCGCGTAACGCAATTACGCCGGGTTTTGACGTCGAGCGATACGCAGGGAATGTCAACGTAACGGCGTTACGAGTGACGGAACAATTAAACAGATTGCTCGAACCTCCCCAGCTGGCCGGCTTAATGTGATTACGAATCAGACCGGCGCTTTGCATGCCGGTCCCAAGCGGCCGGAGTTCGGCCCTCTACAGGATGAATTTCGCTCGTTTCGCGTCGCCTCCGTTCGGCGGGAAATGTTTGCTTGTATGCATGCGTACGTAATTTCCCAAGATGCAGTTCTCCACTTTTTTTTTTCCAATTAAAGCGCAACAAACGATAGGATACTCTAAATTTGGTGAGTCACGTGTGTTCCATCCTTACTAACCTCAAATGCTTTTTCGAGCTCAATAAATAATCGGCAGTGTTTGTCTCGTCTGGTGCAGACAGGTGGTTGTAACTGGGTCCGACTTCATGCAAAATCTGTTTGAGATCAGTGACTCCAGACGAGTTTTTAGGGTAAATTAATCGAATCTAACGCATGCACGCACGCACGATAAAGTACGTACGTACGTGAACCAGTGAGTTCTATGCCAATCTGTTGAATATTGTACACAAACCCAGATGTGTCTTAATATAATACACAAACACGAAATCAAAATATCCGAACAAAAACGCAATGTTTTATTGTGACGTAACCGAAAACGTCGATGCATAGGTGAACATTCTATGCGGCTGCGCACGAAAGAAACAAACGGAAACAGGTAGCTGCGCGGGGTATTTCGGGAAATGTCGCGAAGGACGACGTTCCCACGCAATGGAGTCGGTGTAGGTGTTGAAGAAATTCATATAAATCAGCGCGCAGAACAACGACGCCTTTCGTTCGTTCTCCAACTTGGGCGACAGAACAATGTACAGGTTGTTTCTTTCACAGGCCCGTTTGCTCGCCAGGTTCACATAGGACGTCGGTATCGACACAAGTTCTCCACTGTGTCGTGTTTTGTGCCATCTTGGTGCAGTTTATTCCAGGTGTAGCCCTTCATCGTGAGTTCTATTCCAGGTGTAGCCCATCATCGTGAGTTTTGTTCCAGTTGTAGCCCATCATCGTGAGTTCTGTTCCAGGTGTAGCCCATCATCGTGAGTTCTGTTCCAGTTGTAGCCCATCATCGTGAGTTCTGTTCCAGTTGTAGCCCATCATCGTGAGTTCTGTTCCAGGTGTAGCCCATCATCGTGAGTTTTGTTTCATTATTCTGCACAGGCAACCATTGATGAAGTCTACATAATTTCCACTGCTTGTGTTGTTATTCTCCATGTCTCAAGGAGAGTGTTGGTACACATACGTACGCACGCACGTACGTACATACAAGCTTCAGGTAGCAAGTGGACAAGGAAGCTATTGGCTTATCGAATGTCCAACAGTTGTGTCATCTACACATACATCCATCCTCTTAACATTTCTGTAAATTTTATTTTAAACATGTTTACGCAGTCAGTAAAAGAGAGAGAGAAATACGCAGTCAGTAAAATATAATTCATGTATCATCCTCTGTGTGAATGAATGAATGAATGAATGAATGAATGAATGAATCCCGTATCCAAACTACACTATATATATATATATATATATATATATATATATATATATATATATATATATATATATATATCACGATATATATATATATATATATATATATATATATATATATATATATATATATATATATATATATATATATATATATATATATATATATATATATACATTGCGGGAGTGAAAAGAATAGAAAAGCGATGAATGGAGGAGCTGAGTGAGGAGGTTGATGTGAAAGAGAGTCGCGCGAGGAAGCTGGTGAGGAGATGATTAACGCGGGTTTTATACGTTTATACGTGGAAAGAATGGAAGGGGAACAGTTGACAAAGAGAGCGGATACACTTAGAGTGAAGAGTCGGAGGAGAGAGAGAGAGAGAGAGAGAGAGAGAGAGAGAGAGAGAGAAAGAGAGAGAGAGAGAGAGAGAGAGAGAGAGAGAGAGAGAGAGAGAGAGAGAGAGAGAGAGAGAGAGAGAGAGAGAGAGAGAGAGAGAGAGAGAGAGAGAGAGAGAGAGAGAGAGAGAGAGAGAGAGAGAGAGAGAGAGAGAGAGAGAGAGAGAGAGAGAGAGAGAGCGAGAGAGAGAGAGAGAGAGAGAGAGAGAGCGAGCGAGAGAGAGAGAGAGAGAGAGAGAGAGAGAGAGAGAGAGAGAGAGAGAGAGAGAGAGAGAGAGATAGAGAGAGAGAGAGCGAGAGAGAGAGAGAGAGAGAGAGAAAGAGAGAAAGAGAGAAAGAGAGAAAGAGAGAAAGAGAGAAAGAAAGAAAGAGAGAAAGAGAGAAAGAGAATTGATTGTTTTGGTAAAATAATCGCTGGGTGTGCAAATTAGTTGTAACGGTACTGGTAACCCTAGCGACATTGTCATCTAGTATATGGACATTCATTGTGTATTCTCGTTATGCTCGACATCGTGTTGACATGACGAGAAAGATGGATATTGGGAGTGGAGACGGTTGGTGGAGACGACAGTGAAACGGGACTATAGTGACGAAGAAGGGAAAACATCTCTCTCTCTCTCTCTCTCTCTCTCTCTCTCTCTCTCTCTCTCTCTCTCTCTCTCTCTCTCTCTCTCTCTCTCTCTCTCTCTCTCTCTCTCTCTCTCTCTCTCTCTCTCTCTCTCTCTCTCTCTCTCTCTCTCTCTCTCTCTCTCTCTCTCTCTCTCTCTCTCTCTCTCTCTCTCTCTCTCTCTCTCTCTCTCTCTCTCTCTCTCTCTCTCTCTCTCTCTCTCTATCTCTCTCTCTCTCTCTCTCTCTCTCTCTCTCTCTATCTCTCTCTCTCTCTCTCTCACTCTCACCCCGGACTTCAGGGATACAGAGGAGAGCAACAACAACATTAAAAGGGTTACAAATGTCGCCAGTGGGAAACTAAACAGTGTGTTATCCCCACCTCTGCTATACCGTTAGATTATCTCTTCTGTCGAGACCCACCCGACAACGACTGCTGGCGACAGACGACCAGGCGGATTTAATCAGCGCCTGGTGAAGACAAACACCATTACACGAGTTCGGCTCTCAGACGGCCGTCGCTTCGCCGGGTAATCGCACTGCGCCAAGTCCCGACGGCACTCTACTAAAACACTGGTATTGTTACTGCTTTTTCGATAACGGCCGCCGTTCGATGATGGAAGACGCAAAGGGGAGAAGGGAAGGACCCGCGGGCCTACTAGGACGGGACGCGGGCTGTGGTAGGTGGGTCGTGACTGACGGGGGATATTTTATTTGGCATTACTCCTGAATTCCCACGCCCAGAACGTCCCCTGTGCGTCTTATGCCTGCCTCACGCGTACAACCTCTTCTTTGGAATAAGTTCCGTTTCTGCCATTAAATCAAATGAGAACCAAATAAATCCCGTATTTTGTCGATACAAATAATTTTATTTTATTTATTTTAGCTATGATTCGGTCAACATGTATGTTTTCACAGTGGAAAGTTGTTTGTTTTGGTGAAATAATCAGTACGAGTGCAAACAATACAGCACTGGTAACCCTAGCGACATTTTCATAATAGTAAGGACGTTCATTATGACATTGATAACAACAATGACAATAATGACAATAATAACAATAGTAACAATAATAACAATAATAACAATAATAACAATGATAACAATGATAACAATGATAACACTGATAACAACAATAACAATAATAACAATAATAACAATAATAACAATAATAACAATAATAACAACAATAACAACAATAACAATAATAACAATAATAACAATAATAACAATAATAACAATAATAACATTAATAACATTAATAACATTAATAACAATAATAACAATCATAATAATCATAACAATAATAATAATAGCAATTTTATAATAATAATGCCGTCGCATGGCTTTTTCAAGAGGTATCCGATTCGGGTTGAACTTCTAAACATAGCCAGGGTATAAAATATGTATTGTTTAATTATATGTTTTAAGAAAAATGCATTAACCAGACCCCACAAACGCACACAACATTTAACAAGATTGAACAAGTTTGTCATTCAAGGCAATAAAAAACCCCAGGACGACAAGGAAGTGAAGGAGTCCAACGATGATTCATCTATGTGTTATTCATCTATGTGTTATTCTGAGATGTTTGTTAATTTTATGGACGTGGATGGACGGAGTAAGAAAACATGTTAAATGGTGACATTTGAGGCGATGCAGTATTCGGATAGGGATTATTGGTTTGCCCGTGGCCAAAGTCCAACCCGAACATTCAATTGGTTAAGGTGATTTTTATACATTTTATGTTCAAGTCACGATTGAATTGTACCTATATGATATACAACCATCGCCGCGGGATTTGATGGCCAATCAACCAGGAACAAAGAACGCACCGCAACTATGAAGACCATAAACATGGGCTGAACCGAATGAAATCAAGACTGTTTGAATAGACAGAACGGTAACCTTCCTCGCGGGTGTCTCAGCGCTACTGCGAACCGCCAACGCGACGAGAGAACGCCTGCCAATACAGCCAATCTTCGCGCGACGATTCACGACGATCGCCCAGGGCAGCATGAAGAGTTTAATCTCGCTAAACGAGCTCGGTTCTTCGACTGTTTACACTGATTCGCGACAAGTTCGTTAGCAATTACTCGTGTCCCGTTCTCGGCTGCGCGTTGGTCAGTCTGTTAGCCCATTAACGCGGTCCACTGGAGACACTGATCTCATTAGTTAGCTAGCAAATGACGCCAATAGTATAAGTTGTTTGGTCGAAAGCAATTTTGCGGTATGAATCTTGATCCTATTCCGCCATCTTGATTCCAAACGGAGTCATAAACAGGTTGCTTTTGAGGCTGGGACTTCGAATTTTTAATGGTTTCACGATGAACGTAATTGTATTCCGCATAAATCTCCGTCGCTAATGATAAACCGTAATACTTTTTTATCGTTTGATATATTATTTTAAATTTTTACCGTGTTTTATGGAATGTGTATGCCAATCTAATGTGATGCAGCTGTAATAAAAGAAATTAATGTCGATATCTTTTGGATTTATTTTACCCAATTTCATCTTCACGGGCGTTGCAAGGTCACGTATCAGTATGATTTTATTTAACCTGGTTTGCTCCAGTGTCTAACACTATATTCCCGAAAGACTGCTCTCGCGCGCACGCACGCACGCACGCACGCACGCACGCACGCACGCACGCACGCACGCACGCACGCACGCACGCACGCACTCACGCACGCACGCACGCAAGCACGCACGCACGCACGCACCCATAAAACGCGTTCTCGACATTCTGATCCAGCACGCATACACATCAAATAAATAAATACGCGCACACTAATGAGCCCTCGTGAATCACGAGTGGAAAAAATTGGCAGGTGGATCAAACGAACGTTAGAAAAAGATCTGTGCAATCAGGCTCGCCCCGGGAGAGGGACAATCTTACGTGTATTTGGCTCACACCTATCATGCGGTCGGTCTGCATTTTGTATGAGATCAACCCTTGCACGCGGTCGGGTCGAAATTAAATTCACGCCAATATGGTCACCGTCAAACGTGGACGCACGGCACGAACGAGCAGATTTACTAGTACTAGCAACACTCCAAACTGCCCACCAGTGGCGCCACTCACCATGTCACCACTGCCACAACGTACATTTGATGTACAGATTCTGCACATCTTTATTTCATTCGGAAAGAAAGCTTTCAGTTTAAAATGAATTGCACACAATTGTTGAAAGTGCTTGCATTGAAAAAGTACCCAGAAACATAATAACGTTCGTTTTTGTTTGCAACTATATGTTACGTACCCTCAAGTGCACATTTGCAATGACGTAACAAATCGTAAACAACAATCGCGTTGCCCTGACAATCAGTTGTTTATAACCAGCAACTGTCCATTTTTATTATAATCAAGTTGTGGCAGTTGGTGATATGACGAGTGTCGCCATTGTTGGAGAAAGGTGCACAAATACCCATCCTCCGGAGGAGATAACTTGGTAATTACATAAACCATTGTTGGGCGGTGTGGCACAAATACCCAAACTCCAGACGAGATAACTTTGTAGTTACATAAACCATTGTTGGGGAGTGTGGCACAAATACCCAAACTCCAGACGAGATAACTTGGTAGTTATATAAACCATTGTTGGGCGGTGTGGCACAACTACCCATCCTCCAAACTGGATAACTTGGTAGTTATATAAACCATTGTTGCGGAGTGTGGCACAAATACCCATCATCCGGACGAGATACATTGGTAATTACATAAACCATCCTGCTGCCACAACGTAATTAAACATTAAAAAGTGACAGAAACGATTGGTTGGCTGGATAAAGCTGCTTACGACTTGCTACGCTATTGCAACTGTGCAGCGGACAGTTTACGTAACTTGGAATAGTCGTAAAAAACACTCACAGCGTTGCGAAAAATCGACAGTTCGGGGTAATTCTACGATTCGTGTTAGTAGCGGGTGAATTTCGAGAAAAAAATGTTACGGACGAACTCCTAAAAGTGTTGTGCCCGAGATGAAAAGCGTCTACAGGAGAAGTAGCATAACATGCATGCATGCGTAGGTGGATTACTGTACGCGAACACGAACTGAGAACAAAAGCCGAATTCCTCTGAAAATAAGGTGTATGAATAGGATTGCTGCGTCTAGAAAGTTACGTTATTTAAATCTGAATATGTTTTGCGGTCAGCCGCTTAAATCATTGTTTGATTGTCATTACATGTTTTGTGTATTTTATACATTTGTCTAGTATACGTCTGCATTGCTGATGTTATGCACCAGGACATAACTAGGATTTAGCGAGTTGTTGTAAGAATCGACCGCAATAGTGTAAGATTGCGTCGTCCTAGTTTGAACATAAAAGTCATCAAATACTGCCTATTTTCATGCAGCGGTTAACCGTGCTGATGTCCACCTGACGTCCAAAAACGTATGTCTAAAGCGAAGCAAAAGTCATGGGTTTTGGGTCAATGCATATGAGTTAACAAAAACTAAACATTTGCAACTGCATTAAAGAATATCACGCTGTAGGGCTTTCTTAGAACGTGTTCTAAAACTATGAAATTCTGGTCATATAATTTTTACTGGCGGCTGACATGTTGACCAATAAGCGCCTGGCAGCTCTTAGAAATTAACTTCCGCTGTGACGTGTGAAGTGTTTTCGACCGAAATAGAAGAGCCGACGGACATACATCGGAAGCAAGTTAGCTGCTAAGTCAGAACTAGAGAAGTTTAGTAAACAAAGGCTAACATAATGTTGCATAAGTTGAGTTTAGACGCAAAGAGCACAACTATTGACAAGTATATGACTTGGTGTTTACAAATATATTTCCATTTGGTGAGCGAATATTGCCAGACGACATGTATTGGTGACGTAGATCTAACATGATGGCGCGGCCCATGAAATTAAGACGTCGTGTGTTCAACAAGGTTTGCCTAGTAAACCTCTGGCACGATATTTTCGACCGTAGTTGCAAATGGCAATGTGTTATTGACTGTTATAGGTGCATAGGCTCAAAACCATGACTTTTGCTTCACTTTAACATAAGGATTCGCAGAACGAGTCAGCCGTGTTATCCGGGGGGGGGGGTAATGCATGGTAATAAAACAACCTGATTGGTCAAAAGCGTGTTGCGGTGTGTTTTCCTCCAGGGTCCTGTCTCGGTCAGATAAGCCATCTGACGTTTGAATCCTTTCAAACGCGATCGAGCACGCGCTTTGACAGATGGCAGATACACGTGGATCATGACTTAAAGATCTGCACCTTTATTAAGGTCGGAAGTGAAAAAGTACGTTCCCATGTTAATTTGCAATGATATAACGGGAATAACAACAGTAATCAATAAACAAAGAATCAGTCATTAACTACAACGTTTCTTGTGACAATTTGAACTATAAAAAATGTCGAACTGTTTAACATCGTGCATCGTCAAGTTTCTCCAAAATTACACGCCTGTAAATATATTAATATCGCAACAGGCTCACCTTGGTTACTAACAGCTTCCGCATTAATTACCCCAACTAAGCAACACATAATATTATATGCTCTTTGATCGCTCCAACGCACCTGTGTTTTCAAATCTGCAGCATACCGCGTCATAGATCACTGTCAAAGAGCCAACAAATCAACTCCACCAAACCTTTCCGCTTGACTGCACACAGGCGGCAACGAAAAAGTGGTGGGATCATTGTCTAACATTATGCTTCCATATGCCGTGGCGATTACAGATACGAATCATGCCCGCCCTGGGGTGGGGTTTAGTGGGGGGGGGGACGAACCCCCGTTTTTGAGAGAATGCGTTTTAACTGTAAACAATTTCAGTAATCATCCCATGCAGAATTCACGGCTGGTTGTGTACGCTCGAACCCCTTTTTTAAAACCCCGAAGATCGATTTAACTCAAACAATGGTCGGACCGACTTTAGCTTGTCTGCAGGCACCCGCGATTGTTGAAGTCAATGAAGTAGACACAAACAGGCACAATGAAGCAGACAAAAACACACACACACACAACACACATATCCCGCATGATGAGAAAGGTAGCGTGCAACTCCTGTAGCGGCCGCTGTCGAGCCAAAACCGCTCGTGGCGGCGTCAGAGCGATTGGGCCGGGCTTTTGGTTTCCGCGCAAAGTGTTCGATAAATGCCGCGTTCCTCGAACAATTGTCGATCACGGCTCGATACACTTTGCTCCAGGCATATACCTGATCATGCTGGCGCGATTTCAACTTGGAAGCATTCAAGCATGCTGCAATTGCTGCGCGAAATTACAGCATTCAGGCATGCTGCAATTGCTGCGCGAAATTGCTTAAAGCTGTTTTCGTTGTGCGGCTACAATAATATATCGAAAGAAAAAGCCGCCTTCGAATTATTCGTTCGCGGAGACAATATGTTTTGTGGCCAGTTTTCCTGTAATGGGCCAAAATACTTTGTAATGAAGAGCTGCACCGCAAAACAGACGCAACATCCTTGGTCACACAGATAAAGAAGAGGAGATGGAGATGGCTTGGACACGTGTGCCGAATGTCACCTGGCGCACTGCCCAAGACAGCCTTACGCTGGACATCAGATGGTAAAAGGAGACATGGTTGCCCAAAAGAAACATGGAGACGAACAGTGGAGAAGGAGATGAAAGAATGTGGCCTGACATGGAACACCATCACCAAATGGGCTGCAGACCGACAGCAGTGGCGCTCTATTGTTGATGCCGTATGTGCCACCAGGCATGAAGAGGACTAAGTAAGTAAGTTTCCTGTAATGTCAAGTAGTTCGTATAGTTTCTCTCTAAGGAATTACGTCTCAACTAATGCGTTTAAATGCGCAAAGTCGGATCGATTTTCTGACTGTAAAACCAAGTTATATAGTATACACTATATCTATGTGATAACATCTTGACCGCTCATAATATGAGCTCTGTGTTTCGTTTCTTTTCTCCTCTTCTGGTGCTCTTTGAACAGTCAGACTCCAATAGCCTCGATCATCGGCCGATGTCTCCCAGCTAATTGTGTAGACGTGGAACATCCCGCACAGCTGTTAAATTACTCCTTCGTGACGTCTAGTTATGTCATTAGCAGGACCTCAAAGACACAGAGTCTGATATGTTATCCGTAAAATCATGTTATAATGAAGTCCACGCTCACACGTCAAGTTTACATCGCAAGCTAAATGCCATATTATGTGTTTTAATGAACCACATTAAAACTAATGCATTTTAACTGTTATCTGTCATGAATATCGATCTTGGCATTCAGTTCGCTATGTAAACACACGACATTCGAATCGAAACATTCAAATTAAACAGAAAGTGTTTGTGTGTGCGCGCGTGCGTGCGTGTGGCATAGACTTCATTATAACATGCTTTAACGGACAATAGATCAGACTTTGTGTCTTTAAGGTCCTGCTAATAACATAACTAAATATCAGTAATTCAACAGCTGTTCGGGATGTTCCAGATAGTGCCACATCTACACAATTAGTCATTCGCCGTCCAAACCATCGTTAACATTTCCACGCAATCGATTCATTCTCATATCGAGTGGTGCCCGACGACTACCTAGCGTCATATTTATGTAGATCCACAAACTGATATTTCACGAAAACAACAAGAGCGTCTCAGTGACGCGACGTGAAAACGTAAACGATCATCATCAGTATACAATGGATTTGACTACGCGATACTTTATTTCGATATTAATGTATTAACAGACATACACGGGGTGCGTTCAGGGTGACATGTCGCGCCAAGATTTATAGATCGACCGCGCTAGCTCGGCGCGTCGCTATTCCTGCCGGAAGTTGAACGCTTGAATGCCAGAAGTTGAACGCACGAACGCCAGAAACTGAACGTTTGCTGTATCTGGATCTACCAAAATATTTTTAAGGCGACTGTGCAAAACATGTTTGTTACTGACTCCTTTACTGAATCTGAACATAACGTATATGACTTGAATAATATTTTGTGATACATTTGCGAAACAAATCATTAGTCATAAAGTAATCATTTATATATTAATTTAGAAAAAGGATCCGCTATTACTGATTAATTAAATTCTCACTACATGATTAATCGTTACTTAAAAAAATCAGTTTAAGCGTGATAATAGCTTGGGCCGGTCAACTCCACGTTGTGTATCGACGGGTGTGGCCCAAGAGCCCCACTCTGGCGTGGCTGTCTCTGCCGCACTTGCTGCACGTGAAGGCAGTGGGCTGAGAAGGTGCAGAATTTGCAGCCTCTGTTTTCTGTGGTCTCTCTTCTCAACCAACTCCGTGTTTCGTTTCTCTTCTCCTCTTCTGATGCTCTTCTGAACAGTCAGCCCCCAATGGCCTCCATCATCGGCGCACCATCTCAATGTTACATTTGCACCACAAACCACCATCATTAGCTGTGCAATTCCTATGTTGATCCACTGCGTTGTAAGTAAACACGATCGTTGTAAGTAAATACTACACTGCGCCCCCCGCCCCCCCCCCCCGTGTCATGACAACGTTGCACACATCTTATAGTGACCAACTTTGCTACAAATTTACGCAAAAGATACACAAGACTTAATGGTTTCGATGAATGCAGTTACGCAACATCGTTAACGTGCATTCCTTTATCCGTAGGTCTTTAGGGAATATGCAGGTTCCGCATGAGATGAAGAGGAAACCAACATAAATAGAGGCCTTAAATAGTACAGTATCGTTACTAGTAAGTTAATTGGTATAAAATAAAGCACTCGTTCTCTTGGAGATAAACTGCAAGATATTTCCTCGTGATTGTGTAAATGCCAGCAGTGTGAATATTTAAAACCAAAACAAAGATGGGGGTGGGGTGTATATAGAGACACACTCTTGATACGTCAAAGCGTCCTTATCTAATACGCAAGAGAAAAAACGTTATCATAAAATCGTGCTTTATTAATTCATAAGAGTCACCATGGCAAGATCGAGAAGAAACCGTAACACGTACAACAGACTTACGTTACTGACATGTAACGCAGATGTACGTTACGTTGCTGACATACACAACAAACTTATACGTTACTTCCTAAAATTACGTATGATGACGCTATCTCAGGTTCCTTGATTATTGTCAGGTTCGTATCAGATACAGTTCAAACCAGTCTTCGGGGTTTTGAAAATTGGGGTTCGAGCGTACACAATCAGCCGGGGATTTCTGGGACGATTTCTGAAAATGTTACAGCTAAACACAATTCTCTGAAAAGGGGTTCGTTCGCCTGGTGACGGGCATGTAGTTTATAATTATACCTTTTGTAATTCTAATAGCTACATGATTCCTCAAACTGACAATTCTAATAGCTACATGATTCCTCAAACTGACAATTCTAATAGCTACATGATTCCTCAAACTGACAATTCCAATTACCTTACATCTGCATTATAGAACAAATTGTCTACAGATTGTGTAACTGCGAGCAGCGTGAATATGTTTAAAAACAAGGTTGACATATATCTCAGGAGGGCGGGTTATAAGTAGATGAACATTGTTGGACTCTCGATAAGCCAATGGCTTCCTTGTCCACTTGCCATCTGGGTCTTTGGCTTGGATGGCAAATCTTGTTAATCTTGTTAAATCTGGTTAAATATGTTAATTTTATCCACCTGAACTATTCAATTATCTACACAACACGACATTGACACGTGCGTCCATGAAAATAGTACAACTGTTATGATACTGCTCAAAACGCTCGAACATCTGGAGCGACCCGCCCGGATGTGATCACTGCTCATGCGTGGACAGCAAAAAGTCGACAACTTCCTGCACCTGCGTCTCGTTGACCTTCAGGCTCAAGACGAATGACCGGAAGTAGTGGACGGCGTACGTCTGCGCAAACGCACTGCGCAGATGTTCCACCTTGACACTGAGACTGTAACAAACACATACTGATTTATTTATTTGATATTAATGTGTACAGTGTACAAAAAATGGATACAGCGTCATGCACTAGGATAACGTAAACGTCTACAAGTTAAACTTATTTCCATTATGGTCCCACCTGGTGTTATATTTGGATCACATATCATTCTGGTCCCTTGCGCACGAAACTTCCACCTGGTGTTATGTTTGGATCACATATCATTCTGCTATAGAGATAATACAATATCAGGTTTACACTGCATATAGTGAAACGGAATCTGGAATCGGTTCAGTGCGCAACATAATATATTATGTTCGCTCGATGCGGTTAGTTCTTTCATGTCATGTTGTGTATCATGTCATGTTGTGTATCACAACAACATACGTTATATTTTCACTAACAAGCAGATTGTTACAGTGACTGCACACGGAACGTCACTGCACAAAAGATCCACATTTCAAATGCTGCTTGGCGCCACTACGTAATGATGTTACATGAACTGAACTACAAACATTAAAATTGCATGGATTTTAAATATGCATTTCTGATATAAAAAGGTTCGGTGTGGGAATACTCCGTGGAGCCAGTGAAAAAAGTACGCTCACTTTCATGTTATCTTCAATATCCGGAAAGGCCAGCGCTCTGTCCTGACATTATCCACGAATAAAGGGCTGTATGACACGACATCTAACACGAACGCGAATTGTCTGAATAAAATTGCCTGTCAACTGACAAGAGTTCTAATTAGCGTTGTCAAACACGAGCTGCAACAGTATTGCATTCGTAGGAATTATTTTATTCCTTTTATTCAACCCGATGATTATTTCCACTGCCGCTCGTGGACATCCACGTCGTCTGCGAAGCAAGTTAGGTGTGCTGAAATGGTGCATGGTCTGCTATCGGACAAACTGACATTGTGCATTATATTGTTAAGAATAAAGCGATCTTTCTCTGCGTCGGCCACTGACGACGTTAGCGGCGATCCTCTCTGTCGTTGCGTCATTGCCTGGAGACCCCGGCTCCACGACTTCCTCCAAACAGTTGAAGAATGCAACGGTTAGTCCGCCTTTGTTTACTCTCTCGTGCTCCGGTTGCCACATAATAGTCAATGGTGCCGTTTCATCATTGCCTGCGCAAATATCAGCCTGCTGTCTGTTGTTTTAACCAATCCACCATAAAGTTCTGTGGTCGTTACACAATGCTGTCATTAAACGCCGTCAGCGTCCAATACTCGCCCGCCTCGTCTCCTTCTGTTCGTCCTGTAGCTAACAAGGTCGTCGGGGTGACGCGATAGTTTCATTTCATTTCGCCGGGATACAAGCCGTCCAATCTGTGTAAAGCAGTCTGACCTCACGCTCCGGTGAAGGCCGTGCGAGCGGTCCGTCCAGCATCACGCAACGAAGACAGCAGCGCTCGCGTCGGATTATAATCGCCCGATTGCATGTTTCACGCGGTAACCGTAAACCGAACGAGACCTGACTAGAGTCGTCAATAATTCAAGGGAGCCATCTCGCCTGATTTGTGCCGGACACGAGACGACAGCGCGCCAAACTTTCACTGGCTTCATTGTAGCAAACGCAGTTTCCACGACTGGTCTGACTACGGCGATTAAATGTTTCTCCTCAAATGTGTTATTTAATTATCTAATTTAAAATTCATTTTGTGAAACATCAAACCTACCTAGCATCCGGCACGACACGCTAGCTCGTTTGCGCAACTTTGTTATGTGATTTTTGTGAAATCACCAGACAAACTATTAAATTATTTGATGTTTAGCCAAACAATTGAAGTGGAAACGGAAAACTCACATTCACTTCTCTTGCTGTCGCGAAAGACACGTGACCAACAAGTTCAATGGCCTGAAGGCTAAAGGTCGGTTCAGTATTGATCAAAGTCAGTTCTTTCGACGATTTGAGCAAAGGTATGCATTGTTTAATTAAACTGATATCAATTAAATCAATCACACACACACTACATATTTCGACATCTGCGAATCGGATTCGCGATGGGTTAAAGAGGTCGAGGAGGCAGCTTTAACGAGAATATCAGGTGAACTCTCACACGACTTCCTACCAAGCAACGTAACGGTGTTTGTAAACACTATTACTGTATCGCCTCTGGTGTTTTCCGCGACAGCAACTTCCAATTAGGAATTAGTCGTGACGCGCTACACTAAATACGCCGGCCAGCACAGCACGGCCAGCACAGCACAGCCAGCACAGCACGGCCAGCACAGCACGACCAGCACAGCACGGCCAGCACAGCACGGCCAGCACAGCACGGCCAGCACAGCACGACCAGCACAGCACGACCAGCACAGCACGACCAGCACAGCACGGCCAGCACAGCACGGCCAGCACAGCACGGCCAGCACAGCACGGCCAGCACAGCACGGCCAGCACAGCACGACCAGCACAGCACGGCCAGCACAGCACGACCAGCACAGCACGGCCAGCACAGCACGGCCAGCACAGCACGGCCAGCACAGCACGGCCAGCACAGCACGGCCAGCACAGCACGGCCAGCACAGCACGGCCAGCACTGCACGACCAGCACAGCACGGCCAGCACAGCACGACCAGCACAGCACGGCCAGCACAGCACGGCCAGCACAGCACGGCCAGCACAGCACGGCCAGCACAGCACGACCAGCACAGCACGACCAGCACAGCACGACCAGCACAGCACGGCCAGCACAGCACGGCCAGCACAGCACGGCCAGCACGGCACGACCAGCACGGCACGACCAGCACGGCACGGCCAGCACGGCACGACCAGCACGGCACGACCAGCACGGCACGGCCAGCACGGCACGGCCAGCACGGCACGGCCAGCACGGCACGGCCAGCACGGCACGACCAGCACGGCACGACCAGCACGGCACGACCAGCACGGCACGGCCAGCACGGCACGGCCAGCACGGCACGGCCAGCACGGCACGGCCAGCACGGCACGGCCAGCACGGCACGGCCAGCACGGCACGGCCAGCACGGCACGGCCAGCACGGCACGGCCAGCACGGCACGGCCAGCACGGCACGACCAGCACGGCACGGCCAGCACGGCACGACCAGCACGGCACGACCAGCACGGCACGGCCAGCACGGCACGGCCAGCACGGCACGGCCAGCACGGCACGGCCAGCACGGCACGGCCAGCACGGCACGGCCAGCACGGCACGACCAGCACGGCACGGCCAGCACGGCACGACCAGCACGGCACGACCAGCACGGCACGGCCAGCACGGCACGACCAGCACGGCACGGCCAGCACGGCACGGCCAGCACGGCACGACCAGCACGGCACGGCCAGCACGGCACGGCCAGCACGGCACGGCCAGCACGGCACGGCCAGCACGGCACGGCCAGCACGGCACGACCAGCACTGCACGGCCAGCACAGCACGACCAGCACAGCACGACCAGCGCAGCACGACCAGCACAGCACGACCAGCGCAGCACGACCAGCACAGCACGGCCAGCACAGCACGACCAGCACAGCACGACGGTCAAGTGCAGCACCGGAAACGAGGCCGCCGCAGGCCGCAGTATGAAACTATTTCTCGAATATGTAAAGAATCCCATACTCAGGGGTAAACGTGCTAAATTCCACCTTCTCGTTGGATGTCTTTCCTTCGGTCCTATCTCAGCCCCACTCAGTCCAGCTGGTCTACTCTTACTACTACTACTACTACTACTACTACTACTACTACTACTACTACTACTACTACTACTACACTGCGGCTACACCACGACGCCACTGCCACCGCCACTAATCAAACAGTTCCCGTTCATTGACAACAAACATACTTAGACTATTCAGCGCCACGAGGCAATCCCGTGTAACCGACACCAGCACCATCGCATGGGTATCAATGAATTACTTAAATAATGCACAACCATATAGGATATCAAACTCCTGTACGAAACGGATCCCCGGACACTTTGGCAATCACGCATCGCCACGCCCAACCTCCCTACCACGGGGAGCCATCAATCCCGCCGCCAGGAGTCGCAATCGTCGCCGGCTGTTGGGTCGCGTTGACACCTTTTGGCGAAGCGAATTAACTACGAGTGTTGTTACTTGCGCTGATTTACGCCGGCATTTAAAAAGTATATCGGTAGAATATCTGCAACCTGAGCAGGATTCAAAAGACGACTCCGGAACAATTGTTCAGCTTCAAGGGAATTTACACCGATTTTCATTGGATGATGTATTGGTCCGTACAGTGATTTTTATATGTCGAAAACTTATTTTAAATATAAAATATTAAGGTGTATAAAATCATGACAGTAACACGTTGTGTGTGAATGCTATTTTTAAGCGTCCGACATATTAACAATACTAACAAATGCAGTGTTTCAACGACCCGTAAAACAGTTATCGCTAAAACTGTAAAAGAAAGATGGCGTCGATAGGCAAGTGGGGAAGACTGGTGATTTATGTTATTCATTTCGCAGTCACGTTTTATACATTCACTGACGGTACATATACAACCACAACAATGATCAAAACAAGGAATATAACATTGTTAATTTATATGTACTTAATAAGATGGAAAGTTCAGAAAACTGAGGCATTGTAACTATACGACCCCCCCCCCAAACTAGCTGCGCATCAACTAGCCAATGACAATCGTTGTAAACTCGTTGTACACTCGTTGTACACTCACTCTCTTTAAACTCGAACAAACGACGCGAGTTAGTTCGGCGGAAGTGTTTTTGCACGACCACTCGGTTCAGGGGAGAGATTGTAATTTGTTGAAACTGGGCGTCGCGACCTAACAGTTTCTAGATATACCGTACACCTACACACAGTGCATACATCGTGCATCTACTAAAACGTACAAGCCAATTGCTATTTCCACCTTACACTAAACATGTGCCTTAACATATCTCATCGTCCTATTTGGAATTTTAAAAAAATGTATTAGTGAATATGTTTAAAAATAGAATTGACAGATATTTGATAAGGGCGGGCTACACATAGATGAGAAAATTGTTGGACTCTCGATAAGCCAATGGCTTCCTTGTCCACTAGCCATCTGGAACTTGTTGTTTGGGATGGCAATCTTGTTAAATCTTGTTAAATTAGTTCTTTTACGGATTGGTAATCTTGAACTAGATTGGCCTGAATTCTTGACGTCGCTAAACGATATTCTTACCTAATTTTTTTCTATGCCAGCCCATTCATTCAATCACTCAACATCATATCTCGTATAAAAAAGCATACATTATTTTTAAACACTGTGTGTAGCGGGCGATAATACAAGCCGCTGATGCTGGTACAAAAGTGCCCAAAAATCACAATAGTTTAAAAAGAATATATGTTTTTTGTACGTGGATTTATTTCATGTTACCAAGTGACACGACGGAAACCTAAAAAGTAACAAATCGGCAAATATTGGGTCGACAGATCCGTAAACCAACTGATAAAAACAGCATTTTATGTTGAGTTGTTCATATATCGTTCATATATACATATATACATATCGGCACAATTCGAACTGAATCACGCGACCTTCTACAATATGACGCAAAGTTATTTTCACGATATCCCCCAAAAATGCGAAACTTTTAAACAACGTATCATTTATCAAAGATGTGTTGTGTGATATAAAGATAGTAACACGTCTTGTTTACCCAGTAACGAGCTGATGTCACTGCTCTCTGTTTTATGTACATAGTCATTGTTTTTAATGATACACCATGTAGTACGAATAAATATATTGTTATTACACGGCCCCGTCGGTTCTTCGGCTCCCACACCAGCGCCGAGCGGGCCGGGCCACCTCGACCAGTTGACGTGCGCCACACGCCACACGCGCCCGATCTGATAAAACGCTAATCGCTTCCCGGGTCTAATCCCGATTTGTCTTAATGTCGCCATTACGGAAATCCCGCCTTTCTGTTCCTCCTCAGCCCGGCTTAACTCGATCTGATTTGCCGCAGATTGCGCCGCTCAGCGTCGACGTCAAGAGCGCCGCCGGGACCGGGCAAATTGGCGCGAGCCGCGGCTGTCTGGCGGCGGTGGACGGCCAGCGATCCACGCTAGACTGCTTACCCGACTCTGCCCGTAACACGCATACACGGTCAGGCCCAGCTGCGGGTCTTGTATATATGTTGTTGCTCTCCTATTTAACCCTGACGTCCGGAGTGAGGCGGGCACCGTTACCCGACGTCGGTTTTTGTTTTCGTTTCTTCTTCGTCACTGATCCTGTTTCACTGTCGTCTCCACCATCCGTCTCCACTTCCCCCATCCCTTGCTCTCGTTCTCCACTCCCCTCCCACTCCCCCATCCCTCCCTCTCGTTCTCCACTCCCCTCCCACTCCCCCATCCCTCCCTCTCGTTCTCCACTCCCCTCCCACTCCCCCATCCCTCCCTCTCGTTCTCCACTCCCCTCCCACTTCCCTATCCCTTGCTCTCGTTCTCCACTCCCCTCCCACATCCCCTATCCCTTGCTCTCGTTCTCCACTCCCCTCCCACTTCCCCATCCCTCCCTCTCGTTCTCCACTCCCCTCCCACTCCCCCATCCCTCCCTCTCGTTCTCCACTCCCCTCCCACTTCCCTATCCCTTGCTCTCGTTCTCCACTCCCCTCCCACATCCCCTATCCCTTGCTCTCGTTCTCCACTCCCCTCCCACTTCCCCTATCCCTTGCTCTCGTTCTCCACTCCCCCATCCCTCCCTCTCGTTCTCCACTCTCCTCCCACTTCCCTATCCCTTGCTCTCGCTCTCCACTCCCCTCCCACTTCCCCTATCCCTTGCTTTCGTTCTCCACTCCCCTCCCACTTCCCCTATCCCTTGCTCTCGTTCTCCACTCCCCTCCCACTTCCCCTATCCCTTGCTCTCGTTCTCCACTCCCCTCCCACTTCCCCTATCCCTTGCTCTCGTTCTCCACTCCCCTCCCACTTCCCCTATCCCTTGCTCTCGTTCTCCACTCCCCTCCCACCCCCGCCAAATTTCTGTTCACACAGTCCTCCCATCTCAGCATCGGTCTTCGTCCTCTCCTACTACCCTCCACTCTAAGTGCACCTGCTCTCTTCGTCAACCGTACCCCTTCCATTCTTCCCACACGTCCAGCCCACTTTTGTGAGAATCGCTGTCACACCAGCTTCCTCCCTCAGCTCCTCCATTCCTCGATTGTCTGTTCTTTCCACTCCCGCCTTTCTTCCACCCAATTATTATCGCAAACTTTTTGTCTTGTTGTTTTTTTCGTCATCGCATATACAGGTTCCACGAACGCTCTCATTTAACAAGATTGTCATCCTAAAATGACAAGCTTAAGATGGCAAGTGGACAAGGAAGCTATTGGCATATCGAAAGTCCAACAATGTTATCATTTATGCACAGCCCTCCCTCATCAGACATTTGTCAATTCTATTTTACACATATTTACACAATCAGTAGAATATTATATTATATTATATTATTCTGCGTGAAAGAGTACTTTCCCATATCCAATCTACACACACGTATATACACGCACACGCGCACGCAAGCACGCACGCACCCACACCCGCACACATACCCACACACTTACCCACCCACCCACCCACCCACCCACCCACCCACGTACGCACGCTATATTAATGTGTATGAATTACGGGTAAAATTTAAAAGAACATATTCCTATACTTGCCATTAGGATATGGCCATGCTGTTTGCGTCCAAATTCAACTTACGTAACATATTTCGCGTGTGTGCGTGCGTACGTGCGTGCGAACGTGCGTGCGCGTATGTTTTGTGTACGAACGCGTGTACCCCGCGTTGTCCGGGATATGTGTCTTTCCGGCAAGCTGGTTTGCATCACCACCCGAATCGCATCGCGTTTATATCAGTCTTCATCAACTTTCCCAGAATTCGCACACAATAATAGAGACCGGATTTATAGGAAACAAAGCTACATTGAGTGTCGGCGGCTCCCGAGGGCCACGCAGACGTCTAATGCCCTCCAATGAGAAAATCACAAGCCGGACAGAGAGAGTACTGCGCAGTCAAATATTCCTATTAACCGTACTCTCGGGAACACTAAACCGCCGACTAATATTAAGCAGATGGTCCGTGCGCGTCCGATGCATGTTCCACGCACGAAATATGTCGTGGGACGCTCAGTTCGGTCGTATCGTTATGGACGGGGCAACAGACGGTCGAAAACAACATATGGACGGTGCAAACGGACGGTCGAAAACAACATATGGACGGGGCAACAGACGGTCGAAAACAACATATCTACTGCTGCATTTTTAAAGTGAATCGACCAGATGTATCTGGCGGTTACTAATTTTTGGGTTAAGCAAAATACATTAACGAGTTTAGAATACTCCAAATATAACCCGGGATAATCCAAAATACCTTGCGCGCAGACGGTGTTCGTGTCACAAAGCCGAGGCTGGCCTCACGCAACAGTATGAGACGCTGTGGCGCTGTGGTCAGAAAGTTGGACTCTCAATCGAGAGAACCCGGTTTCGAATCCTCTTGATGCCGTTTCGAAGCTAGAGCAATTTCGTTCACTCCACGTTGCGCCAGTTCACTCAGTTGTATAAATGAGTACCTGGCTATAGACACTGGTGGTGAACACATAGCCTTCGGGCAATTATTGCAAAATTCATATGGATAGAACGATTTACGAATTACAGAGTTTCGCCAGCAACGTCTACGTGACTGCTTCATGCGATTCTTGGCCTGGTGGCTTTGGTACGATATTGTGGGTTCTATAATGAACCCGAGTTCCATACGCACGTAAACATGTCACCATCGCCGGCCCCTCGAAATGAGGACGAGGATCGGTCGTTCGTGAGTCCTGCCGTGGCCCAGGAGCCCGTGATCTGAAGACCTTAAGGCGTTGAGGACAGGTGATCAGTGTCGTCTCCACGCCGCCAATCGTCCATAGCCACAGGGCTTTGTTGGATGGGTCTACACAGAAGCCTATGCGTGTACTCGTTCAGGGTTAGTCTACTGTTGACTTTCCAATTAGTGTCACGTTGACGTTTTGAATGATTATAAGAAAACGTGACCATAAAATTTAAAGTTTTTGCCTGCAGCTGCCATTGACACGCGGATCGAGTCTAGTCAAAATCACACATTTCCAGCTTTTGTAAAATGCCTGTATGTGCGGTACTCGCGCAAACCTGGCAATGTCCCAGCTCAAATGCACTTGTGTCAGATCATATGAACTTTTCAAACTTCTTATATTCAAATGTACTATGCCCTACATTCGTAACATACCAGGAAGTCTAACCGGGGCATGACTTCTTCAGCGCCCGCCTTCACAGCCGTCGAGACAGTGCAGTCATTGTCCGCATGTTCCACCGTTTGGACTGGGTCGCTGACATTAGTCGAGCACCTCGCTTCAGACATGTGCGCCGTGGGTGGTACAAGACTCCAGACGACATAACTCTAAGGTTCACTGGAGCCCACGAGCCTTTCGATCGTGTCAAGATCGCGATCCAAGGAAAACCTTGCACGAATGACATAGATAAGCTAGACAGAATACTACAAAGAGCAACTACTTGTTAAACCTATACAATGTTCTAGGACAACGCTGCAGCCCTGTGCATTTCGACAGTCCACTCTTTCACAGCTTCACTCGTGCCAATTCTAGAAATACAGAACGCTTTATGAAACCAGTAACAAAAGTAGTCCTAACAGTCCGGCGAACTACAAACAACGACACATATTCGTCCAATAACGGCTGCATACTACCACATAACTTCATCATAGGATCTTTTTAATACACTATTAAGCAATGCAGTTTAATCATTTTTGGTCAGCAAAGAACGCGCGTAGCATTTCTGGTCAGTAAAGAACACGCGTAGCATTTTTGGTCAGCAAAGAACACGCGAAGCATTTTTGGCCAGCAAAGAACGCGCGTAGCATTTCCGCAGTTCGTCGTCGTTTTTTTCCCGTGATTGCGCTACGTCGACGCCAGAGAGTCAGACTCACGCCGAATCAGTTGCACATCGTACGTTACGCATGATTTATTAATGACGACGGCATCATTGACTCATTAATAGCTGTCCGACCCGCGTTTTTACTATGGCCCGCGTCGCCACAACGCTCAAACGCCGGCGGCGGCCTCCATCGATTCATCACCGGCACCATATGGTACAGCGTTTCGAGCGGGCGAGAAGTCAGCCGCGCGGAACGGTTTCTCGTCGCCGCATTTCACGCCATCTCCAGCGCCGAAGAGGCTCGTCTGACTCCGATAACAACGCGGCGAAGACAACGACACAGGTTCCAACGTGGCGTCACCGTGCGATCACCGACTACCGCAACCATCTGTTCGGTTTTGGCGTGGAGTGATTTTCAGACATACATGCATATTTAATACATTTCTACCCGAAGCGGGATATCGTATCGGCGTCGATTAATAATCAGTGTGCGATGATTCGCGTACGCGCGTATCAGTGACGCATCTTAGTCACGCAATAGTTTACCACTCTTCCACGTAGTGGTGCGACCGGTTATATACTGGTAAAAATTAAGCCAATGGGGCATGGCTACATGGCTACATGCCTCAAAATGCGCCGCATGTTCGTCCATCGTCTTTACACTGTTGCTTGATGTGGACTTTCTCAGCAGACATACGTTCTTGGTTAAAAACCCTCCCAAAACACCTTTTTATCGAGTAATTCAGCTTTCTCATTTTAAAGAAATATGAAACCTATCTAGTATCCACAACGGCACGCCAGCTCGTTTGTGCAAATGTGGCATTTCGTGTTGATGAAATCGTCGTACAAACTGGCGTACACTAAACTGTGGCACATTTATGTAATTGGAATCGGGCAATGAAGCGAGACGCTCTTTGTCTATAGTGCCTATGCTGCGTGGAAAGTAAAATGAGTTTATATATATACGATGCGGGAAGTGAAACCTGATCGGCGGTCTATAGACTATCTACACGCGATACACAGACACTCTCGAGGTCACGGAGTCAGCGGCGCGTGACGGCCATTGACCGAGGCAGCGTGCACACTGCCACAACCAGGTTAACTGGGCTATGATTTTTTTCAGGAAATTGTAGGATACATTTTCAATGAAACCAAAGAAACGTTATAATGGCCTCCTTGGGAAACTACTGATGGTCTCACGCCGGTATGCTGCTCTGATTCGCTGACAACTGTCCGCATCTGGTGAAGAATAATTAAATGATTTGTCCGATGGTTTCACCAAAAACAAATCTGTACAAACCAGCTTTTTCGCGAAATGAGCCTGAAACGCGGCGAGCGAGAAAATCGAATTACGTGGGGATTTAATAACGGCGACCAAAACGTAGGGCATGTACATCGCTACACGACTGCCTTCAGTTTATCGGCGAACTTCAGTAAACCGCCAAAAGAAAAATTAGCACAAAATCCTAATCTGACATTTTCAAGACAGTACATTTCGGTAATGGCCAACGGGTCCTGCCAGCGATCCCTCCCCGTCTTCCGCGACCGATGACGGACGCCGATAGAGGCGTAATCACCGACGACGGCCAACAGACGGCTGACATTAACGTCGCCGCGATCTCAAGGAGATTTCTCCTCAACGCGAAGCGCCATCTCGCCACCGATCACGTGCTACGATTTGCATATCGGCAATGCGAATTAGCATATTAACGCGTCCGTCCGCGCCCGTTACGAGACAGCGTCGATCGAGATAACGTCGGGGCGCCCCCGGGCGGCTGTAACTCTGCCTGTGATCGCTCTCGTGGGATCTGATGTCTCGCGAGACATGACTACCTCGACGGAATCGCTGGATCTCCGACAACGGTTGTCGTCTGCTTGACCGATGGAGCGAAAGCGCGGCGTTAGTGGTATCTGTGGTTCCTAGAATGTTATGTTTAGCTACAAGTGTCACTCAACTGTGTAACGGGATTAAAGGACATCCACTCCACGTCCCACTTGCCTCGTCTTGTGGGCTGGGCAGCCCAGTAGGGATAGGGACGGTTTATATTAATTAAATTCCTCTCTTTGTCACAAATGCCTCGTAGAGTGGTCACTCTTGTTATATAAACGAACTTATAACCCTATAAACTATAATTTCCTTAATACAGCAGCTTATATAAACTTTATTAATGTACGTAAAATGCATTTCATCATACACAAGGTGTTTGAATATGGTGTTGACCCCATTTTAATTTAATTCACCATGAATCTTGAAAGTAGATAAGATATATAATTTATGTATTCGTTTATTTAAATTATCGACACTACACAACTAACCTATTATATTGTATTGTTGCGCGCGCGCGAATAAACAAAATGTGCGCTTAATTAAATGTAAGTTTATAATGAATAATGAATTATGTTTGAAGTCCACCAGAAGTGTTTCAAACCAGTATAATGAGGAACGTTTTACAGCATGGTTCACATCGACGATTGTCGATTTTAGGTCGATAAATAAGCAAATTTACCTAATAAAGTTGAAAATGCATGTCTACGAATAGTTTATCAGTGACACAAGTAGCCTTGTGGATTTTATTTTGATAACTATCGTTACTATCAATAGTTCAGTATACGATCGGCGATAGTTAAATTTACTATCGATAATAATGCATCGTCTCTTGCGATACATCAGTAGTTCAATGTGTTGTTACATCATTTGCTACACCACGATTCATACACGATAAAACACTACACAATAAAAACAAAGCTTTCAAATCGCCACTTTCTTTCTTACGTCTCTGGGAAACCACCACAACATACCAGCGGAGGCTACCGACTTAATGAATCACGTGGAAAGAGGGAAAGTCGTCTTTGAGCCAGAGAACGTTCACCCTGTAACGCCGTTTGACACTGAACCGCGGAGTCAGTGGTGCGTGACGACCGTGAATGCCAAAAACGTGACGGTTTTATAACTTGGGCGCGAGAAAGAAAACGGAAAGTGGGTTGCCCAAGAGCAACCCAAAAAAAAACTGGACAAAAGGAAAGGCAAGAACTGAGGTGGAAGACGTGGACTGAGGCCAAAGTGAGAGCGAACTGGAGAAGGAGCACTGCAGCCCTATGGGCCACGAGGCCCGGACAGGACGGGTAAGGTAATACGTGACGCAAACGCTACACATTATACTAAAGATAAAGGTAAGTTCTTATATAGCGCGGCATCCAGTCCTTAACAGGACGGGTAAGGTAATACGTGACGCAAACGCTACACATTATACTAGAGATAAAGGTAAGTTCTTATATAGCGCGGCATCCAGTCCTTAACAGGACGGGTAAGGTAACACGTGACGCAAACGCTACACATTGTACTAGAGATAAAGGTAAGTTCTTATATAGCGCGGCATCCAGTCCTTAACAGGACGGGTAAGGTAACACGTGACGCAAACGCTACACATTGTACTAGAGATAAAGGTAAGTTCTTATATAGCGCGGCATCCAGTCCTTAACAGGACGGGTAAGGTAACACGTGACGCAAACGCTACACATTATACTAGAGATAAAGGTAAGTTCTTATATAGCGCGGCATCCAGTCCTTAACAGGACGGGTAAGGTAAAACGTGACGCAAACTCTACACATTGTACTAAAGATAAAGGTAAGTTCTTATATAGCGCAGCATCCAGTCCTTAACAGGACGGGTAAGGTAATACGTGACGCAAACGCTACACATTGTACTAAAGATAAAGGTAAGTTCTTATATAGCGCGGCATCCAGTCCTTAACAGGACGGGTAAGGTAATACGTGACGCAAACGCTACACATTGTACTAAAGATAAAGGTAAGTTCTTATATAGCGCGGCATCCAGTCCTTAACAGGACGAGTAAGGTAATACGTGACGCAAACGCTACACATTGTACTAAAGATAAAGGTAAGTTTTTATATAGCGCGGTACCCAGTCCTTAGGACTGCTCAAAGCGCTGTACACTCCACTCGCTGGTAGACTTGTTCATTCCAAGGCCATTTCACCTTCTCTGGGAAGCATTCTGCCACGCTGCAGTTACTGCGCGAAGACTATTCGTTCACATATCCACCACTGTCTGCCAGGTACTCACTTATACAGCTGAGTGAGTGAACTGTCGCAACGTGGGGTGATCAAACTTGCCACAGGTTTGAAGCGACCGCAGTGGGTTATGAAACCAGGTTCTCGATTGAGAGTCCGGCATTCTAACCGGTACGCTATCGCGCCCCACGCGAACCCTAACTAACGAACCCTGTGAAACTGGCAAGGCATACCGGCGATAATGCAATAGAACACAACGTACATAGCGTCCTAACCAACTGTTGACGACGTGCCTTTGAACTCTGGTCCCAGTGGATATTTAAAAATGTTATATGCTGTACTGCATATCTGCATACATGCGTTAATCTGAGATATGGACGAGCGCTGAAAAATAACTACGACTACAGCACTCGACCCACTCAACACCTGCGTAGAACAATGGCGGAACCAGCGGGACTGTATGACCTTCAGGCGGCTGTCACTCGGAGAGACATCCTTTTAAAGCGGGCTCTTAAATATCCACTAATGAAGGCCGTCTCTCCGTCATCGTGCAGGTAAAACGCCTGTTCAGCGGCGCGTGACTGATCTATTGCCGCCGTCTCTCACAGCCGTACAAAGCCGTGTGTTAATCATCATTGTCTGCACTTTGTGCGATCACCAGCTTCCGAGCGCTTTCATGCAGCCGACAACGCCGTCGGTTGCGGCTGCTCTAGTGGCGATGCCGGATATTGCAGCTGTGGTCGTGATACTGCAGCGACAAATCGCCACTTCCGCCTCCAGCATCGTCGCGAGTTAGTGGCCATACGGGTATCATCCATGATGTATGGATAAAAAGGTAAAACAAGGTAAAGTTACGTTCTTATATAGGATATAGCGCTGCATCGTTAGGACTGTTCAAAGCGCTTTGCACTTCACCCCCTGGCAGACCTGTTCGTTGCAACACCAACCCAACTTCTCTGTGAAGCATTGAACCATGCTGCAATTACTGCGCAAAGACTATTCGTTAAAGCGAAAGAAAAGTCATGGTTTTCGGCCTAGTCACATATGACTGGCTGGCTGGCTGGCTGGCTGGCTGGCTGGCTGGCTGGCTGGCTGGCCTCTCTCCGTCTCCGTCTCCTCTCTCTCTCTCTCTCTCTCTCTCTCTCTCTCTCTCTCTCTCTCCGTCTTTCTCTCTCTCCGTCTTTCTCTCTCTCCGTCTTTCTCTCTCTCCGTCTTTCTCTCTCTCCGTCTTTCTCTCTCTCCGTATCTCTCTCTCTCCGTATCTCTCTCTCTCTCTCTCTCCGTATCTCTCTCTCACTCACTCACTCACTCACTCACTCACTCACTCACTCACTCACTCACTCACTCACTCACTCACTCACTCACTCACTCACTCACTCACTCACTCACTCACTCACTCACTCACTCACTCACTCACTCACTCACTCACTCACTCACTCACTCACTCACTCACTCACTCACTCACTCACTCACTCACTCACTCACTCACTCACTCACTCACTCACTCACTCACTCACTCACTCACTCACTCACTCACTCACTCACTCACTCACTCACTCACTCACTCACTCACTCACTCACTCACTCACTCACTCACTCACTCACTCACTCACTCACTCACTCACTCACTCACTCACTCACTCACTCACTCACTCACTCACTCACTCACTCACTCACTCACTCACTCACCCCCCCCCCCACTTCGTAAGTAGAACGACATATGACTACGATTGACTGAGACCCCCGCCAACAAGCCTAGATCCGCCATTGCTTCAACAAGAGAGCGCCACTGCTGTCGGTCTGCTGCCCGTTTGGTGATCGTACCATCCGCTGTCCATCGTAAGGCTGTCTTAGGCAGTGCGTCTAGTGACATTCGGCACACGTGTCCAAGCCATCTCCATCTTCCCCTCTTGATCTGTGTGGCCAGGGATGTTGCGTCTGTTTTGCGGAGCAGCTCTTCATTGGTGATGGTGTTGGGCCAAAATACCCCTAGAATCTTTCGATCTTCTATGCACATATAAGAGTTACAAAAACATAACCATTTGTAACTACAATTAAGAATATCACGCCAGTAGTTTACTAGGAAAACCTTGTTGAACACACAACATCTTAATTTTATGGGCGGCGCCCTACTGTTAGGTAACATTACGTCACAAGTGCGGCATTCTGGCAACATTCGCTCGCCAAATGAAAATATACTAGTGTACACCTATTCATATTCTTGCCAATAGGATAAGGCCATGCTATTTGCGTCCAAACTCAACTTTTGTAACGTATTTTGGCCACCGTTTACTAGACTAGTATTCTTTCCGACAAAATAACACGTTTGTTTGAGACTTTTCATTGGTTCTGCGTATGCCGGCCTACCTTAATACGTCACTTTTGTTTAGGTTACCCCGACTTCACAGAACTGCACATGAGCTTATTGGTCGCGCTGGTTAACATGTCAGTCCTCAGTCATTCGGAGAAATGACCAAAATCGCAAACTTTCAGAACAAATCTCAGTAAACCGTTGACGTAAAAATTTTGATTGAAGTTAGAAATGGTTAGTTTAGATTTTTTATTTGACTTTGATAGTCCCCAAAACATGCCTCCCTTTAATATATCCACCACTGTCTGTAACCACTAGCCTAGATACGTCACTGGTGGATATCGGCAAGGGGTTGGTATTGTTGCGTTTTCAGCGTCCGTAAAAACAGAGATGATATCTCGTTACAGGGGTGTCAGGCATGTCATCTGACAGGGGTGTCAGGCATGTCATCTTACACTTACAGGGGTGTCAGGCATGTCATCTTACACTTACAGGGGTGTCAGGCATGTCATCTTACACTTACAGGGGTGTCAGGTATGTCATCTTACACTTACAGGGGTGTCAAGCATGTCATCTTACACATACAGGGGTGTCAGGCATGTCATCTTACTACACATACAGGGGTGTCAGGCATGTCATCTTACACTTACAGGGGTGTCAAGCATGTCATCTTACACTTACAGGGGTGTCAGGCATGTCATCTTACACATACAGGGGTGTCAGGCATGTCATCTTACACTTACAGGGGTGTCAAGCATGTCACATTGGTGTTTTTAGACGCACCCTCCTTAAAGTTAACTGGCGACCTTTCTTGTTAGTCACACGCATGAAGAGACCTTGTTAGTCACACGCATGAAGAGACCTTATTAGTCACACGCATGAAGAGCCCTTGTTAGTCACACGCATGGAGAGACCTGCGTGCACGGTGAACCTGCGCGTCCCAAGATCAAATCCTCGCCCCGTCTCTGACTGAGTTCAGTTGTCACACAAAGGTCAACTCAACTACCAGCGGATGATTTATTTGCACTTTCGGAATTAAAATTAAGCCATGGGTGCATGTCTCCAATAACCAATTTTTCGACGAGATGACAATGTCTTATACAACGAAAAGTTGATTACCAATGGTCTACATAAGGAACAAACCGTCGACTTCAATACATTTTAATATCGTTCTTGTCTTTTACACACGCGCACACACATGCACACGTACATACGCACGCACGCACGCACATCCGCCCGCACGTACGCACACCGATTAAACCGAACAACACGCTACCGATTTCCCGTGTTTCCAATGTCGTAATCATAGTAAAACCGCGAAGGAGACAACTATCCTCGATACTTGTTAACACTGGGTGTGGCCACGCCACAGGGTAAACACAGGGCAGAGCCACCCACTCTTCTCCTCAAAACTCCCCCAGACTAAGCGCACCGCAATTGCCCAACGACACGCTACGGACAATTACGGAGAGTGGTGCTCATTGGCCTAATTACGCCTGTGTGGCTTCTGAGGTAAATTACGCGCTAACAACAGGCCAGTTATTGTCTGTTGTTGCCGAGATGGGAGTGTCACTTCTCCATCTAAGTCCGCTCACACTTCCCCGGCGAAACGCTTGCCAACCCCGCTGTCCGCTACGCCTGCGTCCACGACTAATAACCCGTATGATTATGGGTCATATTATATCCGTTATGACATTTCACGCGCCGCCCCAACAAAGGTGCTGCCGGCTGCTATTTAAAACATCCGGACAAAAATACTCTCGTTCAACGGAGCCATTAGAAAAGACGCCTCGGTAATTGGTACGTTTCGCTGTGGTTTAATTTAGCTGGACGTCACGCGTCTGGGCAATAGTAAATCACACTGGCGCCGAACAAAGATAAATTGCAGAGTGAGCTTCCAGGAATACATTACTCTACTACGACAGATGGATACGTGAAAGCGTTTCATGAATATATTATTTGTGAGTTTGAGTTTTAAGTGAAGTAAAGTATAAAAAACCCACTTTCATAATTTTTTTTACTCGATTCCAGGAACCAAATGCACAAATAAATACAGAACTGTGGACACTCGAGACTGGTGTCACGTGCTGTAAACTCTGACAAACATAAATTACACCTTGGTATAATTATATACATCAGTTGCATCCATACAAGAACTGCTGGTCAGTGGTGTATTTGGGGGGGGGGGGTTGGGCCATGACCCCATTTGGCTTAATGTTTTGATTTGTTTCGTATGTAACCTGTTGCGCCACTACATGGTAGCTTGGTGAACTAATGGATGCCTAACCATCCCTAGCTCCCCTCGCGAGATCCTATACACAACACTGCTGTGGATACTCACACTTTGAGGAGAACCAGTCCAACGAGTGTCCACTCGGCCGGTCGAAACAGGATGTTTTCACTGGTTAATCTAAAGCAGAAACACAAAGCTAACGCCCGCCACACACATACCGACTTTTAGTCGCCAACAGTTTGTCTACCGACAACTACCCATCGGCCGACCGTCGGCCAACCGATTTTTCAGATGCTAGATGTAGAAAACATGTCGTCAACTGTTGGTGGAGAACATACACATAACGACTACATTGAGTTTCCAACTGAACAAGTAGTCTTCAACAAGTTGGTAATTGAAGAATCGGTATGTGTATGGCGGTCTTAACGGCTGTCTGCGTGAGACGTCCCTGTAGAAACTAGTATTGACCAACACCAGTGCGATTAATGAACTGTGGCTGAGATTTGTTAAATGATGCATAATTATTACATCGCTTCCACACTAAAACTGGTAAACTGTTGTCGTTACTGTTAACAAGGAATTCACCAGCGGGGTGATGACTAGTCATTGACAGGGCAGTTGCAGGAAGACATAATGCAGGAGAAAGGGAAACCCTGAAACAGGGGACAGTCGAGGCCGTATACTGTTTGTAAAAACGCCCACGACCCAGGGAAACAGAAGGATGTGTTGTCTGAGAAACAATGACGTATGCAGGAACAGGCCACGGGACACAGGCTGTGGTTTGCCCAAACACAACTTCAGCTAAGGTTGGGCAAAGTTATACTTCGAACATTTTGATATACATTGGGTAAAGAACAATACTGATTCCATAACATGATTAATTATGGGGCAGTCCGTGCCTACCTGAACGTGTGAACCAACTGGCGGATCTCGGGTGCCAGCCCACTCAAGGAGAGTTTCAATGGGCCCAATAGCACGGGTAGTCTACAACAGTAAAACATTTGCAAATAGTTTCGATGGACTCAACAGCACGGGTATTTACAACAGAAAACAAGTGCAACCAGTTTCAGTAGACTGAACAGTATGGGGAATACACAACAGAAAACATTTGCAACTAGTTTCAACGGACTCAACAGCAGAGTTGTTTAATTTAAATCATTTGATTTAAATCATGATTTAAATCACTCCAAAAAATCGTTGATTTTTTTATTTAAATTTTTTCATTGTTTGGTTTGTATGAAATTAAGACAAATAAAAGTTCTTACTAGCATTTCAACAAAGCTATGTGTGTTTTCTAATACAAAATGCATACTGAATGCAATTAAGCCAATTCAAGCCATAAAGACTTGTCTTCAAGAGGCATCATCTTTTCAAGTGAGAAGCCCTGAGATATAATCCACTTTAAGCAAACAATTGTACTAGTTGTTCCCAATGCAGTATGTTGACTCACGTGAGACCATCTGCACTAGTATAGTGTGGTACCAATTTGCAGTCTGGCTAGAGTACACTGAGCCCTGGACCAGTGCTGATTCACTCTCTCAACAAACAATGACCACAAAGGTCATGGCCAGCCACAACATGCCTTCTAATAATAGTTATGGCCAAAGGAACTACAGGCAGCTGTAGACACTATCTCAATTCAATGAGCCTAACATCAGCTCCAAGTTATTAACGCTGTATAAGCAGGTAGTGTGTCTTAGAGTGTTCATTTGATTTTAAGTGGTTATTTTGCTATGTAAAAGAACTTCTAAAGTTGTTTAATGGTCATATTTCATTTTACGGTTAAACAAGCCATATACATCATATCCAATTTCAATAAAAAAAATCAGGTATTTTTGAGAAAAAAAATTAAATCAGGATTTTTTCCAACCTGCTCGATAGGACAGGGAATCCATAGCAGTAAAACATTTGCAACTAGTTTCAAGGGACTCAAAAGTACAGGAAATCAATAACAGAAAATATTTCAGAGGACTCAATTGCACTGGAATCTACAACGGAAAACAAATTCTACAAATGCAAAGTACTACGGTGGAAGCAAACATGATTAAAGAAAGGCAACAACATGATGATACACATAGACGATAACACAGGATTAAAGAAAGGCAACAACATGATGATACACATAGACGATAACACAGGATTAAAGAAAGGCAACAACATGATGATACACATAGACGATAACACAGGATTAAAGAAAGGCAACAACATGATGATACACATAGACGATAACACAGGATTAAAGAAAGGCAACAACATGATGATACACATAGACGATAACACAGGATTAAAGAAAGGCAACAACATGATGATACACATAGCCGATAACACAGGATTAAAGAAAGGCAACAACATGATGATACACATAGACGATAACACATGATTAAAGAAAGGCAACAACATGATGATACACATAGACGATAACACAGGATTAAAGAAAGGCAACAACATGATGATACACATAGACGATAACACAGGATTAAAGAAAGGCAACAACATGATGATACACATAGACGATAACACAGGATTAAAGAAAGGCAACAACATGATGATACACATAGACGATAACACAGGATTATCTCAAATGTGCTGGTACTCCGGGAAGTATGGAACCATGAAATGACACATTAAATCACTCCATAATTCATTAATGCCTTTAGGGAGACGACCCCACACACGTCAAGGTCACTTACACTTTGTTCAATTTGTCAAGGACGATTTTTCTCCTCAATGCCATCTGGGAGTGAGAATCAATCGGCGGCAGAACTATTTCCGTTTCTTCATCGTTGCCCTTCTGAAAAATGCAAATATATTCATATAAAATAGTCCTGTCACGGTTCTAGTTTTCACGGGTCTATATGGTTCTAGTTTTCACGGGTCTATATGGTTCTATATGGTTCTAGTTTTCACGGGTCTATATGGTTCTAGATGGTTCTAGTTTTCACGGGTCTATATGGTTCTAGTTTTCACGGGTCTATATGGTTCTATATGGTTCTAGTTTTCACGGGTCTATATGGTTCTAGTTTTCACGGGTCTATATGGTTCTATATGGTTCTAGTTTTCACGGGTCTATATGGTTCTATATGGTTCTAGTTTTCACGGGTCTATATGGTTCTCGAGGACCATTTATTCACGGTATGGGCCCGCCACGGTTCCAGTGTGGGAGATTATGAGTTGTCTATTCTTGAACGAGGGGAGAGAGGAAAACTCGTAAAATTTTAAATCCAACAATAGAGAGCCAAAATATGTCAATCACAAGCAGCTACACAATTGAACACGTTTTATATAAAGACAAGAAACTACTAGATTCGAGTCGGCCTCATATCGTGACGTAGTCAACACGCTCACGTGGACAATGGACATTAGATACAGATGAGCTTAGAATACCAAGAATGTGTAAGTTTATTACCGCCGACTAGTGACGTTTCCATGTCTAGAAGGGTGTGTAACTAGTGACGTTTCCAGGTCTGGAAGGGTGTGTAACTAGTGACGTTTCCAGGTCTGGAAGAGTGTGTAACTAGTGACGTTTTCAGGTCTGGAAGGGTGTGTAACTAGTGACGTTTCCAGGTCTGGAAGGGTGTGTAACTAGTGACGTTTTCAGGTCTGGAAGGGTGTGTAACTAGTGACGTTTCCAGATCTGGAAGGGTGTGTAACTAGTAACGTTTTCAGGTCTGGAAGGGTGTGTAACTAGTGACGTTTCCAGGTCTGGAAGGGTGTGTAACTAGTGACGTTTCCAGGTCTGGAAGGGTGTGTAACTAGTGACGTTTCCAGGTCTGGAAGGGTGTGTAACTGGTGACGTTTCCAGGTCTGGAAGGGTGGGTAACTAGTGACGTTTCCACGTCTGGAAGGGTGGGTAACTAGTGACGTTTCCACGTCTGGAAGGGTGTGTAACTGGTGACGTTTCCACGTCTAGAAGGGTGTGTAACTAGTGACGTTTCTAGGTCTGGAAGGGTGTGTAACTAGTGACGTTTCCAGGTCTGGAAGGGTGTGTAACTGGTGACGTTTCCACGTCTGGAAGGGTGGGTAACTAGTGACGTTTCCACGTCTGGAAGGGTGGGTAACTAGTGACGTTTCCAGGTCTGGAAGGGTGTGTAACTGGTGACGTTTCCACGTCTAGAAGGGTGTGTAACTGGTGACGTTTCCAGGTCTGGAAGGGTGTGTGACTAGTGACGTTTCCAGGTCTGGAAGGGTGTGTAACTGGTGACGTTTCCAGGTCTGGAAGGGTGTGTAACTAGTGACGTTTCCAGGTCTGGAAGGGTGTGTAACTGGTGACGTTTCCAGGTCTGGAAGGGTGTGTAACTAGTGACGTTTTCAGGTCTGGAAGGGTGTGTAACTAGTGACGTTTCCAGGTCTGGAAGGGTGTGTAACTGGTGACGTTTCCAGGTCTGGAAGGGTGTGTAACTAGTGACGTTTCCAGGTCTGGAAGGGTGTGTAACTGGTGACGTTTCCAGGTCTGGAAGGGTGGGTAACTAGTGACGTTTCCACGTCTGGAAGGGTGGGTAACTAGTGACGTTTCCAGGTCTGGAAGGGTGTGTAACTGGTGACGTTTCCACGTCTAGAAGGGTGTGTAACTAGTGACGTTTCCAGGTCTGGAAGGGTGTGTAACTAGTGACGTTTCCAGATCTGGAAGGGTGTGTAACTGGTGACGTTTCCAGGTCTGAAGGGTGGGTAACTAGTGACGTTTCCACGTCTGGAAGGGTGGGTAACTAGTGACGTTTCCAGGTCTGGAAGGGTGTGTAACTGGTGACGTTTCCACGTCTAGAAGGGTGTGTAACTGGTGACGTTTCCAGGTCTGGAAGGGTGTGTGACTAGTGACGTTTCCAGGTCTGGAAGGGTGTGTAACTGGTGACGTTTCCAGGTCTGGAAGGGTGTGTAACTAGTGACGTTTCCAGGTCTGGAAGGGTGTGTAACTGGTGACGTTTCCAGGTCTGGAAGGGTGTGTAACTAGTGACGTTTCCAGGTCTGGAAGGGTGTGTAACTAGTGACGTTTCCAGGTCTGGAAGGGTGTGTAACTGGTGACGTTTCCAGGTCTGGAAGGGTGTGTAACTGGTGACGTTTCCAGGTCTGGAAGGGTGTGTAACTGGTGACGTTTCCAGGTCTGGAAGGGTGGGTAACTGGTGACGTTTCCAGGTCTGGAAGGGTGTGTAACTGGTGACGTTTCCAGGTCTGGAAGGGTGTGTAACTAGTGACGTTTCCAGGTCTGGAAGGGTGTGTAACTGGTGACGTTTCCAGGTCTGGAAGGATGTGTAACTAGTGACGTTTCCAGGTCTGGAAGGGTGTGTAACTAGTGACGTTTCCAGGTCTGGAAGGGTGCGTAACTGGTGACGTTTCCAGGTCTGGAAGGGTGGGTAACTAGTGACGTTTCCAGGTCTGGAAGGGTGGGTAACTAGTGACGTTTCCAGGTCTGGAAGGGTGCGTAACTAGTGACGTTTCCAGGTCTGGAAGGGTGTGTAACTAGTGACGTTTCCAGGTCTGGAAGGGTGGGTAACTAGTGACGTTTCCAGGTCTGGAAGGGTGTGTAACTAGTGACGTTTCCAGGTCTGGAAGGGTGGGTAACTAGTGACGTTTCCAGGTCTGGAAGGGTGTGTAACTAGTGACGTTTCCAGGTCTGGAAGGGTGGGTAACTAGTGACGTTTCCAGGTCTGGAAGGGTGTGTAACTGGTGACGTTTCCAGGTCTGGAAGGGTGGGTAACTAGTGACGTTTCCAGGTCTGGAAGGGTGTGTAACTAGTGACGTTTCCAGGTCTGGAAGGGTGTGTAACTAGTGACGTTTCCAGGTCTGGAAGGGTGTGTAACTAGTGACGTTTCCAGGTCTGGAAGGGTGTGTAACTAGTGACGTTTCCATGTCTGGAAGGGTGTGTAACTAGTGACGTTTCCAGGTCTGGAAGGGTGTGTAACTAGTGACGTTTCCAGGTCTGGAAGGGTGTGTAACTAGTGACGTTTCCATGTCTGGAAGGGTGTGTAACTAGTGACGTTTCCAGGTCTGGAAGGGTGTGTAACTAGTGACGTTTCCAGGTCTGGAAGGGTGTGTAACTAGTGACGTTTCCAGGTCTGGAAGGGTGTGTAACTAGTGACGTTTCCAGGTCTGGAAGGGTGTGTAACTAGTGACGTTTCCAGGTCTGGAAGGGTGTGTAACTAGTGACGTTTCCATGTCTGGAAGGGTGTGTAACTAGTGACGTTTCCAGGTCTGGAAGGGTGTCATGTGTAACTGAGACCCGCGATTTCGGCTGCAAACCCGGACCATCGAGAGCAACAATATATAACATACACTTTTGGAAGTGTATAAATGCGACGCAGTATCAGTGCAGTATATGAAAACGCTGTGAGACCACCGTGAAGTATTCGCACCAAATGCTTCCAAATACAATGCAACGTACATGCATTTAAGTGACATCAACGTTGTCACGGTTTCCACAGCGAAAGCAAAGTAAATAATGTATGTGAGAACTTAGATAATACGCCCGCCCAACGATGCTCTCTTTTGATCATATCCTATAGGCGTGACATTGCCGTGAATCACTTGGACCATATCAAAAAGACAGACCACCAGATCGTGGTACGGCGACCTTTAATCAAGCATGGTACCATGGAGAAGAAAACTGAAGCACTTTCATGTTCGAAAAAGTGATGCATAACGCATAACGACATGTTTACGAATAAAGGCAATAACAGGGTGTGCGTTTTTATGCGTTGGGACACTTCGAACCTCTCGTATGAAACGCACCAGTGACTTGCACTGTCTAGCAGATGGATTTAAGCAGGTTGTAGTCTGCTGTGCTTTACAATCAACTGTTGTGTTTGTTCAACCTCGCGTGAGCCGACCGCTAAACCAGACGTGACAGGCACGCGTGATCGGAGCGGCCCCTGGCGACGGGCAACGCTAATCGCCAGACGGAATCACTGGAGTATCAAATATAAAATCGCTGGGTGATGCGCTCATCGGCACAGCCAGTCTGGCGGCTATACCTGGGCCAGCTATTACGACAGTGAACTTTTTTGATGAGCGCACGCACACACGCACGCACGCAACACACGCACGCACGTCGCCGCGAGGGAATGATATTTACAAACAATCGCAACCCACGTGACATAGCTGTCTTGTAGGGCAAACATGACGTCATCGCGGCGCGCATGTCATGGGCGCATGTCATGGGCGCATGGCCTCGTGGCTTAATGTGCCTACGATATGTTTTTTGCTATTTTTTCTCGTATTCCAAAGTAATAGTAAATATAAAACTAATTAATATGCTCATGTTGTGTAAATGTATGAAATAGTTATATTTCAGAAAACTGTGCAATTACCGCGAAGAAACGTGAGTTTTCTCTTGAGTGATAGAGCAACTGGAAATGAGCGGGCGTCAGGAATTTGCTTCGTACAATCGTGCGCAACGCTGTGCACGTTTTCTGCGATTGTTCCAAGTTACGCGACCGGACCGACAGACCGACAGACGTATTCTTTTAGACCAGGCATGTAATAAGTTTGTCAAATTGAAACAACACAGATTTGAATAGAAAGGTCAGGGAGACTCCCATTTGGACATAAGATGCCGCTAACTTGGGAGCCACCTGTCGCTATAAAACAAAAGACAACACAGCGTCGCATAATGTGATTAATACTCGTTTCATATTACAATGACTGCTTTTGTCAGTATAATAAAAACATAATTTAAATGTTTACACAGGATGTCAAGTCCGCATGCCGCGTAAGTCTTTCAAATAAATTACAAGTGTCGCTATAAATACATGTAATAAATACATGTAAACAGTTGTAAAAGTTGAAGATAATGTATATTTTAAAAATTCACTTGATTTTCCCCTTTTTACATTTTTTGTGTTTTGGCATGTATAACAATTTGAGATATGACATTTAGCGTCGTAATTTGAAATGATGAATTGTTTAGCATACATAGTAAATCCATTGCGGGAATGAGTACAAACTTTGTCTGTGATCAAACTTGAAGTGTTATTTAATATATGAGCAATATTATATCTTACGGTTTTCTTAGCAAATTCCGTGTTTACGAATCGTCTGTTCCAATCCATCGTGTCTCTTAATGTGGCCACTTACACTTACACTTAATGTGGCCACGTACACTTACACGTAATGTGACCACTTACACTTAATGTGGCCACTTACACTTACACTTAATGTGGCCATTTACATTTACACTTACTGTGGCCACTTACACTTACCCTTAATGTGGCCACTTACACTTACACTTAATGTGGCCACTTACACTTAATGTGGCCACTTACACTTACCGTTTTTATCTAAGTTATACGCTATTGCTTGGTTCGTGTAGCAACACAATCGCGACAGAAACTCACGAGTCTAAATATTAATTTCACCCAAGTTACGTCAACCGTCCGTAATAAATCTATGCAACGATACGTTATCTTAGGGGACGAAGCAGGTAAATATATATATATATATATATATATATATATATATATATATATTACATGACTTTTTATTCCCTTTAATGTCCAATAGGCATTATGGTACCAAATGAACTAAGCCCTAGCGCTATGTATATATGGTGTACAAACGTTACATAAAATTAACAAAGCCCTAGCGCTATGTGTATATGGTGTACAAACGTTACATAAAATGAACTAAGCCCTAGCGCTATGTATATATGGTGTACAAACGTTACATAAAATTAACAAAGCCCTAGCGCTATGTGTATATGGTGTACAAACGTTACATAAAATGAACTAAGCCCTAGCGCTATGTATATATGGTGTACAAACGTTACATAAAATTAACAAAGCCCTAGCGCTATGTGTATATGGTGTACAAACGTTACATAAAATGAACTAAGCCCTAGCGCTATGTATATATGGTGTACAAACGTTACATAAAATTAACAAAGCCCTAGCGCTATGTATATATGGTGTACAAACGTTACATAAAATGAACTAAGCCCTAGCGCTATGTATATATGGTGTACAAACGTTACATAAAATTAACCAAGCTCCAGCGCTATGTGTATAAGGTGTACAAACGTTACTGTCTTACATAAAATGAACAAAGCCCTAGCGCTATGTATATATGGTGTACAAACGTTACATAAAATTAACCAAGCTCCAGCGCTATGTGTATAAGGTGTACAAACGTTACTGTCTTACATAAAATAAACAAAGCCCTAGCGCTATGTATATATGGTGTACAAACGTTACATACAATTAACCAAGCTCCAGCGCTATGTGTATAAGGTGTACAAACGTTACTGTCTTACATAAAATGAACAAAGCCCTAGCGCTATGTATATATGGTGTACAAACGTTACATAAAATTAACTAAGCCCTAGCGCTATGTATATATGGTGTACAAACGTTACATAAAATTAACCAAGCTCCAGCGCTATGTGTATAAGGTGTACAAACGTTACTGTCTTACATAAAATGAACTAAGCCCTAGCGCTATGTATATATGGTGTACAAACGTTACATAAAATTAACCAAGCTCTAGCACTATGTATATATGGTGTACAAACGTTACATAAAATTAACCAAGCTCCAGCGTTATGTGTATATGGTGTACAAACGTTACTGTCTTACATAAAATGAACAAAGCCCTAGCACTTGGTGCCATATGCCCAGGATACATTAAAGGGAATCAAAAGTCATACTTTTGAGCTTACGCACCTATAAGAGTAACTAAACCATTTACAATTACATTTAAGAATATCATGCCAGTGGTTTACTATGAAAACCTTATTGAACACACAGCAGGGTTGAAAAAAATCATGATTTAAAAAAAAATCAGATTTTTAAAATTTAAATCGGATTTATTTGATTTTTTTTAAATATGGTATATAGATATTTATATAGATGTTTAAATTTGTAAACTCTTTCAAACATGTTCTATTCAAATCGATTTGGGTTCTTGTCTTAAAAGAGGGTACATGATTTTTGCTTATATAAAGACATTAGAAAATGTCCACAAGGCCTCAGCCCCTATAGTTGCATAATCTGTCTTGGACTCTTGGTAAGGAAAGCATGCTGTGTGTCTGTGGCTGTAGCAGTGCTAATTATTGTTTGCTGAGAGGGTGGATTAGCACCTGTCCAGGGCTCTGTGTACTCTAAGGGTCTCTAACCAGAATACAAACTGGTACAGTATTAAACAACTGAGTCAACATACTGAATTGGTAACAACTAGCACAAGCTATAAGTGGACTTTAACTCAGGGCTTCTGTGTTGAAAAGATTCTTCCTCTGGAAGACAAGTTTGTGTGACTTCACTGCATTCAGAAAGGGAATAGCTCAAACATACACAATGTCATAAAATATTTGACTGTCAATACAGCTACACAAGTGTGCGCACTTTGTGTTTTGTATTAAAAAACATACACAACTTCGTTGATCTCGATGCTTGTAAACAATTATTTGTGTTAAATTCATATAAGTCAGCAATTAAAAAACCGGAAGTAAAAAAAATCAATGATTTTTTATATTTTTTGGAGTGATTTAAATCATTGATTTAAATCAAATGATTGAAATCAAACAACCCTGACAGACAGCATCTTAATTTCATGGGCCGCACCACACTGTTAGATAACCCTACGTCACGGGTGTCAAAGCAAAATTCCCTCACTAAATTAAAATATATTTGTATACACCTAATCCTATACTTGCCGATAGGATATGGCCATGCTGTTTGCGTCCAAACTCAACTCATGTAACATATCACGTTTGTTTGATACTTTGCATTGATTCTGTGCAAATGCCTACCGTCGTCACGTAATACTTCACCCGTAGTCTACGTTACCCGATTTTCATAGAACTGCAAACGTGTTTATCGGCCGCGCTGGTTAGCATATGAGTCGTCAGTCAACCTGAGAAATGAATCTCCTACTTCTAGAACACATTCTGAGTAAACCAGTGGTGGGTATCCTTGATTTTAGTGGCACATGGTTAGTTTTTAGTATATCTTTTAGATGCATAGCCCCCCCCCCAACATGACTTGTTTCGTCTTAATGGCGGTGTGTTCCACATGGAACAGACTGAAAGAACAACAGGAGCCGCCAATAGTAGAGAATGACAAATATTATGGGACACCATCGCTGCATTCCCAACTACCGTAGCTCACTCCCAATGGGATCTATAGCAGTTTGTTGGCAGATATGTTTGTCAGAAACAATCGTTTCTCCACACTTGTAGACACGTTTTATTCTAATATTCGTAACCACGACTAGACCAATACAAAATAACGACTTGTGTGGTCGACCATTACACATCAATGGCTACAGCGCATTAATGATTCAGTAACCTACTGTTGCAAAACATGATGAGAAGAACATCTTCCCAGCAGTTGGCCAATTATAATACTGCTAGGCTCCCGTACTTACTGCCCTGGAGGCAGATTACGAAGCAATTCAAAACAATTACCACACCAAAAATAGGCGATATGATAGCAAACATCGGATCGGAAAACACTGTGTGTCGGTCGCGTCGTGCTCAAACAGCACGTGTCAGGCCTACCAGAATAGTATGTGTGTTTCTTGTTACACACTCTCAAATTTATGTTTGTCGGGTAACCGGAAACGCATAATATTAATCTGGTAGCTTTCTTAAAGATCGAACAACTTAAAAGTAACAAACCCCCCCAGTCATAAATCAAACGCTGTCCCTTGTTTGCCTCGTGTCATGCCTGAGCTTCATAAAATCACGAAACACGTCAGCGGGTAATGAAATCTGCGTTCAATCTGTTGATCAAATCTGCGCCATGCATGAGCGAACGTATTAATTTGTAGCGAGTAATTTCTTCAGGGAATCGCCGCCTGCCTGCGGGACTCGCTGCCCGCCACATGCTACATCTCAGGCCGCTGTTGTTTCGGCAGATTTGTTATTGTGTTACGCCTGGAATATCAATGAGTGACCATACGTTGTTCCGCTATTCCAGTCCGGGATGACTTTTGACCTTCCCGCAGGTCGGACCGCGTGGGAGATCGACACGGAGGGGGGGGGGGTGAAGGGAAGACGAATAGTCTGCCTAGATTAGACACAACAAATTCACGCTAGGTGGCACCACTTTTTCAAGTTGGTGTCGCGAGATTGCATCCAGGGAAAAATAGCCTAACCGCAACAGAGTAGGGTTATCCAGACTAGGGTTATCCAGACTAGGGTTATCCAACTTACGATTGCTAAATATGTCGTGCTTACTTTTAACGGCTGTGTTATTGACGTGTCATGTCAACTCTCCGTCATTCATATGTAGTCATTTTGACACAGCCGGTAAATCTTTGTCCCGGAGATTGACATCTCCGTGATTTGGTGTTCAACGAACAACATATAGCGAAGAAATGTGTATCACTTTCCTTTTGTTATTCGCGAATAGTGCTTTTTCGCAATGTCGTTCGATGACATAATTATCTGGTCGTGAAATGCCAAATTTAACTTCTCTGCTGCCGCCGACGGAGCGGGCGGCCACAGCGGACTTCGTCTGCACGCCAAGATATGGTCGACACTTCGTCAAAACAACAGGAATGCTGACTCTGAGCGGGCCTTTTTGGTGAAAAAGAATGCCACTGAACACCGCTCAGAATACACTCAGTAAAGATAAACTGCAGCTGAGACTCGCAGAGCTATGAACGGCAAGTAAAGACTGTCACCACCGACTACAACCGAATGCACAATATTGTCTTTCTTTCGTATTACTTTGTTATGTTTGTTTTGATGGGCTCTATGTGCATCGCGAAGGGATATAGTCACCGGCGTAGTGTTCGCCTCACGCCAGGATTCTCACGCTGGATATCACATTGTGTACGTCATTGGTTCGATATATATCATATATTAGTTACTGGGAGTATAAACGTCTGACAAAGTTGACTTTTTCTAAAAAACGTTATTGTTTTTGAGACATATTTTCGATTAACTTGTTCGACAATAATCGCCAGGTGGCCTTGTTGGTACGACACATCGGTGCATTTGGTAAATTCGCCATATTTCACTGTATCGGACGAAAATGTACGCAACTGTTCGTAATAATCACTACAGAAAGTAATTGAACGGCCTCGTGATTTTTAGACATTTAATGCGTTGCACTGAGGCTTTTTTGAAGTCGCTCTTTCTTTTTAGGCAAATCCCTGCCGGGCCTGCCCTAACCTCGCTTTGCCTTTGAGAAACGTTTCTTCCGTCGCTCGATATTGGTGAGTAGTTCACCAACTTTTCTAACAACTTGCTTGTAGTCGATAGATGAAATAACTGGTAGTTGTTTAGAATGTTCATCCAGTGCGCAAGAGTGTCTTTACATTGGTAAAAAACAGCATATTATATTACGTAAGACAAAAACCACACCAATCTGTTTATAGCGATCGGTCGAGCATCTGCGCCAGCATTTGGTCTGTGAACTTGCTAGTTTCTGTTCAGTTTGTTTATTTTCCATGTTTCAGAGCAATATAGAAACACGGGCATAACACTGGTGTGGAAAATTCTTATTTTAGTGTTAGCATTTATACCATTTGATCTCCAAATTTTTGTGAGTTTTTGAAATACTCTCTATGCATATTCTTGACGGCAATAGGACAGTTTGCATATTTGGACATTACACTACCTAGGTAGGTGAAATGATCCACGCCTGCAAATGCCTTGGCGTTCACTCCTGCTTTCCGTTTATGTTGGGGACGCTGGTGCCAAGCCCAACCAGTGTAGCGTATGTAGAAATTGACAGTTGACATGTATGCGCATGTAGGAATTAACATTAAATAAATGAACTATTATTAGTTGGTGTTTACTTCAACAAATGTTAGTTTGCGACTGCATATATAATGAATATATATATAATGAAACAAGTTAACACATTGAGTCAATGCTTGTCTAGATATACCTAACGGAGAATTGTAGATCAAAACAGTGTCGCCGCCTAGTGGTTTGCAGAGACTAAATACACGGCGCACCGCGGCTGTTTCAAACGAAAGTGGCGCTACCTGGCGAATACCGCTAAATGAGACGGACAACGGAAACGTCTTGAAATAAAAGTATTAATATAGCGATAAACACGTTTCTCATTCCCATATTATATTAATTACCAACATAAAGGCATGTCGACACATGTACACTGGCACTTCTGTGTATGCAGTGCATGCATACATATACTTCTGCATACAGACAAGTTCAAACAGCGTCCAAGTCAGCTAATTGATTACTCTGCAATACAAGTGTGCAATGTTCCACATCCATCGTGTGTTCAGCACGTACAAAACTAATCCATGCTTGACTGCCTCGGAGGTGATCTCTACATACGGGGTGCGGCAGGGTTCTCAAGACTCTCAACTTCCCATCTCTTTTTGGGGACAACCTCCCATATCCCACCTGCCACGTCCCCTCTCCACATGTCCCCGACACGTACACAGGCATTCAATAATGCTGCAGCTGTTTCCAGTACTAAAATACGAAATCAACTCAATCCAGAATTAAGTATCTGTAATTCTTTTCAGTGGTTCATGACGTTTAACACGAACAGTCAGAACAGCTTCTGTTTAAATTAACAGCAACAGCAACCCCTCATACATGCTATGTATGTCGAAATTGCAGATTTAATGCATTGTGGCCTTGTATAATTGATAACTATACTGATTTGATGATATATTTTTCTTTTATCTATTTATTTTTCTATGGACATACTGCTTGTCTGAAAATAAGTGAAATAAAATATTATTATTATAAATATTTGTTATCGGATGCGATTAGAATTAAAAGTGTGTATGTAAGTATGTATGAGTATGTGTGTGTGTGTGTGAGTATGTGTGTGTGTGTGTGTGTGTGTGTGTGTGTGTGTGTGTGTGTGTGTGTGTGTGTGTGTGTGTGTGTGTGTGTGTGTGTGTGTGTGTGTGTGTGTGTGTGTGTGTGTGTGTGTGTGTGTGTGTGTGTGTGTGTGTGTGTGTGTGTGTGTGTGTGTGTGTGTGTGTGTGTGTGTGTGTGTGTGTGTGCATTACCCATCCACACACACACACACATAAACCCAGCTTATGAGCCAAGTTAGAATAACTGAGTTTTGCTGTCTAGTGACATACCTTGGATGGGCTAATGGCAGTGTCCCTGGGATCAGCAGAATAGACTCCTCGGTAGAATTTGCAGACTTTCATCTGGAACATCTTCTCTTCCCCATCCAGAGTTGGTCCAGCAGGTGATGGCACATATGCTGTCATCTTCCTTGGCCTTACATCATTGTCATCAGCATCATCATCGCTGTCCTCCCCATGCAGAAATGACACAGTTGCTGCAGTTTTCCATTCCCGCACTGCACACCTGAGAGTATCCATGAGACATCCAGGTTTCTTTGCCCTAGGAGATGACCCCTTATGAGCATCACGTGACTGCATCTGCACCAGTCTTTGAATGTTGGCAAGCGCTTGCGAGGATGACTGACAGCTGCATTCCAACACTGTGTCTGAGCTTGTCAATCCGTCAGGATTGTAGATGGCGCTAGCTGTTGTGGTATTTGCGTCAATTTCGGTGTCAGCCTTTGCTATCTCTTCATGCTTCAAGACAACTCCACCTTCTGGAACTGACTCCTGAGAAGATGTATATCCTCTGTTGCAGCTGGATGTCTCTTGTGTATGTTCCCCACATGGCACAACATCCGCATGATTGTCCAATTTGGGCATATCCTCTTGAGAAGTTCCAGAGTCTGCAACTGTCAACTCTACGACACTGGCAACCACCACCGACCTTGCACAGCTGGCAGTGTCTACATCATGGCTATGGTCATCTTCAACAGATACTTGTTGGTCCCGTTCTGTCTGCAGTTCCTCTCGCTCATCCAACAGTTCCATCAGGGCTTCTGTTCGACTCCCCGTCTTTTGCTCGACACCCGTCTTCTCATGTGTTTCAACTACATCTGGGATCATATCACTACAATGTGCAATGCCGGAAGATGGCACAGACATGTCTGTCTTAGGCAAAACCATGCTAACATCTGTGTGGACATCACCAGCTGATGTGATGTCCAACACTACGACATCTCGTCCATGAGGCGCAACAGGCAAAGCACCCAACATGGTGGATGCTGCAAGAGTTTGAGGCAAATCGACAGCAGTTGATGACAAACTGATGCCTCCCGACATAGCAGAGTCAGCCACCTGAATGTCACTTCTCAAACTGTCTTGATGATCATCTCCTGAGAGACAATCAACTGCCCTGCCACTGTTTGTAGTTACAGAACGATGTTGTTTAATCAGCAGTTTCTTTGTCATTTTGTTACCACCACTGTCATCCAATGACAACCTGTCCAGTTTCTCTATGAGTCGCAACTCTTCTGCAATTTCCTGACTAGGAACCACGAACATGACATCACCAGCACTGCCCCTAGACATGAAGAAAAGTTTTATGTAATGTCAGTCATATTCGTTTATAAATGTCTTTGATAAAGCTATAATACGTGGCACTTTATGCTCAGCCGATTGTTCACCATTTATTACATCAAACGAATTACCTGGTATAAAAAGTTATCTGTTCCAACAAAAATAACATAGACTGATTCATGGAAAAAATGCAAACAATTTTGTTCACAAATATAATAACTACTTTTCACAGCTTACAACTCATTAAACACCATACAACATTTCACAAGAAGTACTGCCTTTGCAGTTCACAATGTTGTGGGTAAATAAACATCCTCAATTTATAGTTCACAGAAACAAACATGTTAATTTTAAAAAGGTTGATGACTTCAGATTAAAAAAATTACATTGTAGGAAAGAGGACACAAAGAATAAAACACATTAATAGTCAAAACATATGGCATGAAAGACCAGCCAATGACACCCAGCCGTTGACAACTGCAAATGACAGAATAGTCGGTACCTGGAATAACATGTTTTGATCGCTAGATGGCGGGGTGTATAAACGCAATGCATCGCAGGACCGAGTGTCAACGGAAGCACAACATGAAATTGTGTGGGTTAAATTAGAGAGTCGGAACAATGATGTATCCATGACAACGACACTAACAATGATGTATCCATGACAGTGACACTAACAATGATGTATCCATGACAACGACACTAACAATGATGTATCCATGACAATGACACTAACAATGATGTATCCATGACAACAACACTAACAATGATGTATCCATGACAATGACAAGAATGCAGATAGCTAAAGAATTACTGTTTCAGCAAATAATACTTCGTACCAACAATAATGCATGAAAGAAATCACAACGCTACCACCAGAATGCAAAAATCGGCTGATCTGACGTATTCATTGAATAACTTTGAACACATTTGAGCATGCATTGGCCTAGATACGGGATTGTTTCAGTGCATAACAAAAAGATTCGCGCAAATTACATGCTGTACACCTGTCGACAATCTTACGCAACTTCCCCTTTATACAAGTCTTAATAATAAATCTGGACAATTTCTCAATCCAAGCAAAACCAAGTATGTGTTGTACATGCATATCAACCCATCTGTGAACCATAGTGTACATTTGTCAGATGGGGGTAAAATTGAGAAAGTAGAGGATTTTAAATATCTTGGTTCCTATGCAAACTCACAACATGCCATCCACTACAGAAAAGCCCAGGCATGGGTGGCAGTTCACGCCCTTGACAAAGTTCGGAGTATAACCTATCTGCAGACTCACCAAATTGAAGATTTTCAAGGTTGACGGCCAAACCGATCCTGACATATTGATGCGATTCATGGTCTCTAACAATAGCTCTAGAAAATGCACTGGATAGCACCTACACAAGAATGCACTGGATGGCACCTACACAAGAATGCACTGGATGGCACCTACACAAGAATGCACTGGATGGCACCTACACAAGAATGCACTGGATGGCACCTACACAAGAATGCACTGGATGGCACCTACACAAGAATGCACTGGATGGCACCTACACAAGAATGCACTGGATGGCACCTACACAAGAATGCACTGGATGGCACATATACAAAGATGCACTGGATGGCACCTACACAAGAATGCACTGGATGGCACCTACACAAGAAGGCACTGGATGGCATCTACACAAGAATGCTGTGGGAAACCCTAAACGTGTCATGGCGCAATCATGGCTCCCTCACACGGATCACCACCATTGGGAGACAACAGTGTCTTCGTCTGGCAGATCATGCGATGCGTCATGACAAAGTAGCCAACAAAGTTTGGAGAAGAGGTCGACCAACAACAACTGTGCGAAACATCATAGAGAAAGACACGAAACTTAGTGAGACAAATCTACTAACCGTAACGATGAACCGACACAACTGGAAGGAAATCATTATGTCACCACATTAAGTGTATAACATAAGTAAGTAATTAGTCTTGTATTATGCACCAGAGGCACAACAGGTTAATTTGGTTAGGCTCTATCGTGAGAGCCTAACCAATGTCATCAGACATGAAGGCGGATTTCAAATGACATGAAGGAGGATTTCAAAGGGTGACGTACCTATCGGTGTCCCGGGGAAGCAGGCAGAATGGTCCCACCTGTTCCCCTTCCCGCAGCCACACGGGAGTTGAACTTAATTGTTCCTCAAAATACTTTGCTGCCTTAAAACACTGGTTGCTGCAGAACTTCTACAAAGAGATATGTGTCACATGTTAGCATCTTGAAACATTTTCTAATCAGGGAATTCAAGTTAGTCATATGATATAAATGTTTATTCCTTCATTATATTTGACATCATTTCACCAATAAAAGTAGATTAATACAGTGATTTTTGCAATCGGGACCGCATATTTGGGGGACGGGACCATAGATTTTCAAATTTGTAAAAAAAATTACATATACTGGAACAGATCATAAGACCATATAATTCAAACAAGCGACTCTAAGCGAAAGCAAAAAAATCACGGATTAACATATTTCCGCACATGAAAATAAAATTACAAAACATTTGACAATAGGAACTATAACTATTGATTGAATATGTCCCTTCGTTTGTGGATTCATATAATGTATGCTTTCATGGTTTAAATAGGTTTACAACCAATACTATACAATGTAAGCAATTGCATAAAATTTGATGGCCGACAGGTGACAGGTGCAGATGGTGGAAGTAGACAGGTGTCGTGTCTGTAGCTTTAGAAGTAAACAAAAAGAATTTGAGCAGAGTGCTGACAAACCAGTGGTTCAGTGTCAGTGATTGAGGAAAAAACATGTTTGTGATGAAAACGGTAGATATTTTGTACCATGATAGGCTATTTAAGCCTAATAAAATGATATAATATTTTCAAATAATTACTACATTCGACAGCATATGGGCATAAGTAGTAAGTAGTCCGAATACCTTTCTTTCTGAGATGTCATAAACCTGGTTGCTCTTCATGGAAATGTGGTACTTCTGTTTTGGAACCTGAAATATAAAGGCAAATGTGACAAACAAATTCTATGAACATATTTAGATATGTTCGCTTAGTACCTAACCAGAGCTTTTTGCAAACAGTTCTAGTACACGTTTCTGTTACATGTGTATTCCTAGCATGTTTCTATTGTTTGGATAGACTAGATGTAAACCTGCACTATCTAACACAAAACTTCTTTACCTTCTATGACTGTGTTACAATTGCATTATTGGAATGTGACAAACAATATAACAAGACAAAACAGTGTGGTACAATGTACGATGCAATGAGCCCCATAAATTTTAACTACATGGTAGATAATGATAAATAAAATTCTTGCTTCCTGGCTAAAATGGTGAATAAAAAACCACTGACAATAAAAATTCAACATGCATCCAGTAAAAGAATCACTTTCCACAATTTATACTGTGCTGGGGAATATTTCTTTGTGTTTCTTGAAATTCAACAAAACGTGCAAAAATACATAATTAACAAATGTTGAATATATTTGGTTCCGCATAATGTAATTGTAATTGAAACAGTGTAATTGTAATTGATTTGGACAATTATGACTGCAATTGTAATTGAAATTAAAAATTAAATGTAATTGTAATTTATATAATTTTGTGTAATTGGACCCAGCACTGCATGTTGCATTCACTGGTATTTGCCCAATCCACCAGTCTGGTATCTTTTAAGCATAAATCTGATAGTAGACTCTTTTTTGTATTAACATAGTATTAACTTTTGACTTGATGCTTGGCATCGTCTTTCTATGTAAGCCTACTACAGCATTTCAGTAATTGCACATTTCTATTGGACAGTTTTTTTTCACAATTTGAATACACCCAACCAGCAAATTCATATATGCAAACTAAAACACAATTGTTTTTATAAATAACACAGCAAAAAAATTAAATTAACACAATGTGCATTGGATGCATATTGAGAAAATGCAACACACTAACGTTTTTGAGCGTATTCATGCAGATTGGGTAGCCACATTGGTGGATGATAGAACGTTCTTCCACAACATCGGTGAAGTGACTTGGTAGAATATATTTTGCCTGAAACCAATTACATAATATTGAACAAACTTTGTTTTTATGTTGAAACGCTTCTGAAGATGTTCATCAGATTGGATGGTTCAAATGAGCAATATTTTTTACTTATTTCACAGTCAGTTTACCTTTTTCTTCCCGTGACATTTTGATTGCAATCAGCAATCGAAACATCACAAGAAGAAAAAGGTAAACTGACTGTGAAATAAGTAAAAATATTACTCAACACTTCTTTTTAAATATCCAAAAGGTTAATTTACCTCCGTAGAAATGTTCGCTGTCTTCTGAAGACAGCGTCATCAGTACTAATGATGTCTTGGTCAGATGGTCATTTAAATAAATTACAAAATATACAAATCTACAACATTCTTGTAGCTGCACTTCACAATTCAATTATGAATTATCTGCCAACATTAGTGCACTTCATTCACTATGCTATCGATAGGTAGAATATTTTTATCTAAAATAATACTCAGATTACCATGGTATTTAGTACTCACAAATCCATGCTATTATTTATGTCATCAGAGTATTTTCCATCACCGTCAAGTACACATTTACACTTTAAATTTTGAATGCACATTTCATTAGTATGCACAGAACATGTGTTCAACACTACCTATTCTCTGTGTTACAGTACACTAGCCAGAGTTACCTATATAAAGTCAAGGTAGTTGAAATGAACATTCAAGGCAAATGTTCATGCCTAATAAATGTATTATCTCCCCAATTACTTACAGTCAGCACAACTAGACTGCTCCTTACAATAACAGGCATGTATATTATATATCAGAAAGTACCCATTCTCAAAGAGGGCAACAAATGAATGGAACAAATGATAGAGATTGTGTAAATGTTATTACTGAGCATATAATTAATTATGTTTCAAAACAAAATTGACAATTATCTCAGAAGGGCAGGTTACACATAGATGAAAAATGTTGGACTCCTGATAAGCCAATGGCTACCTTGTCCACTTGACATACAGGTTTTTTGCTTTTAATCGCTAAATCAGTAATAAACGCAAGACCCACGGCATCACGGAGGTAGTCTTCCTCTACAGGGTTGTCCAGAAGTTGCTCCACAATCCTGAAGGCTTTCTCCTCCAGTGCAATGCGCTCTCTGATCTTCCTCTCTGTTTCAGCCAACCTGAAAATATGCCATGTGTTTGAGCCTTGGATAATGGATTATAAAGTTTTATATCAAGTTGACAGCAAACACGGCTGTTCTAGAAGAATCATCATTTCATTGAGTATGATTGAAGAGTTTGATAACCTAGACGTGAATAAAATCTCTGGACTGGAAGATGAGTAAGATTCTGCACATTGTAGAAGATGAAATAAAACATAATACATATATATATATATATTAAACACACTACTAGGTGCTTGTGAAAGTATGGCAAAAATGGCAATATTAGCCATAATTGTAGATGTTGCAATAAAAATATGATCGTCCGATGATTAGAATGCTGGACTGTCACTCAAGAGGTATGGGATTTGACTAAACCTCTTGCTGTTTTGAAACTTGGGCAATTTATTTCACCCCACATTGTCAAAGCGGATCAAAGCCTGTGTCTTTCAGAAGTGACACCAACAGTTGTTGCAATGTTGGTCCCTTTTACCTGATCTCTGCCAGGGGAAGAAAAGGATCCCACCCAGGTGGTAAATGGGTAACCTGTCGTGGATTCACCATTTCTAAAAAAAGTACCCCAAAAGGCTAAAAAATACGCTCGCAAAGAAACCAGCCCTATCGGGGAAGATGAATGCATGCAAGGACTATATTATCGCCCAACTGGAATTCGAAGGCCTACTAAGCAGCTGCTTAATCAGAAACACCGATGTCAACAAAATCACAAAAACACACCACATGTAACCCACAGTTACCGTTGCTTTTCATATTCTTTCCCCGTGTCGGTTCTGGAAGTCGCACATTTTTTACTTCCCGTCATGGACTTGGATTTGGTCTTGCACGCATTCTTGGCCTCGCCTATCCCTCTTGGTTTACTTTTAAGTGAAGCCGTTCTTGTCGTAACACTCCTAATGTCTGACATGATTCACCTTTGTACACTGTGTCGCACTAATTTAATTAATTAATATATTGCTGACTTAGCGACTGTCAAGGTTTGAAGAACACTGGCACACCATTCAGAACTTGTTTACGTTGTGTCAGGTGGCGCCCTCTTGCGACTAGCTCATTCCCCTAGTGGCACCCTGCTGCATTAAGTTCCGATTAAGTATAAACCGTTTGGTGGAGCCACGAAAATGTGATGTCTCTACAAATACTCTTTCAAGTTTTAGGTCACGTAAGAAATTCTTTGACTTTGTCATAGTGACCAAAGTTCCCTTATCACTGCATAAGTATACAGTGTGCATTTTCTACTAATGAACATGTCTCTTTTTCAAACGGGAGGATGAAACTGGACAACGGATAAATGTGTCCCTGAGCAAACAAGTTTTCGAGTAGAACCAATCAATACATTGAGTAGTATTCGCTGCGCATAGATAAACATGGCGCGTTGTCACAGATGTGTGCAACTTTTGCTTGTCGTCTGTCTCTTTCGCACCTACAGTGAAGGGGTAAGTATGTATACTTAAGTCTTATGTTACCTATCCGGGTAGCGAATTGAAGTACTGTGGACACTGTTGATTTTCATTATATGTTAAAGTTGGTTTAACAGGTTATGTAACCTGTAATCTAAATTCCAACCGGCCGAACCGGTTTGGGTATGGTACGCTTTTCAATGAATAGCGATCATCTGTCACCCTTTGATTTCATCTACTACAGATGTGGTATTGATGCATCAAATCGATAAATACATCTCATCTGTGCACATAAAATGGCCCTAAAATGTGACAGGTTATGTTGGATTGGTTGGAGGATTACCACAACAGGAATACAACGAAACTTGCAGGAATCCTCAAAGCCATGACATTTAACTTGTCAATTTGATATGATTTGTCTTTGAGGAAATCTTAAACAATCACAATGAATGGCATTGTGATCGTTTAAGATTTCCTCAAATGTATCCAGTGGTTGCAATATACTATTTATATTGGATTATCAATGCAACATAGATATTATAGTGTGAACGAGTTGCTTAAACTGGATACTTATACACAATGCTGGAGAAAAGACAATAGTCAGGATAAGGAATTATACAATATATTTAACATAAATGTGTGAATTCTTTTTGGTCATGGTTTTCCACACACACACAGGGGGCAGCCGTGGCCTAGTGGTTAAGGTGTTGGACTCTAAATTCGAGGGTTGTGAGTTCAAGACCCACACTGGGCACGGTTCGTTTTCGAAGCTTAGGCAATTTCGTTTACCCTACTTTGCCTCAGTCTACTCATCTGCAAATGAGTACAAACACTGTTTGGAAGGTACCTGCGATGTACTAGTGTCCCGTCCAGGAGAGTCAGTATAACTGCACTCTAAGTTGCTTCGCACTACAGAAACCAGATTTAAGCATTGGCCATATAAGCCTTCATGGCTTCCTAAGGCGTAATGTCTGGGGGATGACTTTACCTTACCTTTTACCTTTCCACACACAGCAAAACAATGTACCAAGAATGCACACAGATTAAAAGATAAGAAAAAATATAATTTCAGATGCATTCTTTATTGTCAAAGCATGAAAAAGCTACAGACGTTGAATTCCTAAACAACCTTTATAACCCATATGTCATTTGTGGCACAGAATCATGGATGGATCCCTCAGTGAAGACAGAGAAATATTTTCCACTTAATTTTAGCCTGTTTAGAAAGGACAGTAAGGCGGAAACTACTGGAGTGGAAGTATTCAGAGATTAACTTTTTACAGACTGCCTGTATAGTCTTTGGACGCTTGTTATTGACTTCACACTTGGCTTTGAATAATCACATGACCATTAACAGAATTTCCACAATATATTTACAGGGACCAACTTCTGTCATCAAAGATAGCAGCCAGTTAGATGACATCATCTCAGCTGTGCTTGACGAGGGTACCAACCACACTGTACCTACAGCAGACTCTGTTAAGATCCCTGGTATACCCCTGGATATTCGCCAGTTCGACCAAATCATGGTAGAATATAGATGCATAGTGCCTTCAAGAGTTGGTCTGGAGTTGATTGTGTCAACGTCTGTCCAGTCAGACCTTCGCATCGTCCTCGAGACTTGGAACTGTTCTGCCCAGTCTGAGCCTGCCACGAGATCGATCATTGTTCGTCTTCCCAACAGTTTAGCTTACAGGCCAAGTCATTTCAATAAACGGACGATGTTTGTCGAAAGTGCCTCGTTACAAGGCTGGGTTCTCCACCAGTCGACGTGGAACAGGACAAAATGCAACAGGTCGTGTTATAAGAAAGCCGTGGCAACAGTACGCCATCCTGTGGGGTTTCTTCTGCCGTATGACCGACCTGGCATACCCATGAAACAGTGTCTCTCCTGGTGGCTGATGTTGAAGTTGGTGACGTTGAAAGATCGGCATCGACTGTGGTGCAGCCTGGAACCAGGTAACAATCTTATTCATTCGTTCGTTCATTCGTCCATCCATCCATTCAATGTTTATCTACCCTACTTGATAGAAGCACATGACATTAATAAAGAGATGCATCAACAATTTATTATTCATTGGCCTAGTTGCCCGGCGTTGCACCGGAAAAAAAGCAAGTTGCACAACCCAATTAAGTTTTGGTAGCACTTGCAATATCAATGGTGCACAGTGACATCTTCACGGCAGAAAGATCATGTACAACTGCTGGTTTCACGAAGCCTTCAGTAGATGTTTGCTGTAGATCACGTAACAATGGTTGAAACACACATAGCATTGCTAACAATTGCACATTGCTGAGTTACGTAATTTACATCAAACATCCACATTTGTTCTTTCGATGTAATACCCCACCCCGGGGTAGTTTTGCTTTTGAATATTTTTTAACCCATTAGCACTCAGCATATTTTTTATGGGAGTCTGTGCTTCCTCAGACGTTTTACTTAGATTCTGAGAAAAATGGGGCATATCAGTTTGTGGGGCATATCTTTTTATTATTTATTTTCTATCAATGCAAGTAAGTGCTATTTTGAAGAGCATTGAATTCCCTACACAATGGTACCTTGAAAACTGTTATATCAATGAAATGTGTTGACAATTTTGAGCTTGGCAAATGGACATTTTGATAATGCGTCACATTTTGAGAATGTATGTCATTGTCTGCAAAGTAACTTTTTTATGCTTCACTTTGTAACTCTGCAAGTTGTGTTCATTTGAAAGATTATTTAATCAGCTATCCAGTGATACCACATATGTTGTGGTGTTTGAAATATACATTGCACAGGAGAGATGTGATAGGAAACACATTGGACATATCGACAATCCATAAAATCTGTAAGAGATATGTCACTATATGAAGTGTAACTTTTATGCACTTCATGTTGTGGTTATCATGGTCTATTGAATCCCCTACATGTTGATGGAAAAGGTCATTGTATGACTAATATCCATCAAAATTTATCACGACAATAAAAAGAACAGTAACAGAACACTGATATTGTGTGGGACATACTATGTATGTTGTAACTTTTAAAATAGCTATCCAATGATACCAACTATGTTTTATTCAGATTGCTAGAATTACATTTATTCGTAAACCATTATTATTATTATAGCATAATCACAAAATGAGGTCACTATAAATTTGGACCCTGGGCCTGGCGAGCCCCGGGCCCAGCAGGCAGGACTTAGTCTCAGCTTGGTATACAAACTCAGAGTTAGGGAATGGGAAGGCTAGTAGTAATACATCACAAAACAATAACTAAGATGATACATCGTACGTGTGAATCATTGTCCGATTATCCTAAAAGAGAAAGGCCTGTCACTTTAGGTGACACCTTCGACTTCATTCAGCTCAAAACAAAGGATTCACCTCCACTATGCGGGTGCCCACACCATACTCGCATGTAAATTTCAATGAGGCATTTCATCAGTCATTCTTCTGCATCCAAGTCTGAATAGTCATCGTTGACAGGTTTTCACATACATGCCAGTGATGCCACTAGGATCCCGTGATACTCTGTCTTGCGATGTATTTACAAACATTATAATAGCCTTCTCTGCATCTGTCTAGTCCTTGAAATGAATCCAGGTGCAAGCCTAGAAGATCATTGTTTCATGTTTAAATGGAGGAATATGTTTACTAGAATATTTTAGTTTCACAGATTATTTACAATGGAACCACGTTAATGAGGACACTGATAATCCGGAAACCTCAGCATCCAGACATCCTTCCAGGGGAACAGAATTTCCAAACTCTAATATACCCCATTAATCTGGGCACACACACCGGGAAACAAGGTGTTCGGATGGCATCATCCCAGTTGCCTCATCCCACTAACCCCCCCAAGGTGTGAGAATTGAGTCCCAGACAGTATTCATTATTTATTTTTACAATAAAATAAATAAATATCACAGTATATAACTATCTAATAAAATAAAATAAACATATAAAATAAACATCAAATAATTGTTGTTTGTAATTCTTTTGAAAGGTAATTTTAGGTCTGCAAAGTGTCTAATGTGATTTATTCAGTTGAAGCCCCATTCAACTTTCACACATTGATCACAATGTTTTTATTTTATGTTAGTTTATTACTATTTAATTTGTTATTGCTATAGTCTGATATTACTCTTTACCTTATGTAATTTTTTTTATTATTTAGTATGGTGGTTATCAAGGTATTATCAATACATTATTGTGCCTAGAAATTAATGACACTTTATTGACATTTTTATTTTAGTGATTCACAAATAAAAGAGGATTTTTATGGCTTCCCTCTAATAAAAGGGAGGGGGCTATGGGTACTAAACTGTCCTCCGGAATAACAATATTCCACTGTATGAACTGACTAAATGTTTTTATACTCTCACATTTTAGAAACCATCCATCTTATTAACTACCCAATGATCCTAAGTGGAACACGTCATGGACTTCAGATGACTCCACCAGAATACAGCGACAGAGATTTACAGATACAAAGGAGGAATAAAATCACTGCTCCAGTGTAAGTGCTGATTGAGTTGCTTCAGACAAAATCTGAAGCATGGTGATTTAATTTGTGGTATATTTTTCATGTTCTTGTGACATGCCTTAGTGTTGTGGTATCAGTTTAGAATTCTCAGTGCGAAGTGAGCAAGCACAAATTTATTAATCCCAAGTTAATTTTCCACCAAATCGAACCTTTCCATTGCAATCTTAAGTTAGTAATGGTCTTTTTTAATCATGTTATATAATTTATAAACTTTATTTATTCTAAATTTTTTGTCACCCATACATGTCTTAATGAACCATGATTTCATCAGTGTCATTTCACATTTATTATCATGTGTAATAATGCACGTTAATAATGTAATAATGTACGTTTATTGCATATACATACTTATATGCATAAACTTGTTTGTACTTGGTATGTTTCTGTCAGCTGTGATCTTCTAATCTATAAAGTATAAAGCAAAGTGTCTACCTACACAAAGCTATATCTGTAGGCCAATCTGGACAAAACTTCGCCCAGTGATCCAAAGGGGGAAAGGGGCATTTGACAGACATTGGAGGTTGGATGTGGAGCCCATGTAATCAGTAAAGTAGAATAGTCCATTATAATTGTTCGATGCCACCTGTATCAGATTCTTAGTGGCATCACTTTCCAATGTAGGTCGCTGTTTTTTATCGAGCGTGTACGGTAGATGGCGCCAGTGATGAGCCAGTGATGAATACCAGTGGATATGAATACACATTTTATCAGTTTTGTATATCCCTAGTCTATATATCCCTAGTTATAAAAGTCGATAAATCCAGTGCTAAAGTGGCCAATTTCAATGATCCATTAATGTGCGTGTATGCTGTCATCTTAAATCGGCTTCAGGCTGTAACGAATGGTCATACTTGCTTCTGTCAGTTCAAAAGTACTCGTGAGCATGGCGCACCACACTGCTTTTGGATCTGACATGGGCGCAGCCATCTTGGGTTATGGGTTACACAGAGGTGTTCATTTATGATTGGTAAAAATGTCGGAATTAATTTAAATCGCTAGCCTGGTCCTGCACGGGAGGACTTCCAAATATGACTCCCACCAATTTCCCGTGAAAATCAATGCCTGGGAACCACGGAATCTGCTGCTTGAGTATTGTTTTCCCCAAAGCGTTGCATTGCACTAATACCCCTGGGCATCGCTAGAGCATTCAGTTATGGTGTTATATTAATTTTGCATTTTCTTATTTTGCTGTTGTAGATTCACAATAGTGCTGTGGCTGTACATCGTAGAATACTGTCCAGAGGCGGATCTCTGTAGCATTATGCACCGGTTCACGTGGGAGGGGTATTACCGCACGCCCCTCATCTACATCAATAAAGCAGGTGGGTCCTGTTTATAGTGACCTTTGTGAGTTTTACCAACTGTAGGGAGTTTTTGTATTTTAGTGCCCCTGAGTGTTTGCCTTGTTATTAGAATATTGTCTACACATAATGACCCAAGGCCATGACTAGGCAGTGACTATTGGGGGTAGTTTTACTATCAGGATAGTTTCATGACTATCATGATACTATCACGATAGTATCATATAAGCTTAAGTTAATAGTCATACATACTAATTTCACTTTATATGAAATGAATCTCGCATAATTAAAGCGGGCACACATTCTGACAGGGACATCGATGGATGTGATCTATCAAATGTGTTGTGTTTCCACTGAATGTCAGCACAAAGCGACAATGTCGGCATGTGACTCGCTTCTTGTTGGTATCCTCATGATTTGCTTCCACACAGCTGCCTCCTTGTCGGTATCCTCTTGATTTGTTTCCACACAGCTGCCTTCTTGTCAGTATCCTCTTGATTTGCTTCCACACAGCAGCCTTCTTGTTGGTATCCTCTTGATTTGTTTCCACACAGCTGCCTTCTTGTTGGTATCCTCATGATTTGCTTCCACACAGCTGCCTTCTTGTTGGTATCCTCATGATTTGCTTCCACACAGCTGCCTTCTTGTTGGTATCCTCTTGATTTGCTTCCACACAGCTGCCTTCTTGTTGGTATCCTCTTGATTTGTTTCCACACAGCTGCCTTCTTGTTGGTATCCTCATGATTTGCTTCCACACAGCTGCCTTCTTGTTGGTATCCTCATGATTTGCTTCCACACAGCTGCCTTCTTGTTGGTATCCTCTTGATTTGCTTCCACACAGCTGCCTTCTTGTTGGTATCCTCATGATTTGCTTCCACACAGCTGCCTTCTTGTTGGTATCCTCATGATTTGCTTCCACACAGCAGCCTTCTTGTCGGTATCCTCTTGATTTGTTTCCACACAGCTGCCTTCTTGTCGGTATCCTCATGATTTGCTTCCACACAGCTGCCTTCTTGTTGGTATCCTCATGATTTGCTTCCACACAGCTGCCTTCTTGTTGGTATCCTCTTGATTTGCTTCCACACAGCTGCCTTCTTGTTGGTATCCTCTTGATTTGCTTCCACACAGCTGCCTTCTTGTTGGTATCCTCTTGATTTGCTTCCACATAGCTGCCTTCTTGTTGGTATCCTCTTGATTTGCTTCCACATAGCTGCCTTCTTGTCGGTATCCTCATGATTTGCTTCCACATAGCTGCCTTCTTGTCAGTATCCTCTTGATTTGCTTCCACATAGCTGCCTTCTTGTCAGTATCCTCTTGATTTGCTTCCACACAGCTGCCTTCTTGTTGGTATCCTCTTGATTTGCTTCCACATAGCTGCCTTCTTGTCAGTATCCTCTTGATTTGTTTCCACACAGCTGCCTTTGCAGCTTTACTCGTAACAATCTCGAAATCGTAGGTGTCCAATATATTAAACATGGAACATGGTTTCACCTAGTGAGCAGCCAGGGACGTAGTCCAAAACCAGAATTAACTGGTGGCATCATCGCTTGGACAAGGAGGCAATTGACTGAAAATATGGCGAATCCATGACTGACACTGATCTGAATGACGATTGTTGATGTAGATAAGTGAAATTACCTAATAAAGTTGAAAAAGCACTTTCACGAACAGTACTACCGTGACACAAAGAAACCTGCTGATTTGTTTTGCCAATTCTTGTTACTATCGATAGTTCACTGTATTATTGATAATGACCATAAAACTAAAATCAGTATTGCAAGTCAAATCAGTAATTATATTATCTATCTGCCAGCACAACTGAGGACGATGTTAGAGGAACAGAATCTGTACCTGCTGATCGTGTTAATGCTAGCAGTGTGAATATGTTTAAATATAAAATTTACAAATGTCTGATAAGAACCAGTTGCACATAAATAAAAAATTGTTGGACTCTTGAAAAGCCAATAGTTTCCTTGTCCGCTAGCTATCTGTGACAGCCTTGTTGCTTTTGGGTGGCAATATTAAAAATCAGTTACCGAGCATGAATTCTTTCGCAGGGTACATCCACACACAGATTGTAAGGACTGATGGTCATCCTAGCGCGTATCTTGGTGTATACAAAATACCAAAACATCAGTGGTGCGGACTGGTGCAAACCTTCAATGGCAACTGGGTACGTTAAGACCACCACTAGCAGTAGTAACTTTGGAGTAAGTCACAATATATGATGTGCAGTTGAAAGTCATTCTGCTTCGCCAACATACAGTTTATTCAAATAAGTGATTTATACATCGCTGTACATATTTCACTGTAAAGATTATGATTATTTAGCTGATTGTGATTATAGTGAAATATTCATGTAATCATGATTATGTTGTATTTAATGTGTTTAAAGAAATAATTCAAACCAATGTACCCCCAGTGTAACACCAGTGTACCCCCAGTGTAGCACCAGTGTAGCATTTTAAAATGTGGTATATCGAAATAAAAAGTACATTGATTTATAAAGCAGGGTGTTGGACGGCAGAAATACTTCTCAAACATGTAGATAGTTTAATGCTTGGTTGGTTCATTGTTGTCTTATTTCAGTGGAATATCACGGTGAACTGTGGGGATGATTGGCACGAAGCTATGGCAGAGACATTCTGGTGAGGAATCTATGGCAGCAGATCATAGAAAAGCAGATCACCAGAAAAGACCCCCATTGATGTTTACATCTTTATAGTATGTAAAATTGTGAATAGTTAAAATAATACGTGCAGTCAGTTTAATAAGACTGCAGACTTTTGATAACATCACCAAACAAATTGACTTTTGACGGGTAACTTACAAAAGTTTGAATAGCTTTATGTCATAGAGCTACAGAGGTGGGCTTCACAGCTATATTTGTCCATTTTTCGGTTCGGTTGAAAACTAATTTAATGGTTTGATTCTGTTTTAGAATATTAGCACCTATCATTAGAAAGTTTGGCTTTATGTACTTCAGGATACAGCGGCAGTACAGGGTTTTCTATGACGACACTGATGCCCTGATGGCGATCGGAGGTTCGGAGTTATGCCCGTCCTTCAAGGGAGTCATTGGGGATGTGGTCTGGTATCGGAGGAGAGCTGTTCAGCGCCACGAGGTAAGTGTGTTGCAATCTACATTGCATTCCTGCAGTAGGGCGCAGTGGCTCAGCGGTTACAGCACTGTCCTGTCAATTGAGAGGACCAGGATTTGAGCCCACTTGCTGCCATTTTGAAACTTGGGTAACTTCGTTCACCCCACTTTGCCTGTGTCTTTCGGACGAGACATTAAAAGCTGTAGATCCCTTCTATCTGGTGTCTATGCCAGGGGAAGTAAATATCCCATACAGGGTATAAATGTGTATATGTAAATGCACTAACATATAAACTCCTGTGTTAGCTCTGGAAGACGACAGCTTAGACTATACCTCATAAGTGGAACTGCGACCAAATTGAGGAGTCTCACAGGTGCAATAGTTTAATTTCTTTAGTCACCAAGTTATTCATCTAGATATACATCAGTTTCATATGATTGACCTTTTGTGACAGATTCCAAGACCAGCTGCTGATCACCCGATGTATCTGGTGAAGTTTACCACCAGGTGGCATCGCTGTCAGTGCTACTTGGCGTGGGTTCACCATCAGATCGATCTGATCACATCAAAATTACGTGAGAGCGAGCGGAAACGTTAGTACCTACACTGGAATTATGTGAACAAATTGCTTTTGTTCAGTAATTGCACAATGGCTGAATGCTGAATGAGATGGTGTTGGTAGGAACATGACTACTGGAGGCACGTGCAGTAAAGATCACATACCTCATCACATAAGAACTAAATTTTGCAAATCTCCATTTAAGTTTTTGTTGATCTTGACAAATTAATAATTGACAAAATCTTAACAAAACATACAGAATATTGAATTTCATCATGTATTATTAAAATGTAGGTTTTAACCCTAATTATTACATATACATATATATATATACATATATATATATATATATATATATATATATATATATATATATATATATATATTCAAACATGTCTGATTCCAAGATAATATATCTTCATGCACTCATCTACCTGTATTTAACAGTGTGCTTTGCCAATTATTTAGCTAGAAAAGGTAAAGTTTATATTATGATTTACAATGTGAATCTGCTTTTCTTTCAGGGAGCTGTTCAAACTGGTTTGCTGACGCAGTTCAGGTTGCTATGGCAACACCGTCTGAGCCAAGTCAACAGTGTTTCTCTTCAGTGTGGATGGTGGATCACGGACGAGCGATTCGGAAATTACTTACAAAGTTGGTGTGGACAGGGGAAGTGTCTATACCTAGACACATCAGCCACATCACGTATAAGAAAGTCGAGTATATACTGGTGAGTATACAGACCTGTGTAGCAGTATATACTGGTGAGTATACAGACTTGTGTAGCAGTATATACTGGTGAGTATACAGACCTGTGTAGCAGTATATACTGGTGAGTATACAGACTTGTGTAGCAGTATATACTGGTGAGTATACAGACTTGTGTAGCAGTATATACTGGTGAGTATACAGACTTGTGTAGCAGTATATACTGGTGAGTATACAGACTTGTGTAGCAGTATATACTGGTGAGTATACAGACTGGTGTAGCAGTATATACTGATGAGTATACAGACCTGTGTAGCAAGTCGAGAGATAGGGCGTGTCAGCTGTCTTTGTGTATTCAGTTTTCTAATTTAAGCAGTTCTTTTAATATTCCTTTACCAATTTTTTTATTATTATTATTATTACCCAATGCAGTAAAAAGGAGATAATCCACCATTTTGTTTTATTTAACAAAGTCATCACAAATGCTAAGTTGTCACCCTTGCTTTGTCATGGCAGCAAAACAAAGGATTTGCCGACATGAAGGGTGCAGTCCAGCTGCTGGAACAGTCAAGTTGCCTAGGCAACCACAACGCAACTTACATGTTGTCTGTGATCTACAACAATGGTATCGGTGTGAAAACTGATCAAACACAGGTAAATTATGTCAACATTTCTGGAGCACCGTCAGTTGAAACATATAATGTTGGTACCCGACTTTGCATGCACTTGTAAAGTTTGTTTTTTGCACTGTATCAACTAGAAAAAATACCCATACTCGGAATGGGATAACTTGGTAGTTTGTCTCTGTCGTGATAACAATAGATGCAAAATGTCACGATACACAACGTTGTCTCAGAAATATTTGCTTTGGTAGTTGGTGCTGCCAGTCAATATCTTGATGGCTTCTGGGAATCCAAACTCTTCAAAATTGCTGCAATACTGGAAGTTATAGTAACGTCTAGCAACACCTTGTATTATGTAACAGTCATAGAAAGACACATGACATTGTGAACAATTGTACGTAATTGTTCGCATAGCATTGTGGACAATTATACGTATTTACTACAAAGGGTAATTCGATGTTTTCATAGAAAGGGTAATGGTGGGATGTATTTAAAAAAATTAAACTGACGACCCGACCGTGGGGTCATAGATGAACCCCTGAAGTTTTAGTGCCCAAGATGCAAAGTGTCTAGGAGGAGTAACATAAGTGTCTAGGAGGAATAACATAAGTGTCTAGGAGGAGTAACATAAGTGTCTAGGAGGAGTAACATAACATAAACAGACACTTGCTTGGTTATAATAGTATTAACATTGTTGAGTCATACTACCAGTTACATTTGTCCATACTGCATAGGGTTGATTAGATTAGATTGTTGCTGTGTTGAATATCAACCTGGTGATGACAACTGTGTAAGTGACTGGGATGTGTGGTGCATGTCGGCATGTGGTGTGTGTGCAGTGCTCCATTTTGACTGATTTGATAGTGCAGCATCCCAAGGTGTTCCCCATCTGTGTATCGATACTGGGAGGTTGAAGCAGTGGGAATAAGGTGGATGTTCTGGCCTGATTGCAACCCCACCTGCAAGCTAGAACTCAACAGTCCCCACATACATGTTTGTATGTCACTAACAGGCACGCACCTTGCTGTGGTACTGCGCTCTCAACGATCATCGACTATGTCATCTTGCCCTCGCCAACAAACACACCTTTGGCCTCGACTTGATACCTCAAGATTGGGAGCACGCTTATGGTGAGGAAAGGGGTTAGATCACAATGAGAAACTGATAACGTGTGCAGGGGCATATTTAGGATCTCACAAAAGGGGACGAAGCTTAGTCACCCAGTAGTTTGACATGCTGCCATCTAGTGGTGCCACAGGCAATTCACAAACATTCTTATCCCAAAGCCATGGGGTTATGGCCCAAAGACCCCCTAAATACCCCTTGGGAAGCCAGTTTATAGCTACGACTATGGTTTTGTTTTCACGGAATACCATCGTTTTTCAATCCTAAAATTTCGCTGGCTATCCTAGAATCCAGGCTTGTAAATGAACCATTTGAAATGCTACACTTCCCGACAAGAAATCACAGGAGTAGAAACAGTTTTATCAGCCATTCAGAATGCTGTTATTATAATTATTATCAAGTTATTAATGTAGGTGTAATTGATGTTTAGAAAGTGATTTTACATAGAGAAGGGTATGCTGGAAATATTTCTATATATGCGGCTTAGGATTTCTGAAACATTTTAGAAGGTTCAACAAATTTCATTGGGAAAACAATTTGCCAGTCAGCTTGTGTGATTTGTCAAACATTTTAGAAATTTCAACAAATCGTCCAGCATAATTGGTCAAGATAGAGAGAATATAAAATACACTAAATTAGTGGCATATAATATGCTTTACTAACAGATATTTTATTGCTAACAATTTCTGATGGTAAATATACTGCAGTAATAAAGATTATACCGGTGTAACATTGTTGATGTAGACATGCAGTAGAATCCCTCAAAGTGGGAAACGGCCACCCATTGGAAACGGCCACCCATTGGAAACGGCCACCCATTGGAAACGGCCACCCATTGGAAACGGCCACCCATTGGAAACGGCCACCCCTTGGAAACGGCCACCCATTGGAAACAGCCACCCCATTGGAAACAGCCACCCATTGGAAACAGCCACTGTATCACAGTCTGTTTTTCCCACAGCTGTTTATTTGACCAGCCTCTGTAATTCGGCCACTCCTTTAATCAGACCACTTTATGGCCAAAGTGTAAAGGACTGGATACCGCGCTATATAAGAACGTACTTTACCTTTTTTAGTTTATTTCAGTCACTTGGGTGGCTGCTCTAGAGTGGTTCTACTGTACTTTAGAGGGGTTCTACTGTACTTTGAGAATAAAAAAATTCAGAGAACTGGGAAATCTTAATTACATGAAACCCCAAACCTGCTCTGTCAAACAATGAATATGGCTGTACAGCTGTATATCCACTTTAAATCCGTGTACATTCACTTTAAGCCAGTGTACTTTTGCTTTAAGCCCATATGCATTTGCTTTAAGCCTGTGTGCATTCGCTTTAAGCCAGTGTACATTTGCTTTAAGCCCATATGCATTCGCTTTAAGCCTGTGTACATTCGCTTTAAGCCACTGTACATTCGCATCAAGCCTATGTATATTCGCTTTAAGCCAGTGTACATTTTCAGCATCGTACAAGAACGTGGCAGATAAGACCCGGGAGGACAGAGCCAGTCATACAGATGGTGAAGTAGGTGTTTCAATGACAACATTATAGTAACATCTTACACCATCGATGCTCATGCTGAAGTCCGGGGTGTTACAGCTGATGTTTTCTTGACGATTCAAGAACGAGAATAGCTAGAATCATTAAAATTTAGGACTTAATGAGGGTGATAGTTCGTGTCCACCTGCTGCAGTTTCAAAACTTGGGCAATTTAATTTACCACATTTTGCTAGTGTTTTTTGGAGGAGATACCAAAAGCTGTTGGTCCATTCTATCTGGTGTCTATGCCAGGGGAAGTAAAAGATCCCACACAGGGAAATGGAAAAACCTGCTGTGGACTCACAGAGTGTTCTTGATCTACAAAGACCCACATGGATGCCGCATTAGTTGCTGCCAAAACACTTGGTCTGATAATGGAATAAGCACCGTGAGCCTCTTGTCTAGGTGGATACTGGCGCTATATGAGACCACACGTTATTATTGGTACTATTATATTTCCCATTGTGCGCTTAGTTATTTATTTTTAACTTTTGTTTGTGTGTTTATTAATGTTAACTATTTACAAAAAAAATATTGCTAAGTTTTACTCGAAATAATTGCCGATATTGAACTAACGTTTCATGATTTTATCAAAACGATTAATGTATTCGTCATTATTCAGCGCCTCAGTACAATTATTGGCATGGGTTCTACGTAAGAAATTTATTATCATTACTTGGAAATCACTTGGAAATGTTCTCCTTCCAGGTGTACACGGAACAGGTACGACTAACGGACGAGGAGATGGTGAATGCACAGACTGCAGAGGACGGGGAGGTGTACCGCTGGCTCAAGTACCAGGCGGGTCAAGGAGTCATCAGCGCACAGGTAGTCATCATTGTCATACTGCATCAGTAATCAACTTGGGTGACACTATGTCATCTGACCAGTCGGACGACTAATCGTGTGTGTGAACACCCTCGCGAGACTGATTAACAAGGCCAATTTGTTGTTGCAGTTGTGTCGCTGATATTGCAGCTTTGTCAAATTCAGGCGTTTGTTTGGGTGAGAGTTTGAAGCAAGTGGTCAATCAACGACCGCTATGATCGAGTATATTTTTTTAGAACTCGAGTGGTGATTGGCTCCAGTCAGTATGTCGCACTTGCAGTTTCTAGACACGTTGTTCGTGTGAACATGCACAGTTTAGCTGTGCATTGTCATGCGACGGTGATGTCTGACCTGTTAGGCAACTACACACCCGTATGCCCATCAGACTGGCACATTTCTGAAAATCGTTAAGTCTTGCAGATAAACGATAAGAGCTGGCAACTGAGTTTCATAGCATTCGATAACCTGCGTTTCTACTTGACCCCTGCAGAAACAAATGGGGCGCTTGCTGTACTGGGGTACGCAGGGCGTGAGGAGGAACGTCAATGCCGCCGTTGACTACTACCGTATGGGTGCCGAGGCTGGTGACTTAAATGCAATGCATGACTATGCGATTGTGCTGCTGAAAGTAAGTATTAAAAGATTATTGAATTAACTTTCAATTTATTCTAAAAATCTTTTTCGTCTGGTCCCACTTTTTTTGGACAAAATCTAATGTTCCAATGTTGCTGTAAAGTCTGTGTATTTGTGGCCCAAGAGGCCTTTCTGGGCTCATGTTATTTCTTTGTTCTCAAAGATGTCACATTTTATTGTGCACGTGTTCACCGTGAATGAGAATGGCAAGTCAAAATAGCGACCTGAAAGTTGAATGGGTGAGGATTTTCCTGCTTTTCCGCGAGCAGATGGAGACATCAATGCAATGTGGTGTAACAAGTGTTCCAGGTACACACCATATCTGCCACCCAGTTCAGGCCCATTTCGCCTACTCCCATTTTGCTTACTGTGGCTTTATGGCTAATTCTGAGACAGATTCCCAGTTCGGCTACTGCCAGTTGAGGCCTACTTCCACTTTGCCTACTCTTAGATCATTTGGTCTACATGGTTTGTCTTCAACAGGATCAAATATTAATTGGATGTGGCTTCTTTTAGCAATTCAGTACAAACAATGGCTTTGCAGAAACCAGATTAAAGATCTTGGTTCTTTTTGGTTTTAGAAAATGCTATCTATAAATAAATAATAATTAATAGGACTGAGATTTAACTCAAGAAAAAACTTTCTGCAAAGCCTGTACAGGTTTACTGAGAGGATGAATCACCGAGAGTCTGCGAAATGGGAGACCTATCCAAATGCAGAGTAGGCAAATGGGAATAATCTCAGTAGGTGAAATGGGAGTAGACGAGATGGGGATACCCTGTTTGCCTCCACCACCCACCCTCAAGATTGGACAGTGCCCCTCCAAAAGTTGATCTTCCTGTGCAGTGTATTCCTTTTGCACAGGTTTAAAATAAGGACAAAACAGGCATTGACTCGTGGACAGAATAAACTTCTAAAATATAAACAAGATTGTTGTTTCCAAAACATGTACACTTGCGTTTGTGACTAGTGTTAGACAAACTAGGACATATATGGACACACTGTGTCCACAATACGTTGGGCACGGTGGTGTAGTGGTTTGAACATCGTATTCTCAATCGAGAGAACCTGGGTTCAAATCCTCTTGTTGCCATTTTGAAACTTGGGTAATTTCTTTCACTCCACACTGCCTCAATTCACTCGGCTGTATAGATGAGTACCTGGCTATAGACAGTGGTGAATATATGTGAACAAATAGTCTTCGTGTAGTAATAGCAGCAAGGCTGAATGCTTTCCAGAGAAGTTGTGATGGCGTTGGTATGAACAGGTCTGCCAGGGGGTGAAGTGTGAACAGTCCAAAGGACTGGATACCGCGTTGTATAAATACCTTTACATATGTTGTGATAACTATATGAAGTGCTGTAGCACAATGATGAAGTGCAGACACGCCCAAATCCTCTTGTTTCTGTTTGGAAGCTTGAGCAATGTCATTCTCTCCATCTTGGCCAGTCACTCAACTTATAAATAAGTATTTGGCATTGATGGAATTGTACAATTACACATTTGGGTATTTATGCTAGTCCATTATAAATTATCTACTTTTTCTTGTAGGGCCATGGCGTACAGAAGAACATCAGCTTGGCATTGTCCCTGCTTCAGCGTGCTGCCGCTAGGGTATGAATGCCTCCTAGACAATTTATTGTGTAAATACACTACAGTGGATGTGTTATGGAGGTCATACGACAGTTATGTTTACGGAAATATTTCACACCAACGTAGTGCCTAAAAATACACAGTTTTGCATATCTCAGTGATTTTATTTGCCAACGTTAGAACGTTAGAAATATCACACCTTTGCAGTGAGATGTTCCAGTATGAAACAGATTTAAAAACCTGTATGTATTTTGGTGGTGACGTTCCTGAAACACCGGTAGGCACATTAATATTTTACATAAACTGCCAATATTGACGATAGGCATATTTGTGACATGATTAAAAGAGCTGGAGGTATGTGATTTTGATGAAACTAGTTCAGAATATTAATGACATTGTTATACTGTACCATCATTCTCTAGAAGTTGAAGTTGTACTTTATTTGACCCGCAAGAGGCGTGGATGTGTAGTGGTTAGCACATCCGCTTTACATGCCAGAGTTCTGAGTTCAAGACCTGGACTAAGGATAGTAAAAACCTGGCTCTCAACATTGGAGACTGTGTATCTCTCGTTACTCATATGATCATGTTAATGTCGGTCCCATCTCATTGGGACACAAAAGAAACATTGAGGATGACATGCACCCTGGCAGTGACCACCCTCAGTGACATGCACCCTGGCAGTGACCACCCTCAGTGACATGCACCCTGGCAGTGACCACCCTCAGTGACATGCACCCTGGCAGTGACCACCCTCAGTGACATGCACCCTGGCAGTGACCACCCTCAGTGACATGCACCCTGGCAGTGACCACCCTCAGTGACATGCACCCTGGCAGTGACCACCCTCAGTGACATGCACCCTGGCAGTGACCACCCTCAGTGACATGCACCCTGGCAGTGACCACCCTCAGTGACATGCACCCTGGCAGTGACCACCCTCAGTGACATGCACCCTGGCATTGACCACCCTCAGTGACATGCACCCTGGCAGTGACCACCCTCAGTGACATGCACCCTGGCAGTGACTATCCTCAGTGACATGCACCCTGGCAGTGACCACCCTCAGTGACATGCACCCTGGCAGTGACCACCCAGTGACATGCACCCTGGCATTGACCACCTCACTGCACTGGCATGACCACTCAGTGACATGACCTGGCAGGACATCCGTACATGCACCCTGCAGACCACCTCAGTGACATGCACCCAGTGACCACCCCAGTGACAGACCTGCCAGTGACCACTGGATGCACCCTGGTGACTATCCTCAGTGACATGCACCCTGGCAGTGACCACCCTCAGTGACATGCACCCTGGCATTGACCACCCTCAGTGACATGCACCCTGGCAGTGACCACCCTCAGTGACATGCACCCTGGCATTGACCACCCTCAGTGACATGCACCCTGGCAGTGGCTATCCTCAGTGACATGCACCCTGGCATTGACCACCCTCAGTGACATGCACCCTGGCATTGGCCACCCTCAGTGACATGCACCCTGGCAGTGACCATCCTCAGTGACATGCACCCTGACAGTGACCACCCTCAGTGACATGCACCCTGGCATTGGCCACCCTCAGTGACATGCACCCTGGCAGTGACCACCCTCAGTGACATGCACACTGGCATTGGCCACCTCAGTGACATGCACACTGGCAGTGACCACCCTCAGTGACATGCACCCTGGCAGTGACCACCCTCAGTGACATGCACCCTGGCATTGACCACCCTCAGTGACATGCACACTGGCAGTGACCACCCTCAGTGACATGCACCCTGGCAGTGACCACCCTCAGTGACATGCACCCTGGCAGTGACCACCCTCAGTGACATGCACCCTGGCAGTGACCACCCTCAGTGACATGCACCCTGGCAGTGACCACCCTCAGTGACATGCACACTGGCAGTGACCACCCTCAGTGACATGCACCCTTGCAGTGACCACCCTCAGTGCCAGCATTTGACAGTCAGCTTGGCAATAATGTCCTGAAAAAGGCTGGCTAGTTGAATGAGACCTTGAAACACCAGTTGTAGTAACCACAACATATACATACTAGTCAGTTAATGTTGCCGAGTGCTGGAAACAGCCAACAGCTAGACGTACGTTTGTACGTACATACCATGCTAATTTTGTACAGTCCCAAAACACACATGTATACTTTTATACTTGTATGAAATGTGTGTGCATGTATATATATATATATATATATATATATACATATATACATATATACATATATATATATATATATATTATATACATGCACGCACACACACACACACACACACAGGCCAGTTTTGCCAATTTTGGTATGGGCTGAATGAATTGAGGAGAGAGTGTTAAATTGTTTTTTATAGCCTTTGGTTTCATTCTGTTGCAGGGCAATATTCACTCTATGAACACCCTAGGGTGGTATGCTATGGACATAATACGGAACTATACGAAGGCAGCTGCGTATTTTGAAAAAGCTTATAAGTTTGGGGACCCGGATGCAGCCCACAATATTGGTCACATGTACATAAGCGGGTTTTACCCTGGTTGGAAAGAAGACAAGGTTTGATTTTTTTCCCAATTTTTTTAAAAGCTAATGTCTCAAAATCATTTCATATCTATATATGAATATACACACTACAGATTTGAGTATCATTGAACGTGATTGGCGATGTGCTCCATGAATTGAGGTGGGAGTTTGGAGTGTTTTTCATAGTTTCTGTGTCATTTTGCGCTGGAAGCAGACTAGACAAAATCAGTGTTGTGTCAGTTTCTGTAGCTCAGTGAGTGAGTTCTGTTGACAGGTGAAAGCATACTCGTACTTCAAGTTTGCTGCCACTCATGGCCAGTTGATGTCAAGCGTTATGATAGCCTTGTACAACATGAGGGGACTTCATAACGTCTTCAAGAGCAATCCAAAGAATGCCGTCGAGTAAGCTATGATAAAACTGTTGAGACTTGTAGTAAAAACACTGATTTTTATTTTAAAAAAGAACACCATAACAGCAAGATTTAAAGCTGGGTTCTCATTTAGATTTTTTGCTCGTTTGTGCAAATTTGTTATTTGGTTTTGATGAAATCATCTGACATACTATTAAATAGTTATGTTCTGACCAAACCAAAAAAAGTGGCAAAACTGACAGAATAGTTTGTGTTGCAAATATGTTGGCTCGAGGCTAAATTCACTTGTTACACAAGTTACTTGATTGAGCAATCAAAGCAAATTTTTTCGATGATTTTAACAAAAGTATGCCCTCTTTTATAAAACTGATTGTGCACATTACTATTCACTACATATCTGAACATCAGCAAAGTTGAACGAACCTGATTCACGTTGGGCTAAATAAATTAAGAACTTTGAAAGCAAAACATTGGCATAATGTGCGTCCAAAATTCATTGTTGTCTATGTCTGGCCAGCCCTTATCAGTTATCTATCAGTTTTGTTTTTAAACATCCACGCTGCTCACACGTTCAGTGAATAATTTGTTCCATTCATTTATCATCCTCTGTGGGAATTAATATTTTCTTATATCTACCCTTATAAAGTCTGAGGTAAATGCTTCTATGGTCTAACACTTTTCCGATGAGATGCTGAATTTCTCAAGAATCACATGTATCACATATTCATATTACTGGTTGCATATGTTTCAGCTGGGCAAGATATGTAAGTGAACAGAATGCGTTTCTTGGTGTGCTACTGTCAAAGGGACTTGTGGCCTATAGAGAAGGCAACTGGTAAGTATTCGTCCTCACCAGATAAGATATTTGTATTATTTGTGTGGCGCCAGTTAGAAGGCCTGACTCTCAGTCGAGAGAACCCAGTTTCAAATCCCACTGCGGTCACTTCGAACCTTTGGCAAGTTTCATTACTCCACATTACCACAGTTCAGTCAGCTGTGTTAGTGAGTACCTGGCAATACAGACAGTGGTGGAAATGTGGACTAATAGTCTTCGTGCAATTGCAGCATGGCTGAATGCTTCCCAGAGAATTTGAGATGGCCTTGGAATGAACAGGTCTGCCAGGGGGTGAAGTGTAAAGTGCTTTGAGCAGTCCTAAGGACTGGACACTGCGCTATATAAGAACTTGCCTTTTTTATTTATAACATTTATGTAAGTTTTTAATCAAATATTGAATGATTTTGTATGCTAACGTCTATACTGTGAGGTAGTTTGTGGCTGTGTCTGTCGATTCCTGTCTCCCTCTGTTTCGTATGTATGGGGGCTGACATTTTTTAGGCATGCCCGGGGGCCCATAGGGATGTACTTTTAAAAAATTACCTGATTCCCCTGGGATGGGGGTGGGGATATTATGAAGGAACCTATGCAGACATTTGACATACAGACTACATAACCCAGGCAAGTTTGTAGTTATGCACAATCGTTAGCAACGCTACGTGCGTTTTCCACGATTGTTACATGATCCACGTCAAACGTCCACATAAGGTCCTTCGTACAGTATGAATGCTCTGTGAAACCGACAGTTGTACATGGTTTTTAGGGCATGTGGCTGCCTTTTCTCTCATGCAGTGCCAGGCAACTCACCTTGTTAATTATAATGTGAAGAAGATGTTGAAGGATATATATATATACCTTTCTTTATAATGCAGTTTGAAAGCAGTGAGTGAGTGATTCTGTACATCAAAACCTAGTTTACTGGCAGAAGTATGTGTAATTAAAAATATAGCATGAACTCCGATCATCAACATGCCTTAGCTGCAGCAGATCTAATGACTCAGTTATAATACAGCGCAGCCAGGTGAAAATGTGCCAAATTGTAGAGTAGATTCGGTTACAATGCAGGACATTGTTGCACTGAATTTTTGCCACTATTATGAAGCCAAAGAGCTTACAGTCTATACGTTTTTTTATCTAACCGGTAGTGCCACCATAAGAGTTAACCCCTCCTGTTTGAACGAGACAGATTCATGCAGTATCTGTGCCCCCATAAACAACATGCCTGAGGTGTCAAATTTGATCTAGAAAATTTTTCTAAATAAACAGACAATAAAACACTAATAATGGCAGTACTTTAAAAAGTAAATTGAGCATGATATATATATATATATATATATGTATGTATGTATATATGTATGTATATATATATATATATATATATATATATATATATATATATATATATATATATATATATATGCACAGCAATAAAATAATAAATAAAAATATAATATTGTGCAATATAATCTGATTTCATGGCTACCCAACATCGCTTTTCAACAAAGCAGTGATATGAAATGAATTTGATTGCCATGAAAGCAAGCTATGATCCTGAGCAGGTGATTGTGAGTTACCTTTACACCAGGGCTACTTCCCTGTTCTACTACCTACTGGCTGCTGACGCTGGGATAGAAGTGGGAAACTTCAATGCTGCCTACCTGTGTGAGGCAAACACGGTAGGTATTGGCGTGGGAGACATCAACACAGCCTTCCATCGCATGACAGTCTCCCTGACCAACATGTTCTTTTTAATTTACATCGCTTCATTTATCATCTTCTGGCCTTATGTATCCCATAATGCTTCATTAATCTTTTGCCACTTGTTTCGCTATATTCCACAACTTCCACCCCAGTTTTTTCCTCTTTCTACAGCTTTTGTCAGAGCCTTCAGTCCATGGCCGTCTTCTTCCATTTTTAGAATGTGTCCGATTTAATTCCAACTCTGTGCTGATCTTCTAAATTATATATGCAAAATAATTTAGGCCAATCTATTTCATGATTACCACAGGAGTTACATATTTGGATTATTTTTTTTGCTGACTGACCCATTTTTGTGTTAAAGTAATAAAATATAAAAGACCCTACTGCCCTTAGTAGTTTCCCTGTGAGGGTGAGGGCATCCAGTAGACCTGTATGTGTTTTAGTGGGAAGTGACACCCCACATTAAGAGGGATTGCATCTGGAGGTTCTATCATCTGGCAACACAACGACACGCCCACCAAGTCAGCCCATTCGGTGAGTGTGCATTGCGATGCGGGCAGTCACCAGTGTAAAGATCAGTTGACTTGCGCCACTCCCGATTTGAGCTTTGATGAAAGGTCACAATGGGTTCACCTGCCAGTTGCTGATTGGCCAATTAACCAAGCTCCCATTCCATCGATGCTATCATAGCCACAAATTCGCCACCCTAGTTGGTCTCACAATGGTGTTTACACGGCTGATTCTTGCCCCACAATACCAATTGACCAGTTGGGCAATTAATTAAACTGACCTTTACTTTGTTTAATCAAGATTGTATTCATGTCATGCATGATCTTCATTGTGATCCTGACTTTTGTTATGTCCAGCTACTTGTGGGGTTTTACTGATTCGGTTATTGCACAGCTATATTTGTTATATTACCTGTTGGCCCAGCATACTGCAAATTCATATGTTCAGTCTGACGATGAAGTAACCAAATATAATTTCAAGTTAACGCTTTTTTATGGTAGGACTATTTCTTTCCATGGACTATATTTTAGAATATTTATTGTTGGCGTTGTCTTTTTTAAGTTATGATTTCATGTATATAAAGTGCCTGAGAGTAATCTTGATTGATCAGGCACTTTATATAATACTTTTATTATTATTAATATAACCCACCGCTTACGTTAGTTTACTTCTAAGGTTGGATTTTGACCAAACAGAATATTTCTCGTACTCAGTGATTTCTGGTTATTCTGTTTCAAGCTTATTTCTTATCTTGCAGCCTGGATTAAGATGGGAGACTATTACTGGTACGGTTGGCAGGGTGACAGAAACACAACTGCTGCTGCGGAGATGTATGCTAATGCTGCATACAAGGGAGATCCTCATGTAAGTTGTCGATCAAATCTCTCGACTTCACAGTTCAGTGATATACCAGTTGGCATGTAAGTTGATCTTGTGTTATGTTACAAACATGAAGTATACAGCAGCATGTAAGTTGATCCTGTGTTATGTTACAAACATGAAGTATACAGCAGCATGTAACTTGATCTTGTGTTATGTTACAAACATGAAGTATACAGCAGCATGTAAATTGATTCTGTGTTATGTTACAAACATGAAGTATACAGCAGCATGTAAATTGATCCTGTGTTACAAACATGAAGTATGCAGCAGCGTGTAAATTGATCCTGTGTTATGTTACAAACGTGAAGTATACAGCAGCATGTAAATTGATCCTGTGTTATGTTACAAACATGATGTATACAGCAGCATGTAAATTGATCCTGTGTTATGTTACAAACATGAAATATACAGCAGCATGTAAGTTGATCCTGAGTTATATTATGTTACAAACAAGGTTGACACATATCTCAAGAAGGAGGGTTAGTTCAAGTAATATTTATTTACTTCATGTGTTGTAAGAATGGTGTTCTTAGACAATGTGTTGCAAGAGTGGTGTATGTAGACAAAGGTGTGCATGTTGTATGAATGGTGTATGTATACAAGTTCATATGTCGTATGAATTTTGTATGTAGCCGCAGTGTGTTGTGTGAATGGTGTATGTACACAAAGGCTCATGTGTTGTGTGAATGGTGTATAGGTAATAATGTAATCAACTGGATAGAAAAGTGGCTTACACACAGAAGACAGAGAGTAATAGTAGATGGTGAGATTTCAAACGATGACATATCTAGCAAAGTACTGAAATTTGCAGATGACACAAAAGTATTCAGAAAGATTACTAATGATACAGATAAACAGAGTTTACAGGATGATGTTGATAAATTAGTTAAATGGTCACAAAACTGGCAGATGTTATTCAATTATAAATGCATACAGATAGGACATGGAAACATGGACGAAGAATATAAAATGGGGGATGCTGTACTAGGTAGAACCACACAAGAAAAGGACTTAGGAGTAACATTTAGTGCTGACATGAAAATTTCAGAGCAATGTCGGATTGCTGCTTCAAAAGGAAATCAAATTCTAGGGCTAATTTGGAGAACTATCACGTATAAGGAGAAACAGCTAATTGTACCCCTGTACAAAGCAATAGTTAGACCACATTTGGAATATTGTATTCAAGCATGGATGCTGTATCGTAAGAAGGACATACAGAATACAACGAAGAGCAACTAAAATGATTCCATGATTAAGAGACCTTATTTATGAAAGCCGCTTATTACAATGTGGTTTGACAACACTAGAGACCAGGAGACTAAGAGGAGACAAAATAGAAGTGTTTAAAATAGTGAACGGTTATGAGGATGTTGATAGGAATATGTTCTTCAAACTTAAAGAAGGCAGTAGAACCAGAGGACACAAAGCAGCATTAATTAAGGAGCAGTGTAGGTTGGACATGAGAAAGAACTCTTTCTCACAGAGGGTGATAAATGAATGGAACAAACTGCCAAATGATTGTGTTAATGCTAGTAGTGTGAATATGTTTAAAAATAGAATTGACAGATATTTGATAAGGACGGACTACACATAGATGAGAACATTATTGGACTCCCGATAGGCCAATGGCTTCCTTGTCCACTTGCCATCTGGAACTTGTTGTTTGGGATGGCAATCTTGTTAAATCTTGTATGTGCACAAAGGTTCATGTGTTATATGAATGGTGTTCTTAGAGTAGTTCATGTGTTTTATGAATGGTGTTCTTAGACACGTCTGTGTATGAATGGTGTGTGTTGTATGTATGGTGTATGTAGACAGGGTTCGTGGGTTGCAGGGTCTGCACAGTGTGGCAATTGGTAGTGTATTTATGGATTTCAGGGTCTGCACAGTTTAGCAATTGGTAGCGTTTTTGTGGATTTCTGGGTCTGCGCAGTCTGGCAATTGGTAGTGTGTTTGTGATTTCAGGGTCTGCACAGTCTAGCAATTGGTAGTGTGTTCATGGGTTTCAGGATCTGCGCATTCTGGCAATTGGTAGTGTATTCATGGGTTTCAGGGTCTGTGCAGTCTGGCAATTGGTAGTGTGTTTGTGGGTTTTAGGATCTGCACAGTCTGGCAATTGGTAGTGTGTTCACGGGTTTCAGGGTCTGTGCAGCCTGGCAATTGATGTGTTCATGGGTTTCAGGGTCTGCACAGTCTGGCGTACCTGGTGGAGGATGGAACCTATGTGCCTCGCTCCGTCTGGCTGAAGCTGGGCTTTACTCCCAGTGATATGGCAAGCAATTTTAGTCTGCTGCTGGAACTCTACGGCAGGTCTGTCTATACACTCACTGCATGCTGATATATCAGTGTATTACAGTCAAACCTGCTCAAATGACCACCTGCATTAAGAGACCACCTGTCATTAATGGGCACAGTCAACCATCCATTGAGTGGTTGCTTAAGACTGGTTTGACTGTAGACAGAACATGCATAATAGATTGTGGTTTAAGCACACTAGAAATGAGGTGATCAAATAGCTCTTTAAGATAATGAATGGCAATGATAATATTGATAGGAATATTTTTTTCACACTTACGGAATGTTGAGGACACGAAGTAGCATCAGTGTAAGAACTGTATAGATTATATAAAAAGAAACTATACTTTTCACAGAGAATAAAAAACGAATGGAACAAATTATCTACTGGCTGTATAAATGCTAGCAGTGTGAATATGTTTTTTTTAATAATTCACAATATCTCAGAAGGGTGAGTTACACATAGATGCAAACTTGTCTGTCTTGATCAGCCAATTGTTTCCTTGTCTACTTGTCATCTGGGGTTTTGGATCACAATAAATCTTGTTACATCTAGTTTATTTGGTCCTTGTTGTCTTCCATGCCTGGGGCGGGTAAACAGTGATGATATTTTTGTGTGCACCCACATGACAATAAGATGTGTCCAAATAGAACCATTTAGAATCCAAATAGAACCAAATAGAATCCTTGCAAAATATTCATATGAAGGTTCTCGCAAGATATTCGTTTAACCAAGTCTTCATATATCACATTTGTATACAGTTGTTCACATTGCGTTTCATATTTTTATATTTGTTTCAAGTTACGTGTACTTCATGAAACACAAACCTTTCATGTTCACTGTCTCATTTAAAGGCTTTATATTACTGCAACAATTTATATATTATGTTGAATTCAAAACTGCCGTCTTCTGGATGAATACCCAACCATTAGCTACAGAAAACTGGTGTCCTTATCACATCAGTTTAATTTTTAGTGCTCAACCAACCCACTGCTCTACAAACCAACCAGCCAGCGTCAACCAAGAACTATGCAATGCAATAATCATAGGTGTCAACCCTTGAAGAATTTTTTTCAAGGGACAAATTCCGCGAAAATGTGGAACATTTGCCTTCTACGGCGGGACATGAGACGTCTGGTCATCATGAATACAATGCCACACAGTAATTCCATCGACCAGCCTTCTTGAAATTAACATTTCCTTTTTGGAATGAACTTTCTTTTAATACCAGATTTTGCCACGTTAGCTCAAAAATCAAAATGCAATCAGGCAGTGTGATTTATACCACCAGTTTCCATTGCAAACAGCAATGCCCAGACCACGTTAAACATAATTCATTTTTGGAGTGTTCAAGGCTAACTAGAACAAAAATGGTAGCACTGCAAAATGCTATGTCAATTGAAATCTACAAAAATGTTGGACTTAACATTGAATAATTATTGATAATAACGTTTGCTGGATCGTTACATGTTCTTTCTCATATCTCTTTTTGGTCACCAGATGTCTGGAATCCCAACGCACTGATGCCTATATCGCTTGTACATTGTCACTGCTGAGACTGCCACTGGTCGAAGTCTGGGAGCAGCACCAGGTCGTCATAACGGTAATAACTACATTAAAACTCCTTCTTCAGTTCATTCAGCCCACCACAAATCTTTGATATTCAGATATGTAGTGAATAGTTTAAGTAATATGTGCACATTGTGCAGTCAGTTTAATAAAAGTGCGTATGTTTTAAAAATTCAAGGTCACATTTGTTTCTAGTGACATTATGGTTACCTTGTGGAACTTGGTTTTAGATGGTTGTCTTTAGGTTGTTTCTAGTGACATTATGGTTACCTTGTGGAACTTGGTTTTAGATGGTTGTCCTTAGGCACCGTTTAACTTTGTAAAAATTACAGCTTTCAATTAATCCAATTTACAACTGCCCGTTTTAGATGTTCAACTGGCTAATATAATCCCTTGAACCTCCCAAATTGTTTGGTTTTTGAAATAAAAACTCAATAATATCGAAGGAAGCATAGCTACCTTTCAGAGTACCTTTCACATTTTTGCTGTATGGAGCTTTTGAGATTCTGTCGATCCCTTCGTCAGCGCTGGTCTGAATTGTTTCCTGGTGTCATATGCTCATGTTGGTGGTTGTTATATGACAGCTGTTCCATGAAAATCACAGTAACGTAGAAACACCCGTCTCTCTCTGAAGAGTCTCAGAGCTTCCTAAGAGCTCCGTTAAGCTAATAATATTCGAGACTCTGAAAGGTAACTATACTTCCTTTGATATGAATTTAACACAGAAGAAGAATTGCATTTATTTAGACCCGAAATAGTACAGATTTTTTCCACATAATAGAGTGTATGTATCAGCATGTAAGTTGATTCTGTATTCTGTTACGTTCATATTGAAAATAAATTAGTTGCCTGTCAGAATACTGGTAGTGCTCTATGGAACTTTCGGAATCTTCAGTTTATTCGTCAATGTTCGAATGTTGTAACTAACTTATTTTCAGTACAGTGTATATACTCGCATATTATGCCCGTCAGTATGAATTACACACACACACATACACAAAATTATATAAAACTATACATAATATCACATATACAAGCATATGCATAGACATCTGTATATTAACATACTAACTTGGGGGCAGTCTAGCAGCACCTCCTCCCAGGCGCTGACGTCCACTCACCTCTTCCTAAGTTCTTTTGCCTCCTTGCATCAGTGGCCTCTGATCTACCAATTGGCGATGTGTTTAAAAAACCATAAAGGCAGTTATTTACTGTTATGTTTTTATACCTGTCGGACAAACACGGAAACAGTGGCAGAATTGTGGCCAAATTGAGTGAGCTATGCTCCAGATGGCAAAACCATGACCCTACCATCTGCATATTAACCCATTTATTCCCAGTGTCATATATATATATATATATATATATATATATATATATATATTATGTATATAGAATAGTTAACCTTCATTTGTGGGATGGCAGCACTAGCACCATAAGTAATAACAACATATCGGCATATACGTTGGAAACCAGCAAAGATAAGTTCATATAGGATATATGTATACAAGCGTGGTATGTGTGCACATATTAAATCACTAATGCAGCTAATTTAAACGCTTGTTAGCGTCTTTAAAACTAGACCTAGTTGCTATCACAGGAGCCTCCCATTGTTTTGATGTCTCGTTGTCTTATGTTCTGCTTCAGATGTTGGGAATGCTCGGAGCGACAACTGTGGTTGGCATAACTGTGATGTCTCTATGCTTTTATTTGACGCGGGGCAATATGGCCACCTGCCCAACATGACTCAGCAACTTTCACATTCCAGCAACTTCAATACATTCAGCAGTTACATAGGTGTCAACATTACAGCTACATGTATCTGGCGAGAAATACCACTTGATCCCACGTTCTCGCTTTTTGGACGAAATGTTCCACTTTTTCGTCATTTTGAAAAACAGAAAAAATTCACCATAAAATCGATCTATTTGTTGCATACAAGACCATTTTAGGCACATTTAATTTCTTTGGTCTCAGGTGAATTCACATTTTCTCGCATGTGCGTTCACCATGACCGAAAATGACACATCAAAATGGCGACACGTTAAAAACCTACGAAAAACCGCCAAAATTGACGAAAGTTGAATGAAGGAAAATGTTTCCTGCTTTTCATGAGCACTTTCAGCTTTTCCACGAGCAAATGTTGACACTGTTGTCTTGTGTTTGTTCAAAAGCAGTGTACAACAGTTTTCATGGGTCAACTCATACGGAGCTAGTCGGGGTTTCATATAATTAAAATGCCCCAATTCTCTTAACTTTTCGATCTCAACGTACATCTAAATTTTAATTGTTATAGAATATTTATTGTCAGAAATGGTATAAATTGTCAGAAATGGTGTAAATAAGGAATTTGTCCGACCAAAAAACATCTGATGAAAAACTTTTTATTTCACCATCAGTTTATTGGTTTGTCTTTTATTACAGGATTTGTTATAATTACAAGTTAATTCAGTGTCACAATGTCCCATAAAACAGTTACTCAGGTAACCAATGCAAATCGCTGTAAATTCCCATTAAACCAGGTTTCAGAGATCACCATTAAATGTTCCAAAATGCAGTATGTTTTTTGGATCAGAGTGACATTTATACTTTAGCTTGCGCATTGCTTTTTAATACTTCTTTCCGTTATTTCTTTTATTTTTTCCACATGTGATCATAGATCTATGCAATGAGTTCTTTCAGTCGTTCTGTCTCTGCGATTCTGGCTAGATGGCACACTCTGGAAAAATGGCGTTAAATGTGAAAATGGCATATGTCCAGCCAATTCTCATTTGACAGACTCAAAATTTTGATTTCTACACGCTCCGATAATGTATTGGTTTTAAGCAGTTAAGTTCTTTGTGAGGCAATATGGAGTGATCACGAAAGAGCAAAAGTTAGTTTGATAGCCCTGGTCAGTGCGAGTCTTTTCCTTTGTGCAGACCGCATCTACAAAAGCGCCTTGATATAAACTGATATTTTTGACTGTTGCAAAACTTGTATTTGAAAACGTATTTACAGTTTAATGAGCAGATTATCTATTTCCACTAATTTAGTTGTACAGTGTACTCACATGTATTTGCCCCTTCTGCTTTACACAGAACATAGATGGGTGCGTTATTGGGAAACAGTCACAACCCTGAAGGTCAAAAGCCCTCTTGTATAGAAACCCATATGCAGTAGCAAAATTACAAGAAACATCCATGTGGAGATAAACAGGTACCAGTATATGTAATGTTTAAATGGTCAATAGAGTAGACTCCGTTTAACAGAATCACGGTCTTCAGATTTGATTGTACTAAATGGCCGAGTCTGTTATCCGGGATCCGGAATTAAGTGGAATCCACTGTAATTGCATCATAGTGAAATCATTTTACTAAAAGGAATCATCCTGCAATCTCAATTAGATGATCAAGTGTACAGATGACTTTATATTCATGATATTCACGATCATGCTATGACACAATCAATGAATTATATTTAAACATTACAATGAATGTGTATTTCTACACTGGTCTTTCTTTGCATACAGGTTTTCTATATAAAAGAGGGCTTGTTACGCCAGAGGCGTTTGACTAGAGGGGTTTAGACATGGGGCTTTTGACTAGGAGGGGTTTGACCTGGACCAATGGGCATCTGCGGGGGTAAGGGGGGCACTTGCCCCCCCCGGATCTGGAGTTTTTTCGGATGTATATTCGTGAGTTTAAAGTATATGTTAACTGTACATCTTATATATATAATATATATAGATGTAGTTAGATGTACAGTTAACATATATAACAAATATATATATCTTCTATATATATATATATATCTTATATATATATATATATATATATAGAAGAAAGAAGATATATTATATATATATATATATGTATTATATATATATATATATATAGTTTCTTTCTTGCCCTCCCTGGATTCCTGCAGATGCCCCTGTCTGGACCAGTGTTATAGGCTGTTCAAGGGCTTTGTGTTTTCAAACTTGACTAGTGACATGTTATGCATTGCCAGAGAATTCTAATTTTACATGTATATTACCTTGTTCGTTCGTTTGTTGTTAATAATGTTATACGTGCCACAGCGACAGCACTAGCCCATTCATTCTCTTGCAGTAACTGTGATAGCATGAAAGCTTGTGTAGATGACAGTAAATGGTGACTTAATAAAGGGTGATGGTATGTTGTTCGAGTTGACTTCAGTGTTTGCTTCTTTATTGTGGAAAGCACCTCACATAGTTGTTGACCTAGAAGTGACCCTCAAACCGTCTGGCGTCCACAACAAATAACAGTTCGTGAGTTCTTGACTGTGATATTAATACAGGTTTATCTCATTATACGGGCATTGTCGGTCGGTATCTTTGAAGTGTGCCTCATCCTTCATTTGATGTGTGGAATGTAAGTCGGATCACGTTAGATGGTGGACACTGCACAACCAACTAGTGTCAAACGTGGAACAGTGACTTCCGGCACATGGTGGGCCGTGAACATCGCTCCCTCTGCAGAGCGAAGAGTTCAAGAATTGGGAAGAAGGAGACGCTCCTGTTGGAAACAGGGTGCATGTGTATTAAGGAGGAAACCCTCTTCCACAATAGGTAAATATTTGAAAAATGAAGGCATAAATTTGTTTATGTTATGTAGCCACTTTCAATAGGACATGTCTATGTCTGTCAGTCTCTGTGCGTGCATGCGTGCTTAACGCTTTTCTGGGGGTTCTGCAAAAAAATTTGGTTGCACATATAACAGAGTCGTACTGCGAAGATGTTTACGGGAATAAATATGAAGGTGTGCTTTGTTGACAAACCTGCAGTGAATAAGCTGATAATTATATACAAGATACAAGCGCTGACGATAGCCGCCAATAATCCGAATTGTAAAGGTAGCAGTGCGAATCGGGCCACAATGTAGTCTACTCGGCCCTGCTCGGAACTCGTACTCTCTTATTAGCCACTAAGCCCCAATAATAACCGAGTGTTAGCGTATCAAATGTCTATTGAATGCACACACGGTTGTTGTATTCGGCTGCTCGTGGACCGTATCGAAATAGTCAACGTTCGGGTCGCGTGTCTGCATGCACTGCAGGCGTGCGTTCGTGACTGTGAAGTATGCCTTAAACATTTACATGAGTTATGAAAAACGCCTAAAAAATGTTGTTTAACAACACTAGAGACAAGGAAGTTGAGAAGATATAAAATTTACGCTTTTAAGATATTGAATGGATATTGAATATTTTTCTCGCTTAAGAAAGAGGACACGAGTTGACATTAGTGAAGCATCAGTAGACTGTATATCCGAAAGTACTTGTTCTCACAGAAGAGAATACATTAATGGGACAGATTATCTACAGATTGCGCTAGCAGCATTATAATGTTTAAAAACAAAATTTACAAATATCTGAGAAGGGCGAGGTGCATGTAGATGAACAATTGTTGGATTCTCAATAAGCCAATGGCTTCCTTTGTCTACTTGCCATCTGCCATGGATGGCAATCTTGTTACATCTTGATATTCCTCGGAGAAGAAGGAACCCGTTAACAACCAAATCAAGTGATGTTACTAGAGACAAATTAATATGCTTGCTTAGAAACATTGTATGAAGGATCAGAACTTGGACTCAATGTCATGCTGAGAGAATTTACCCCGAGTTCATGATTACAGAGAGTAATATTAATGGGAAGAAGACTAGTTAATATGGTAGATGTGTTGGGGGGGAGTCCGGTGGAGAACTGAAAAACTATCAAAGGCCAAAAAAATTGGATAATTGTTTAGCCAATAGAAAGAAGCTGGACCTGACAAAGAACGCGCGAAGAAGCCACGGTTTTTACATTTTCATACAGGACAACGAATATATTGGCCATACGCGATGGTTTGGTTATAGACAAGATTTACTATTAAAGCTTTGTGTTAAAGGAAAGCATCGGCAGTATACGTCATATCAGGCACACTTTATCACCAACGATAATATACAGCCTAATGCATTTCAGGTTATGTTTATATCAGTGTTGAATATAATATTATATGGACCATAAATCTTGCCCACTAAGTTTCGCCGGCACATTTATTGGCCAACTACACGCGTGTTAGCATTACGTTTTGTTCTATTACGCGTAAGTGTTTCAATACGGCCCCTGAGTTGATGAATGCATTGCCGTTCAACTCCGTGCAACAACGATCGGCCAGCCAGCCATATCTTCGCTGGTCTCCTTGACGACAACCTTGTCGCTACATTGACTCTATTATGAAGTCGACGGAAGCACACATTAGTTACTGCTAAACTTGCACTGGTTTCGTGCAGTTTAACTAGTCAGTTGGATTGTAACTCTTACCACAAGTAACACGACTTCAGAGTTCCGGCAATCACTCGGTTGCAGACCGGCCCGGGACACTCCGACCGACCTACGCCGCTGAATGCAGCCACAAACACATTGGCTTGCATCGGGTGAGCAAATGGTAGACTTTCGTATAACCTTTCCACATATGTTATAGGCTTAACAGTATGACGCCAACATAACCTTTAGTAGAAGTAGTGTGAGGGATTTCGGGGTGAATTTGGACTGTCGGCCTGCATCACCCAGTGAGTAACCAAGCATCGATTGTTTCAGTCGTAACAAACAGAAGAATCGCAGATCGGATTTGCAGGACAAACTGGTCCTTGCCATTCGTGTTTCTTCTGTTGTGATCCCTGATAAAAGTTGGCGTTTAACAGAAGATGTATACCAACAGGCATACGATTGTTGTGTGTTTGTTATTGTCGACATTGTTGCATTAACCACGTCAGTGAGAAGAGCATACCACTTAATGACTGCGCACTGTAACCGTCAGTTTCTTGAAGCGACATGTCTGTCACACTGCTCGACGAATTGCCCTGCGGGAAGCGCCCGACTGGCGTACGGGTTGTTTTGGGAATGGCTAGGTTCTTTTTTAGAATGTTTATATGTTCTGGGAAAAGTGTTCTTGGCAGTGATAGATGTGTATCTCTCTAGTCATGCTGTTCTAGATAGTTTCCAGCACTCGACACATTATATTAACATTGACTGGCCTAGATCTGTGTGTGTGGGTGCATGCGTGCGTGCGTGCGTGCGTGCGTGGGTGGGTGGGTGGGTGCGTGGGTGGGTGCGTGGGTGGGTGGGTGGGTGGGTGTACATGCCCGTCCCCAGGGAGTGTTTTCATTTTCCAGAAATCATCCCAGAAATCCCCGATTGATTGTGTACGCTCGAACCCCCATTTTCAAAACCTCGAGGACAGGCCTGATAGGTAAACTATATAATTATGTTATGGTGAACAGAATCTGATGGCCTTGTTGAGCCTAGTTCAAGTAGTCGGCCCATTTGACAACACAATATCAAGACAATGCAATATCAAGCCACCGCTATTGGGGTTAACCACCCCTTTTGAGACGGACGCTTTGTCGTGGTGGGATGGCTTGTTTGTCTCAGTAATATGGAAAACTATGTCCTGACAGGTTTAACCATACCGGATAGGTTGAAGGATAGAGAGAGACCTGACAAAAGCCAATCTCCCGGCCTCTATGATGGTGGTTGAGCGTGAGGCCAGCGACACATCTCGTAAAAACGATGTTTCGGAAAGAGAGATGAGGAAATCTCAACTTATGTACGTCTAGTCGCTGTGGGGCGGTTTTCTGCAAATATGACGGTGACAGTGAAAGGCCTCTATATTTTTTAGAAAACTATAGAATGCTACAGATTCTATATAAATAGTTTATGTCTAATTACATTTTCTATAGATTTGTATAGAGAGCATAACATAATATTGCATAGAAAACTATAGAAACCACAAATGCTATAGTTATGTCCGCAAAAATCCTATGGAATATTCTATAAAAATTCTACAGATTATTCTATGAAAATTCTATGGATTTTGTTTTGCTAAAGGGTTGAGATGGAGCGTTAATATCGCGACAAGACCGACTGATCATCATAGGAGGATCTTAATGCATAAGTAGGATCAGACATGTCAGACATGAGAGAAGTATGAGCCGACGTGGCTGCGGGACTGTGAACAACACTATGGAATGACTGGTCGACTGCTGTGGTCTGAACAACCTTGTCACATGAGGAGCTATGTCTCATCAAAATGATATACACAAACTGAACAACCTTGTCACATGAGGAGCTATGTCTCATCAAAATGATATACACAAACTGAACAACCTTGTCACATGAGGAGCTATGTCTCATCAAAATGATATACACAAACGGACTTGGTTTTCACCCAACCAAACATATAAGAACCAACTCGATTATCTGCTCGTTAACGGCAAGTGGAGACCATCTCGATACGTTGTACGTGTCAGAAGGGGAGCGGATGTTGGCCGCGTTCACCATCTTGTTGTGGCAGACGTCTGCTCTTGAGGACGTAGACGATACAGAGGACACAAATAGCAACAACGTGAAACAGTACTGGAAAGACTGTGGTCTTACATACGCTGAATGCAATCGTATGGTACTAGACAATATACACAAGACACAAAGACGAGTGGCTGAGTGAAGACACATTTAACAAGATTTAACAAGATTTGCCATCCAAGCCAAAGGCCCAGATGGCAAGTGGACAAGGAAGCCATTGGCTTATCGAGAGTCCAACAATATTCATCTACTTATAACCCGCCCTTCTGAGAAATGTGTCAACCTTGTTATTAAACATATTCACGCTGCTAGCAGTTACACAATCTGTAGACAATTTGTTCCATTCATTTATTGTCCTCTGTGAGAACGAGTGCTTCCTGATGTCCAATCTACATTGATCTTTTACTAATTTTACCTCATATCCTCTAGTTCTGCTATCCTTCTTGAGTGAGAAAAATACATTTCTATCAATATTTTCATACCCATTCAATATCTTAAAAACTTCAATCTGATCTCCTCTTAACCTCCTTGTCTCTAGAGTTGTTAAACCACATTCTTTCAGGCGTTCTTCATAACTAAGGTCTCAGTTCTGGAATCATTTTAGTTGCTCTCCTTTGTATGCGTTCATGCGTATCTATATCCTTCTTACGATATGGTCTCCATGCTTGTATACAGTATTCTAAATGAGGTCTAACTATTGCTTTATAAAGAGGTATAATTAACTTTTTTCCCTTGTATGTTATGTTTCGTCTAATCAATCCAAGAATTTGATTACCCTTTGAAGCTGCAATACCACACTGCTCTGAAACTTTCATATCAGCGCTTATTGTAACTCATAAGTCCTTTTCTTTTATAGTACAACCCAGAACAGTATCTCCCGTTTTATAGTTTACATCCAAGTTCCCATGTCCTGTATGTAAGCATTTACATTTCCCAAAATTGAACAATATCTACCATTTCTCAGACCATTTCACTAATCTGTCTATATCGTTTTGTAAATGTTGTTTATCACCATCAGTATTAACCTTTCTAAACAGTTTTGTGTCATCCGCAAATTTCAGTACGTTTCTTGTTATACTGTCGTCCAAGTCATTGATATAAATTAAGAATAATGTAGGTCCTAATACTAATCCTTGAGGTACCCCACTCAAAACCGATTTCCAATTTGAAACTTCTCCATATACTACAACTCGTTGTCTTCTGTCAGTCAGCCATTGTTCTATCGTTTTGTAAATGTTGTTTATCACCATCAGTATTAACCTTTCTAAACAGTTTTGTGTCATCCGCAAATACGTTACTTGTTATACTGTCGTCCAAGTCATTGATATATATTAAGAATAATATAGGTCCTAATACTGATCCTTGACAGATTTCCAATTTGAAACTTCTCCATCTACTACAACTCGTTGTCTTCTGTCAGTCAGCCATTGTTCTATCCAGTCAGTTATGCCATCCACGATACCACGGGCTTTTAATTTAAGTAGTAATCTTTGGTGTGTGTGTGCGTGCGTGCGTGCGTGCGTGCGTGCGTGTGTGTGATGAAATGGAATGGCGACACGTGTTGTGGACCTCCTCAGGCTGTTTCACGGGAACTACACATGCGGTATCACAAACGTGTCAACTCTCACGCATAAGCCGCCGGTCTCACGGCATAGGTGTGAACTCACGTGTATTTTCATGATTTTGAGCAATGAAAATTATTAAACAAAATGTCCCCTTTTACGGAAATAAAATGCAGAATCTATTTGTGGGTGTGTTTTCTGTTGCAAGAGAAGACCTCAGTGACCTCAGCGGTCAGTGATTGGTCAACAGCTCGGCATCAGCCAATGAGATTTCCTTTTGGAAAGCAGATTGACTTTATTCAACTTTGTCACAGACAAGTATTATGAAGAAGACAACAGGACCAACAAGAAGACAACAGGACCAACAAGAAGAATCAGATGGACGATGGTTTCTTCTCTTGAGGACGTTCACTTCGTTAACGATATAGCTCTCATGTGCTCACATCCCTTACGTGCCGCGACTTGGAAGAGAAAATAAACTCAATGACATAAGATCAATAAAAATAAATCAAAGCTAATAGGGCTGAACCAACGACATACAATGCTGTGTCAGTACATCTTGATCACGAGGAACTGCAAATAACCTACCTAAGCAGCGTAGTATGGTATGCAAAGACGGATAAGCCAGAGTTGATATAAATAACCGTATGGGCAAGCCCAGGGGAACTTTATTCAGGCTGATACCAGTGTGAAGATCCAGTACATTCTAAAGAAAAATGAAGCAACTCTGATATGACTGTATGGCTCAGAAAACAAACCTTAGACAACTGTCAACCTTCCACATTAAATGCATTCGAAGTATAATGCGAACATTCAGGCCACAAAAGATTACCAACAAAGAACTATTGAAACGAACTTCACAAAATAATATGACTGTCTTGTTCACCACAAGACATTGGAAGTGGATCGGCTTTGTTCCACTTGCCGTATCAATCAACAATCTTTTATTCGATCCTATGACTGCTAATGGAAATAAATTACTAGTATCATAATTACGTCCTACTTGCAAAAATATCCATACTCCGGAAATGATAACTTAGTAGTTCGATTGCGACTGTCACGATAACAACATAAACACATTTAGAATGCACAACATTATCATAGAAATGGTACTTGGTACTTGGTGCTGCCAATCAATATATTGATGACTTCTTTCGAACTCTCGAAATTGCAACACTGACGGTTATAGTAACGTCTAGCAAAGTTTTGCCCTTGTTTTACGTAACTTCGGACGATCGTAGAAAACTTCGTAGACAGGGTAATACTGGGTTATAGCATAACATAAATAAAAACATTCAAACATACATATGCTTGCTGGATTGTAGTAAGATCATATTCGTATGTTCACAGACGCTGATCTCCTAACATGGACGGCGACGACACGGCCCCGGCCGGTGAAGCCGACTCCGTGGTGGACGATAATACGGGTCGTCCCACCACTAATGACAAAGAGACGATGACCAAACCAGGATCAACTCCAAACAACTCCAATCGCTCGCCAACCAACAGCGCCACGATACATGAACAGGAAGCCGGCACAGCGAATGCCGACAAACCACCGGCGACGGATCCGACACGTTCAGGTATAGGGGCCCACTAACTAACGGGGAGAACGTTCATTAGAGATCGTCACGGTTCGAAGGTCATTTTGGGTGGAGGATTGAGCAGAAACCAATCAACCGTGACGATCTCTTGTGGACGTTCGCAGTTGAACACAGCCCGAGTATTGTACTTAAAGCCTGCGTGATATGTAAATGTTTACTACAGTACGATGAACGAGGAAATGTTCGCGGATTTGTATTCTCTTGACTTGACTTATTTGACTTAAATGCACATTGACCCCTCGCTGTCCTCCAGAAAGTTGCACCCCTCGCTGTCCTCCAGGAAGTTGCACCCCTCGCTGTCCTCCAGGAAGTTGCACCCCTCGCTGTCCTCCAGGAAGTTGCACCCCTCGCTGTCCTCCGGGAAGTTGCACCCCTCGCTGTCCTCCAGGAAGTTGCACCCCTCGCTGTCCTCCAGGAAGTTGCACCCCTCGCTGTCCTCCGGGAAGTTGCACCCCTCGCTGTCCTCCAGGAAGTTGCACCCCTCGCTGTCCTCCAGGAAGTTGCACCCCTCGCTGTCCTCCAGGAAGTTGCACCCCTCGCTGTCCTCCAGGAAGTTGCACCCCTCGCTGTCCTCCAGGAAGTTGCACCCCTCGCTGTCCTCCAGGAAGTTGCACCCCTCGCTGTCCTCCAGGAAGTTGCACCCCTCGCTGTCCTCCAGGAAGTTGCACCCCTTGCTGTCCTCCAGGAAGTTGCACCCCTCGCTGTCCTCCAGGAAGTTGCACCCCTCGCTGTCCTCCGGGAAGTTGCACCCCTCGCTGTCCTCCAGGAAGTTGCACCCCTCGCTGTCCTCCAGGAAGTTGCACCCCTCGCTGTCCTCCGGGAAGTTGCACCCCTCGCTGTCCTCCAGGAAGTTGCACCCTCGCTGTCCTCCGGGAAGTTGCACCCTCGCTGTCCTCCGGGAAGTTGCACCCTCGCTGTCCTCCAGGAAGTTGCACCCCTCGCTGTCCTCCGGGAAGTTGAACCCCTCGCTGTCCTCCAGGAAGTTGCACCCCTCGCTGTCCTCCAGGAAGTTGCACCCCTCGCTGTCCTCCAGGAAGTTGCACCCCTCGCTGTCCTCCAGGAAGTTGCACCCCTCGCTGTCCTCCGGGAAGTTGCACCCCTCGCTGTCCTCCAGGAAGTTGCACCCCTCGCTGTCCTCCACGAAGTTGAACCCCTCGCTGTCCTCCAGGAAGTTGCACCTCGCTGTCCTCCACGGAAGTTGCACCCCTCGCTGTCCTCCGGGAAGTTGCACCCCTCGCTGTCCTCCAGGAAGTTGCACCCCTCGCTGTCCTCCGGGAAGTTGCACCCCTCGCTGTCCTCCAGGAAGTTGCACCCCTCGCTGTCCTCCGGGAAGTTGCACCCCTCGCTGTCCTCCAGGAAGTTGCACCCCTCGCTGTCCTCCACGAAGTTGAACCCCTCACTGTCCTCCAGGAAGTTGCACCCCTCGCTGTCCTCCAGGAAGTTGCACCCCTCGCTGTCCTCCAGGAAGTTGCACCCCTCGCTGTCCTCCGGAAGTTGCACCTCGCTGTCCTCCAGGAAGTTGCACCCCTCGCTGTCCTCCAGGAAGTTGCCCCCTCGCTGTCCTCCTGGAAGTTGCACCCCTCGCTGTCCTCCAGGAAGTTGCACCCCTCGCTGTCCTCCAGGAAGTTGCACCCCTCGCTGTCCTCCAGGAAGTTGCACCCTCGCTGTCCTCCAGGAAGTTGCACCCTCGCTGTCCTCCAGGAAGTTGCACCCTCGCTGTCCTCCAGGAAGTTGCACCCCTCGCTGTCCTCCAGGAAGTTGCACCCTCGCTGTCCTCCAGGAAGTTGCACCTCGCTGTCCTCCAGGAAGTTGCACCCTCGCTGTCCTCCAGGAAGTTGCACCCTCGCTGTCCTCCAGGAAGTTGCACCCTCGCTGTCCTCCAGGAAGTTGCACCCCTCGCTGTCCTCCGGGAAGTTGCACCCCTCGCTGTCCTCCAGGAAGTTGCACCCCTCGCTGTCCTCCAGGAAGTTGCACCCCTCGCTGTCCTCCAGGAAGTTGCACCCCTCGCTGTCCTCCAGGAAGTTGCACCCCTCGCTGTCCTCCAGGAAGTTGCACCCCTCGCTGTCCTCCAGGAAGTTGCACCCCTCGCTGTCCTCCAGGAAGTTGCACCCCTCGCTGTCCTCCGGGAAGTTGCACCCATCCATCCCATTCTATGAACGAAGGCGCTCTGTTGTCAACAGCGGGAGCCCAGTATCACTGCTGATTTGCCTAATGATGTTATCGCTTTGCATACGGCAAACGTGCCTATACCATCTGAGTTTTCTGTGTCTGACGACATCTGTGATGGATTCAGGGGTGAATGTGTCCTCTCTGATGTTGATATTTTGTAACCTGTCCTGGTAACACCTCTGAAAGCTCGCAAGCAGCGCACACATAACCTGTCCTGGTAACACCTCTGAAAGCTCGCAAGTAGCGCACACATAACCTGTCCTGGTAACACCTCTGAAAGCTCGCAAGCAACGCATCTGTAAACACCTCAAGAATGTATGTGTCCTGTAATCGCAACGTCCAAGCCTCTGCATCAAAGATTGCAATTGGCAGTATAAGGGCCCCGATATATGGGCCCCAGTATACTGGCTTCAGTATAAGGGCTCCACATAACCGACATCCGAAGGTCGATGTAATTCGAAATGTCGTAGGGAGTGGGACTGAGGCTAAATAACGTCGGTGTGTTGTGATCATTCTTATGTGTACCGAAATTCATAATCGCACATCACTCACGAACGGTTCCAGGTGAAATCCGTGTTCCCGTGCATCACCCGTCTGACTCCCCGGTCTCCCAGAAGACGGGGGACGGGAAGCCGAAGGTGCTCGTGCCGCGGTCGGCCGAAATCCGTCAGCTGGCGCCCCCTGAGGAGCAGGAGCTGATGGACAGGCGGTCCATGCAACGATCTCGCCTGGCGGCAAGAAAGCGATACCCGCAACAGATGCTCAAGCTCTCCACCGTTTCCATGTCTTCCAGGTAGGTCTACTCAATTCAAGATAGAATGTATTTAAATAGCAACACGTTGAAAACCGTGCACCGATGCTCGTTTACACGAGCGATTTGTATCCAATTATGTCGTATGACGCGATTTCGCAGTGTTTGGATACTGCGAGTGCGACCTTTTAACTGGCGCCAATCCCCAGTTGAACTTTGGTGAAAGGTCACGACCAGTCCGGCATCTGTCGGTCGCGGCGGTCGCTGATTCTCGTAGAATTTAGTCGTATACACAAATTGGCCCCACGAATCGGTCTCGCGAGGGTGTTTATACAAGCGATTTTGGTCCGATTGCGTCGTACGACACGGTGCAGTACGACATAATCGGATACTATCGGACCAAAATTACTTGCATATACAGTTAATCTCTGTCTCACTGTAGGGACAGTCGCCATATGAACAGTTTATTATTACGTGGTGGTTGTACGATATTCCCAGGACAGTCATGCAGCGATGTGTTGACAATGGTTAAGGTCCGTTCACACTAATTCTACGATACAGTGTCACCCATCAAGTTGGAAGCGTCTTTTCTTGTTGCTTTCAAGAAATGATGTGTCCAATTGGTTGGACGACACAGTGTTGTCCAACCAATAGGATAACGAATCTTTCACGTGAACGGGCCTTTACTGTGTCAGTTGACATCCGCACTGTTGGACGCCACCACTAGTTATGGAAGTTTTCGACACGTGACCGTCTATGCATGCAAATTTATCGCCAAATATATATTGGTTTTCGACAGCCAATCATAAGGCTGGATTATTGTGACGTAGTAAGTTCTCTTCGAGCATGTGACACATAAATGCGGTCGCACCTTTGAACACCTATTTCGATTCGCGACGAGTAAAAACCATAGTGTGAAACCATTTCTTCAGCATCTGCCTGCACGAGTATTTTTCTATTCAAATATGGCCGTTTCAATGTTCCAGACAGTTAAATATCGATGTGTTTCCACGTCATCTTTCAGGGCAAAATCGGCAACGAACAATCACATCTCGTACGTGATGGAACACCGGAAGCCACGTAAGGTGGTCACGTGGGACGAGGCGATGAATGCGAGGCCGCCGCTGCGCATCGACCTCGACGGCCCGTCCATGTGTTCCTACTCCCCAAATAATAAACCTCTGAACGAGACCAACTCACCAGTCTGGTCGTTCGGCCGACGGACCTACGTCGAGAAAGGTGCGACGTGTCAGGCACAATACCACGAAACCACATTACCCAGATTCTTGTGAATTAAATCTTGTGAAATTTGTGAAATTAAAAAAAATCTTGTTAAATCAGGTTAAAGCCGTGGAAGTGTCTGTACTGGATTATGTTAGCATACGTGCACTTGATACTGTTACCCAACATACCTCGTACTAATAATTAGATAAAGAAACTTAGCTTCGAAATTATTAATGTACAACCCACATGTTAAAATGTTGGCGAAGGCGAACCTCGTCGACGAAATGACCAGCAATGATTATGACACGATGGCGCCTAGTGAGAGTGAATGCCCAACACGTATCAAAAGCCAGTTTGTTTGTACATGTACGAATGTCGCAGTTGGTATGGACGTCATCATGCGCATTTGATGATGACGATGATGATGATAATGACGATGATGATGATTTATAGCGATTGGCGTCTCCTTTCAATCTCTCCAGACACTTCGAGTCCAATGCTTTATGTTGCCAATCCTTGCTATTTGTCTTCTTCCTGTTTGTCTTCTACCTATTTGTCTTCTACCTATTTGTGTCTTCTGGTGTTTCTCTTTCTACGATGCTAAGCCGCAGGCTGTCAGGTCATATTTTCCAATGGCCGTCTTTCTCCGTCTTTCTCTGTCTTTCTCCGTCTTTCTCTGCGTCCAACTTGTTCTGAGCATCCTGCGCCACTAATACACACATCTCGAGTGCGTGTATGGGCGTTTCACACCCGCCTTCTTGAGTGTAGAAACTAGGATGTACACGTGTGAATTTTGGCCAAACATAAATATTATATTATATATATATTATATATAATAGGTTGGGTCGCGGTAATGTAGTGGAATGTTTCCGATTAATAGGGCGGGTATAGTAGTTTATATAATGTATTCTGTCAGCGGGTATCTTGGTATCTCTGATAATGATAGTGAAGTGTATTTAATAAACAGAACCAGGGTGACGTTTCAACTCCGATCAACCTAAATCGGACCAAATCACAACTCGACATAATATATACCGTTCTATTTACTACAGTACAGGTATAAACCTGTATTTCAGTTCATATCACACAGCTACTGCACGGTAATTGCACGATTGAAAATATGGCTGGTTCAAGTAATTGTTCTGTTTATACATAGTCATAGGCCTACTTATTTCTTTTACCGCGCACTGCTAACTAGTGCTATGTGTATTTAACCACCCGAGTAGTTGTAGAGTATCTTACAATGCTTAATGGGTCGTTGGGTCCGCAGCTGTGCAGTGCAGGCTTACGCTGTACTGCAGGAATCAGTGCTTGCTTAGGTGAACAGTTATAGTGGTATGGGGTAGGAGATCGTACGCGAAGTTGGACTGCAGTAATCCAAGACAGTTTTTATGGTCCTTATTCGTTGTCTTGGGACTATTTTGTATCCATTTGTAGGATGTTGCACATTATGACGAAGAAGTAGATAAATAATTGTTGAACACGCGAAACATAACATTGAAATCGGTGTTGTTGTAGCCTGTTTGACATAACTTACATAGGTGTCGACGTCTGCTCACGGGAAAGCGGGAAAAGCGGGAAACATAATCTCTTCCTTTAGCGCAAGTACTCGTGTTCTTTTTACGGGTCGCGCCATTTTGACTCGCCGTTCTTCGTCCACGGTGAACGCATGCGCGGTGACAAGCGTGGTGACATGCGTGGTGACAAGCGTGGTGACATGCGCGGTGACAAGCGTGGTGACATGCGCGGTGACAAGCGAACCACTTGAGACCAGAGAAATAACACGAGCCTAGAACGGCCTTGTCCGCAGCAAATAGAACGACCGATTTTACCGTTAAAAATAGCTTTTCGAAATTTACAATACAGCTGGATATATCGCCCCAAAACTGTGTCGCAGTAAATGTTGACGCATATATATATATGTATGTATGTATGTATGTATGTATGTATGTATGCATGCATGCATGCATGCATGTATGTACACACACACACACACACACACACACACACACACACACACACACACACACACACACACACACATACACACACACACACACACACACACACACATAACACAGCCGGTGTTGTGTGTCTTGTGGTTGCAGAAGGAGGAACGCGGACATCCTGGGCGAAGACCTGGTTTCAAGACCCGGATGTTTGGTGCCAGAAGACGGACTTCTCCACGGACCAACAGGTTCGTAGACAGAGTCAACGGCCCCAGTAGGGGTACAGAACTAGGCATTTGAAAACGTATGTTTTCAGAGCCAACTTGGAACCGTATGAAATGCGCTAATCAGGGCAGTGAAAACTTATTTCATGTCCGTATGCATTATTTTATGTAGGGGAGACCGGGGCTAGTTGTTACAATTTTCAGTTAAAGTGACTTTTTTTGTGAAAAGTATGTTAGACGCATTATTTCTGTCAACGTACACATTAAATTTATTATTCGTGCTAATCAAATGTATCATAGCATTGATATTCCGCTTTGCAGTTAGGTAGATATGTGAAGTTTCCCAGGCGCGGTCGACTGTAACAACTAGCCCCGTAAGCGGGGAATTTGTTACATGATGCGGGGCACGTTGTTACATCATTCGGGGCACGTTGTTACAACAAAGAACGTCTGGATCGCAAAGCAAGTGTCACTCGTACATGCTATTGTTAATATATTAATTGGCTCATACACATTTATACATCTTATACATAGTGTGCATAACACTGTAGGTGTTCACAGCTTCATATGTTAAGCTTTTCATTTTTAGTTACCAAAGGTCACTCATTCCCCGGATTCTTACATTCTTTCAGTCAGTATCAGCACATAACTCGCTGGCTGACCCATAGGTATGAGTCGCCCGAGCGTTGTTACAGTTGTAACAACTTACCCCAATACAATTGTAACAACTTGCCCAAACACATTTTTTTTTGTATTTGAACGCACGTAGACGATAACAAATCCTGAATTTCAGTTTAACTTCTACTTGGCGTAACCCAGTGTAGTGTATAGTACTATATAGTACTATATAGCACTATATAGTACTATATAGTACTATAGTAGTAGTAGTAGACATGCTTCAAGTTTCATTAACGAAGCACAAAAGGTGGCTGTGTGAGATGACATTATGTGGCCACCAAAAAACGTTTAGGTGGCTAAAAGACATAAAAATTATGTGTGCTATGTTTTCGTAAACGACTATGTAGCAACTTGCCCCTGTATACATTTAGCCCCGGTCTCCACTGTATACATTTAGCCCCGGTCTCCACTGTATACATTTAGCCCCGGTCTCCACTGTATACATTTAGCCCCGGACTCCACTGTATACATTTAGCCCCGGTCTCCACTGTATACATTTAGCCCTGGTCTTCACTGTATACATTTAGCCCCGGACTCCACTGTATACATTTAACCCCGGTCTCCACTGTATACATTTAGCCCCGGTCTCCACTGTATACATTTAGCCCCGGTCTCCACTGTATACATTTAGCCCCGGTCTCCACTGTATACATTTAGCCCCGGTCTCCACTGTATACATTTAGCCCCGGTCTCCACTGTATACATTTAGCCCCGGACTCCACTGTATACATTTAGCCCCGGTCTCCACTGTATACATTTAGCCCCGGTCTCCACTGTATACATTTAGCCCCGGTCTCCACTGTATACATTTAGCCCCGGTCTCCACTGTATACATTTAGCCCCGGTCTCCACTGTATACATTTAGCCCCGGTCTCCACTGTATACATTTAGCCCCGGACTCCACTGTATACATTTAGCCCCGGTCTCCACTGTATACATTTAGCCCCGGTCTCCACTGTATACATTTAGCCCCGGACTCCACTGTATACATTTAGCCCCGGTCTCCACTGTATACATTTAGCCCCGGTCTCCACTGTATACATTTAGCCCCGGACTCCACTGTATACATTTAGCCCCGGTCTCCACTGTATACATTTAGTCCCGGTCTCCACTGTATACATTTAGCCCCGGCCTCCACTGTATGGCTAAAATTATAATAGCCATGCATAAATAATTGTGATGATAACCGTAACATCACGTGACGTCGTTCTCCAGTTGATTTACGAAAATGCCGCCCACTAGTCACAATAAACGTACTCATAATCAGTTATTTGGAGCACGTTGCTTTTGCTTCTTGACGCCAATTAACAAGATTTAACAACATTGCCATCCAAGCCAAATGCTCAGATGGCAAGTGGACAAGGAAGCCATTGTCTTATCGAGAGTCCAACAATGTAACCCTCTACGTGTAACCCGCCCTCCTGAGATATGTGTCAACCTTGTTTTTAAACATATTCACGCAGCTAGCAATTACACAATACGTAGACAATCTGTTCCATTCATTTATTGTTCTCTGTGAGAAAAACTACTTCCTGATATCCAATCTACACTGATCCTTTACTAATTTTACCTCATGTCCTCTAGTTCTACTATCTTTCTTGAGTGAGAAAAACATATTTCTGTCAATATTTTCATGCCCATTCAATATCTTTAACACTTCAATATGATCTCCTCTTAACCTCCTTGTCTCTGGAGTTGTTAAACCACATTCGTTCAGGCGTTCTTCTTAACTAAGGTCTCTCAATTCTGAAATAATTTTAGTTGCCCTCCTCTGTATGCGTTCAAGCGTATATATATACCCTTCTTACGACCCTAGATGGTATGTCTCGGAATACGCTTGTGAAACGGCTAGTGCGTGTCAATTTTCATCCTTCTGACTGATACCCTTTTCAGTTGAACAAAATGTTGTTCAGTGTGACGACCTTGTCTGTCCTAGTGGCCGTCGCCCGTCCACTACCCGCTGAAGCCCGTGCTCGGGCCTCAACACGTCTCGTCCCACGTGGCTCCCGCACACTCGATCGGCATTCGACGCTCGCTACGCATCAACAAATACGGTAGTTCTCATGAAATACTATTCTGTGTGTCTGTTGGTGTGTTGGGAAGGAAGTACTCGTGCTAATACCACCAAATCGATTTCCAATTGTGAAGTGGGAATGTTTAAGGGTCAGGTTAATTAAAACGATCTTGAGCGCTCAGTTGTTTAATTAAGACGTCGGATATCAAGAAGAGACGTATTGTAAATACCAAAATTAAAATTCACACATTTATATAAATTAATGTTTAGCCTGTTTAGATGTACTTCATGTTATAACTGACTATATTAAAACAGTAACACGGGATTAGTCAAGACGGTGTTTCAATGCTCCAAAAGTTTCCTTTCGCGGCGTGGAATGTTGAGCAAGACATTGCGATCGTAGCTGTTGACATGCCGGCACACCGGTGCAGACGTACTAACATACAACGTGATTTACATACATGTGTCTTTTATAACAATGTTCGCCTTTGTGACCAGTTTATGTTTTACCTTCGCATCGATTATTTAGTGATTCAATATTGCCCGATGTAACAATACGATCGTTCCTCGCCAGGTTCCGAGAACGAGCCCGCCCCGAACACGTATAACCAGTTGAAGGGCAAGGCGGTCTTGTCCCGTACGTTCCCGTCCTTCACCCACGGTCTCCGCCGACACGGCACGGTTCTCTGGTCGTCCACGCCGGGTAAGTGACACGTGGTCTCCGCCGACACGGCACGGTCCTGTGGTCGTCCACGCCGGGTACGTGACACGTGGTCTCCGTCGACACGGCACGGTCCTGTGGTCGTCCACGCCGGGTAAGTGACACGTGGTCTCCGTCGACACGGCACGGTCCTGTGGTCGTCCACGCCGGGTAAGTGACACGTGGTCTCCGTCGACACGGCACGGTCCTGTGGTCGTCCACGCCGGGTAAGTGACACGTGGTCTCCGTCGACACGGCACGGTCCTGTGGTCGTCCACGCCGGGTAAGTGACACGTGGTCTCCGCCGACACGGCACGGTCCTGTGGTCGTCCACGCCGGGTAAGTGACACGTGGTCTCCGCCGACACGGCACGGTCCTGTGGTCGTCCACGCCGGGTAAGTGACACGTGGTCTCCGCCGACACGGCACGGTCCTGTGGTCGTCCACGCCGGGTAAGTGACACGTGGTCTCCGTCGACACGGCACGGTCCTGTGGTCGTCCACGCCGGGTAAGTGACACGTGGTCTCCGCCGACACGGCACGGTCCTGTGGTCATCTACGCCTGCACCTGCTCTCGCCTATTTTGGTAGTATAGATGGACCTCGGCGTTTAAAAAACGCCGTCTGGTAAAATGTCCGCACCACGTGCGTTGTGGCGATGGCTTTGAGATCGAAATTCGAATATTCGCTTGTATAGTCATTTTATTATTAATAAAATATAATTGGGACTGCCGTTAGATGAACGTTTTCTTCTGTTTAATGGTGCAATTAGCCTTAGGCCCAGGCATTCTATTCATTTAGTTTGATGTGTGGAAAGCTGGATAATAATATATATTTACTATTACTAGTATAGTACAAAGCAGTGTATAAGTAAACAGAACCGATAGAATTGTAGGGTAAATGAGAATAGCCGCCATTAATTCATATTTATCTTAGTGATGCAGGTCTTTCACGTTATTTGGAACATTAGTCTACGCCAGGCATGGGTTAATTTCAATTGTTAATTTGTTAATTGAATTAACTCAATTAAATTAATTAAATTTATTTAATCAACTTTTCCAAAAAGGCTAATTTAATTTAATTTAATTTAATTAATCAACTTTACCAAAAGGGGGTAATTTAATTTAATTTAATTGACAAATTCACAATTAACTTTCAATTAAGTGTTCATTTAACAGTTGATATTACTAAATAGTTCACAGCCCTGTTATCCAGGTTTTTCCCAGAAGGCCACCAGTCACTAGCCTGAGAGGGATCAGGTTGAGGTATGTGAGAATGGGAGGGATAACTTCACAGAGCACACAGACACTGTACTAACTGGGGTGGGCTGGTCACCTATGAATTGGAGGGAAGGCCCAGACAATAGAATGTCCTCTGGTAGGGTGACAAGTTGTGGCTAATCGTGGCTTCTGTAAATCTCTGTTTAAAGTAACCATATGGGGCTGGCAACTTGCAGCCAAGTGAACCTATTTTGCCATTAGACTTAGACATCTATAATTATTTTTACATATAACGGTTAATGGGGAGATATAGAGAAGGTAACATAGCGTCAGTTTGGGATATTTTTACAGTGCAACTTAAATAAAAAAAACATTTCTACCAACACATGATTTACTTGTTAATTGAATTAAAATTAATTGTTAATTTAATTTAATTGAAGAATTTGGAAGGTTGATTTAATTTAATTAAATTGACCTGAAAAATGTGTGAGGTTAATTTAATTTAATTTGAGAATTTCTGAGTTAATCGTAATGTAATTAATTAACTTTTCAAGTTAATTGCCCCATGCCTGGTCTACGCTATTTTCACTTTGACCGAATATTAATTATTTGCGTTCCATTGGCGGGGTATAAACATTACTGGCCACATATTTCGGGACGTAAAAATGTATCAGGCTTATGCCGTAGTGTCCGAAAATGTTGACCCTCTCGCCGACTGCTTTCTCGTCGCAGACGTCACGCCCGGCCCAGGCGCCTACTCACCCCGGGAAGTCTACCGACATCATCCCGAATTCAGCATCAGGGGCGCGCGGCGGGAGAAGTCACACATATGGGGACCATTCGCCATGTTCTGACGAATCGCTGACAGTTTTCGGGAAGAATCGTCGACTCTCTTCGATGTGTACATATGAAACGTTATTAAAAGAGAAATTGTTTGGTTTAACAGATGGTTTTGCTGACTGGGTTATGTGGGTGCTCATTATTAGTTAGCAATGTTTTGATGACTCGCGACTGACTGAAACCATCATTGTTATTCACTGCTCAATTCAGCTGCACAAATTAGTTCGTCACGATATATATTATTTACCCTAGCTTCACTTATTTTTGTAACCTAGCAAATGCTAATGTAAAATACTTTATAGTTTCCTTAATTTACACCGGTACTCGGGTTGTTGTTATTTGTTTTTATACACTCTATTATACATACATCTTTATAATGAGTATATATAGTCGATTCTCACAGACTGACAGCACATAGTCAATGTTCGTACTTGCTTGCATTGAATAAACGTTGCAACAAAGAGCTAAGCTGTGAAATTAATTTACAAATGTCCCTCCGTGTAGTTCGGTGAGTTATTTAGGATGATGATAGGATTACGGAAAGCACATGTCCGTAACCTGGAGTCCCAAAGGGGGTCATCTTTAAAAAAAAAGATGGCATGTCCGCGGGCTGTACTTGATGTTTGGTCCAACTGTGCGACTGGAGATGTTAAAAGTTGTTGTTCTTGAAGAAAAGCCGGTGTACGTGCGGGTCTATAAGGTGCAACGTCGCGTCACTGTTTAATGGCGAGTGCTGGAGCGAATAATTATTGACAGTAAAGTGTGTGTGTGTGCGTGCGTGCGTGCGTGCGTGCGTGCGAGCGAGCGTGCGTGCGTGCGAGCGAGCGTGCGAGCGTGCGTGCGAGCGAGCGTGCGTGGTGTGGTGTGTGTGTGGTGTGTGTGTACATTTTAATGATATTTCAATTCCTAAACATACGGTTACATTTTAAGAACCCCTCCCTTTTACAAACATACATACATGGTATTACTCATAAATCAGTCCTGTCTTAACTGCAATTAACAATTTATAAACCACATGCGTTGGTATAATAATACCAATATAGCCAATATCTTTGCTTGTAGTTAGTGTACCCGTGACTAAACATCCCCCTCCTAAGCATGTACAGTACATCATTAATTTTGAAAGGTGATAAGATTTGTCCAAATTGGAACAAAGGATATGTATTTTCAATCAAGCTTGCTTGTCCTTGTTTTGAATAAAGAACACAGCAGACCAATTTACATGCTGACACATTGGTTCAGTTTGTCTTCTTTGGGTGCACAGAGACAGTGTTTCAATTTGTAATCTGTTTATATTAGAAGTTTACAATTTATATGTTCTGCTCTTAGATTACTGGTTGTTGAGAGGGCTAGCACATGCCAATATAACATGCTTAAAATCGTCTTTGTGCTTTTTAAATCATACTGCTGGCACCAGATTATTCTTATACTGGTGTAGGGCTGCAGGCAGTCTGACTTGAGTCACCTTACTTCTACAGAGGAAGACTCAGCTGGCAGGTCTTTGCAGTTAGCACTGTCAGCCAGTGTCAAGTGGCATGGTCTCCTGACCCGCATTCCATGGCTAACGGATGGGTTAACTGATGACTGGCGGTTTGAGCACATCCTAGTGGCTTTATTACAGAAACAGGGAAATAACAAATAACAAAGTATTAAAACACACGCACGCACGCACGCACGCACACACACACGCACGCACACACGCACACACACACACACACACACACACACACACACACACACACACACACACACACACACACACACACACACACACACACACACACACACACACCCACACACCCACACACCCACACACCCACACACCCACACACCCACACACCCACCCACCCACCCACACACCCACACACCCACACACCCACCCACCCACCCACCCACACCCACACCCACACCCACACCCACACCCACACACACACACACACACACACACACACACACACACACACACACACACACACACACACACACACACACACACACACACACACACACACACACACACACACACACACACACACACACACACACACACACACACACACACACATCAACTTCCATCGCCCAGCTGCTTTTATACATATCACTCGATCAGTACCAACCTCTCAGTGTCGTCGTGCCAGCCATGACGGAAATGCCACCCGTGCACGGCGCTGTTTCCTGCTAGTTACCACGTTCATGTGCACAAATAAAGAACATTATGTTTTTGTTCGTCTTTGTATTGGAACACCTTCTCTGTTCTTCACATATTTTGTCCCGACTGGTTGTCAACGTCACGCACAACACCGCACCAAGCATACAGTGTGTCATAGGCCAAAAATGTGTATTGATTCCGAAGCCATGCAAGCCACCAAGTGGGGTATTTCACAAATGGGTCTTGTCAGGTGCGTCAACAGAAGCACCAACTTCGCTTGGACTGTTATGTAAGACACTAATTTGAAGAACGTGCTAGTCGGTCAACAGTAATAAACCTTGTTGGACTTCCGCATTTCATTTGGTGATCTCTTGAATGTTCACGGGCAGCTGAACCACTGTATATATGTATTGGCAACGAACCATGACATGCATTTCCTTCGACCCAACGCGCTTATTCAAAAGAGCAGGTTCCTGAATTTTATTGTGGGACATTGTGGGAACTCATAAAACATGAAATAGGCGCACTTAAATTATATTATTTTTTCATCTACTTTGGCACGTCAAACCACCTTTAGAGAGAGCACAAACGTCGTAGGTTTCTTAGTCTACTTCGTTTTCGTTGTCCTTCGGGGTTTACCCCACAGCTGTTTTGGCCATATTGTCATCATCCTTTGGTAAAACGTGGCCGAGTTATCCATGTTAATTTGAGCAGTTTTTTTTAATTAAAAAAGGACATTTCATCCAAAAAAGCTGAGGGGAAAAACCGTATTTCCAGCCCGAATGTTGACACCTCAGAAACAGTGTCCCGTGCCTCTCATGTTGATCATTCTTACCCGAATCATGGTCGGATCCAGGGTGTCCATTAGGTGCCCGGGAACCCCTTAATTCCTCGAATCACAATGGCCCACGAACTGTTTATTACCTTGCATTGCGGTCTTAAATTCAAGATGTCAATGTTTCCCTGGTTTCCCCACTCCATGTTTTGAAAGAAAGGTACTGGATATGGTAAGATCGAAGTAAAACATAACAGGAGACAGTGGTTACGAAATTAATGTCGGATTTCGGTTTTGTGAATTAGTGATGAACGCAAATTCCAATCTACAGCTATGTGTATAATATTATACTTATTTCAAAACGACTGCCTTTTCTGGCCATATTCTTATAAATATGTCAGTAAAATCATAGTGGTTTATGTTACCTCTAATTTGGACGAAGGAAAATGGCTGTGGCTGAAGGACTTACCGTGTCCCAGATGTCATCACGGCTTTATAGTTTCCGGCGCCACACATATTTGTGTTACAGGTACAGGCTTACACGTATGTTCAATCTAATTTCCACCGTCTTATTTTCATGACGGATTAGCGACAAAATGTCGGCGGAAAACAGTGAAATGTGCCAATAATATTATATATATTCATTTATATTTGTGCATGGTTGCGGTGCACGCCTCTGCGTGTGTGCGTGTGTGTGGTGTGCGTGCGTGCGCGTGCGTGCGTGCGCGCTCTCTAAATGTACTAATGTCCTATTCGTCCACAGGAGGTCTCAACCGAGATAGTGTAGTATTGAACAACGTATTGAGGCATGAACCAACTTTGGACAAGTGGATCAAGGTGGCGAACATGAACAAGTCCCGTGCGATACACGGTGGGTCTGCTAGCGAGACACGGTGGGTCTGCTAGCGATACACGGTGAGTCTGCTAGCGATACACGGTGAGTCTGCGAGCGATACACGGGGAGTCTGCTAGCGATACACGGTGAGTCTGCTAGCGAGACACGGTGGGTCTGCTAGCGATACACGGTGAGTCTGCTAGCGATACACGGTGAGTCTGCTAGCGATACACGGTGAGTCTGCGAGCGATACACGGGGAGTCTGCTAGCGATACACGGTGAGTCTGCTAGCGAGACACGGTGGGTCTGCTAGCGATACACGGTGAGTCTGCTAGCGATACACGGTGAGTCTGCTAGCGATACACGGTGAGTCTGCGAGCGATACACGGGGAGTCTGCTAGCGATACACGGTGGGTCTGCTAGCGATACACGGTGGGTCTGCTAGCGAGACACGGTGGGTCTGCTAGCGAGACACGGTGGTTCTGCTAGCGATACACGGTGAGTCTGCTAGCGATACACGGTGAGTCTGCGAGCGATACACGGGGAGTCTGCTAGCGAGACACGGTGGGTCTGCTAGCGATACACGGTGAGTCTGCTAGCGATACACGGTGGGTCTGCGAGCGAGACACGGTGAGTCTTGGAGCGTGACACAATGAGTCTACGAGCGAGACACAATGAGTCTACGAGAGAGACACGATGAGTCTACGAGCGAGACACGGTGAGTCTTGGAGCGAGACACTCTGAGTCTACGAGCGAGACACTATGAGTCTACGAGCGAGACACAATGAGTCTACGAGCGAGACACGGTGAGTCTACGAGCGAGACACAATGAGTCTACGAGCGAGACACGGTGAGTCTACGAGCGAGACACGGTGAGTCTTGGAGCGTGACACAATGAGTCTACGAGCGAGACACAATGAGTCTACGAGCGAGACACGATGAGTCTACGAGCGAGACACGATGAGTCTACGAGCGAGACACGATGAGTCTACGAGCGAGACACGATGAGTCTACAAGCGAGACACGATGAGTCTACGAGCGAGACACGATGAGTCTACGAGCGAGACACAATGAGTCTACGAGAGAGACACGATGAGTCTACAAGCGAGACACGGTGTGTATATGAGTGAGACACGGTGGGTCTGCGAGCGACACGATGTGAATTGTGTTACAAGCTATGTGATCCCTTTAAAAACATGGTTCGTAATTTGCGGAACATTATAGCACCATCACATTTTCATACGACACGTTTGTATAAATACACAGGGACCCGCCTTGTGGATTCCCACTTGGCAAACGTCACACAGGAACTCAACACCACGCGACTACATTCCAATACTCTCCGACAGTCACAGTGGGAGGTGAAAGCAAGCAAACGTTTGCAGGAATCGTGTAGAATATTATGTAATATGATGAAGGTTGGTGCTTGTGCTGACGGAAACGAGCACACACCTGTTCACCATACTACAGTTAGGAATTCAAATGACACTAGAACTCCTGTCAGTGTGGTAAGAAATCAATTTCCTCCATCCTGTACAGTTCTTGTATTGTTCCGCTTTTAAGGCAGTGGTAGCGATGGCGTCGTTGGCCGCGTGTCTGTACGTAGGCCTACTCGGTGGTTCGGACGGAGAGAACCTCATTAGCATTGTCGAGCCCTACACGCATGCCTTCAACTTGATTTTCGGAACGTGTGTTCGCATGCTTGCAGAGTTGTGTGTAGCCGCCAATTGATGGGGAGCATGTTGTATTTTGATTTTCTGGAGAGAAAAATTACAGAAGTTGACGAATTTTGTCCAGTGAGTTGATGACATAATAAATATTAATATACTTGATTTTCTGAACGTGTGTTCGCATGCTTGCAGAATTGTGTGTAGCTGTGTTTCCGCTCAGTGGTGTGTGTGCGTGTGTGTGTGTGTGTGTGTGCGTGTGCGTGTGCGTGTGCGTGTGCGAGTGTGTGTGTGTGGTGTGCGCGCGCGTGCGTGCGTGTGTTATTGTATAGTGCAGTGCAGAGCAGTGGAGTATGTTTGTATGCAGTGTTGTGTGCGTGTGCGTGTGCGTGTGTGGAGTTGTTTTTGTTTATATACATCTGAATGTGTATTGTTTATTAACATTGATGTCGATAGAAACCACTGGTGGTTAGGGTACTACGATGGTTGGGGTACGACGTTAGGGTACTACGATGGTTGGGCTACGGTGGTTAGGGTACTGCGATGGTTGGGCTACGGTGGTTAGGGTACTACGATGGTTGTGCTACGGTGGTTAGGGTACTACGATGGTTGGGCTACGGTGGTTAGGGTACTACGATGGTTGGGCTACGGTGGTTAGGGTACTACGATGGTTGGGCTACGGTGGTTAGGGTACTACGATGGTTGGGGTAAGGTGGTTAGGGTACTACGATGGTTGGGCTACGGTGGTTAGGGTACTACGATGGTTGGGCTACGGTGGTTAGGGTACTACGATGGTTGTGCTACGGTGGTTAGGGTACTACGATGGTTGGGCTACGGTGGTTAGCGTACTCCGGTAGTTGGGCTGCGTAGTGGGGGTACTTTGATGGTTGGACTGTATTGGTGAGTATACTACGATGGTTGTGCTGCGATGGTCAGGGTAATACGATGGTTGGGCTCCAGTGGTTAGGATACTAAGATGGTTGGCTTTGGTGGTCAGGGTACTACAATGATTCGGATGTAGTGCTCGGGGTACTACGACGGTTGCCTGCGGTGGTCGGGATACTACGATGGTTGGACTGCGATGGTGAGGGTACTACGATGGTTGGACTGCGATGGTGAGGGTACTACGATGGTTGGACTGCGGTGGTGAGGGTACTACGATGGTTGGACTGCGGTGGTGAGGGTACTACGATGGTTGGGCTGCAGTGGTGAGGGTACTACGATGGCCGGACTGCAGTAGCGAGGGTACGACGATGGTTGGTCTGCAGTGGTGAGGGTACAGCGATGGGTAGGCTGCAGTGGTGAGGGTACAGCGATGGGTAGGCTGCAGTGGTGAGGGTACAGCGATGCTCTTAGGCTGCGGTGGTGAGGGTACAGCGATGGGTAGGCTGCGGTGGTGAGGGTACAGCGATGGGTAGGCTGCTGTGGTGAGGGTGGCAGGAGTGCTACCATGGGTGGACAGAGATGGCGAGAGTGCTAAGTCGGTTGGTCTGAGGTGGCGGTGGTACTACTACGGTTGGGATAAGCTTTACTGAGATATGCATTTCGCCATTATTAAATACACGCACGCACGCTCTTAGGCACGCACGCAGGCACACACACGTCTGAATGATCCACACTCACCTGCTAGACAATGTCAAGTTGTCCAGTAAGAGAACGTGACGCAAGGCCCGCATTCCATAAGAAACACGTGCAATCAACTTCACTCCTCTGTCGGGTTACGCAGTAAAGCTTGGGCACACAAAGACCTTGGTCCAAGCTACTACACCCTTCCAACTCCCAACGAAAGGATGTTGGATGACTTACTGGCTATCTGTGGTAATCGTCGCACCACCGCACGTCGCTGAAGATAGTCCGTCGGTGTCTTTACCACTTTTGTTTTCTGCTGCAGTACTTTGTGTATTTTGGATTCATTCTCTACAAGAGGAATTGTGTCGTCTGCCGTCGGTTTCTCGTTTTTTGTTCCACGTGAAACCGAGAAGACGAAGTGACATTTCATATCGACAGGGTTATGGAGCACAAGTTCTCTCCGCCTCTCCTCCTCTACGCCTCTACGCATCTCAGTGTTTCCCTCTCTGCCATTCTCTCTCTCTCTCTCTCTCTCTCTCTCTCTCTCTCTCTCTCTCTCTCTCTCTCTCTCTCTCTCTTCTAACATTTTTCTGCTACCCTATTCCCACAGTGCAAACAAAACGCGATCAACTTTCACGCTGACTTTATGAGACGTAAAGAAGTATCTCAGGGTAAACGTTCCAATAGTATTGATATGTAGACTAGCTTTATTTACTGCGCGCTCGTACGTACGTACGTGTGTGTGTATGCGTGCGTGCGTGCGCGTGCGTGCGTGCAAGAGTGTAGGCATAGCTATACTAGTGACGTACCTCGCATGTATTCTTGCAAGTAGCCTCGCTTGTAGAGGAAAGTGTCAGTACAGGTTAGACTTGTATCGAAGTCGACTGGAAACAAACAGACGCAATTGCACAGAAGAACGTTACTCGTTGTGTCGTACGTATACGTTGTGTCGTACGTATACGTTGTGTCGTACGTATACGTTGTGTCGTACGTATACGTTGTGTCGTACGTATACGTGTGCGTAAACTCATATGCAGGGTTGTGTTTGGTGAACGATGAGCATCTTTAGACATTTTTTGGAGGTAATGATATAATTATTTGCTTCACTGACCTCGCCAGCTGTCCTATATTATGTGTTCGAGTTTGCAAAAGGACGGGGCATTATGAAACAAAAGGAAATATATGACATCAGCATGGATAAAAAGGTCAAACTATTTGTATTTCCGTACTATGTTTTAACCACCAGAATACCAAGAACTCCCTGCAACAGCTTGCACTTTGTGACAAATATAATTGTCAGCATATAAATTCAGTTACTCTGTTACCCCACGGTCGGGTTGTCTGTTTAAAATGTTTTTTTCGAAATTCACCCACGATTACCGTTTTGTACGAACAATCGAATTACCCTTTCTATTCATTGTGTACAGCTGACGACCGACTGCTACGCGAAAAATTACGTACAATAGTTCACAACGTCGGCGGTCTTTTCTTTGATTATCCAAACTTACGTCATACAAGGCAACGCCTCGCTACGTCGTAAATTCAGGAAGCCATAACAATATTAACTGGCAACATCATGTAACAAGACATTGGTGGATATTTATGCTATAATTTTGTGTATCTTGACATGTTCCAGTCACGTACGAACTACCAAGTTATCCCGTCCAGCGGATGGGCATTTTTGCTAGTTTCAATATTGTTGAATGATGGGACGTCTTAGGCCAAGATAACACAGATAACACAGCATTGCAACATCAGACAGCATAAATGTGTGATCAAGAAATAATTAAGAAAATAATTTGAACTGTTTTGTAATTGAATGTGTCAGAATGTTTTGTCGTATATAAAGACGCATGTCGACAAATTGGGCCAACCAATTTCCACAGACCACCCTTAGGATTCTCAGCGAGTCAAAATAGTTGCTCCACCTAGCGGGTGTAACGGGAGACAGTGCGACTACAATTCTGATATTTAGATACCAGTGCAGTTTACCATAAAGTCTTGCGAATTTTCTTGAAGTTGATGCTCTTACGTGCTTAGGAGACATTCCTTACGGGATACTGCACGCTTTTGTCAAATTATTCGAATACCGAATAACCGTTTAGAACACGTTCGAAGAACGACTGTCACGAATAGTTTAGCTGTACGCAGTCAGCAGCGACAAACTAAATATGAGAATGCGCTCTAAACCAGCTGACGTAGATCAGCATACAGGTTCGTTTGTAGTCTTACGGATTTCTGTTACCAGTATCGCGTATGTGCAGTGTGCACCACTCGGGGTTGACACTTGTGTGGGGAGCGGTGGTCTGATTGTTAGAGCACCCGCCTGTCGAGACTCATTACCAGAAATGGCAGGAATGCTCAATTGCGCATGCTCCAACATCTGACTCCAGCGACTAATGGCATTTGTATCACGCGCCCATGGCAAACTGCCCAGGCAGGCGGAGGAATGCTACTACGTCATTTGCTGACATCTTGCGAGTTGAAACATATTCTAAGCCTTAGAATATAGACTAAGGCAGTTCCCGTTAAAATTCTAGCTAAATCGGTACAAAGTTTTCTAGTTCCACGTTATCAATGAAAATTCACGGCCTTTTCACGAGCATTACAAGGAAAATCAAGGCTAATTGCTAAATGTAAGTGAAATTAAGGGCCGTTAGCTCAAAAACCGAAGCACCCAGATTCGTTGCCGTCATCTACGATAGATGGCAGCACTAATATAATGCAGTTTCATGGACTTCAGAGACAAATTTTCCGTGTACATGGTGGGCTCAGACGTTGATCAAATAGGCACCATGACCATTAGGTCAGTTTTATTTCACCATGACTGCCAAATGCAATCATTTTAGTCTATATTAAATGTATTCCTGATAATATTTATAATGGTGGGCTCAGACGTTGATCAAATAGGCACCATGACCATTAGGTCAGTTTTATTTCACCATGACTGCCAAATGCAATCATTTTAGTCTATATTAAATGTATTCCTGATAATATTTATAATTGAAAATTAAAATTCTATTTCAGAAACAGCCCCTCACCCCCAAAGTAGTTGCTTGTTCGCCAAGCTCAAGGAAATACAAATATATTACTTATGTTATACATTTGTAAAAATGTTTTTGGAAGCACTTCTCTCACAAATGCCTTCCATTATTCAAAATATTGTTTTAATAGCAGCTTTTTTTTAATCCATTAAGGATTGAGGGTGTTTAGTGAGAGAAAAATCATCAAAATCGCACTAAAATAAATTCATTCATAACATTGCTCGACAGGAATTTTCAAGACCAGAAATATTTTTAAATACCCCATCACCTTTATATAATAACAGGAATTAAGACTAGAAAGTTTTTGTTCATTTCTGAGCCTAGTTTTGACCCCAAGGGATTTTAATTTATCCTTTACATCTGAAACAGACAACTCTTCAGCTGGATTTTCCTCCCTAGAGTGTTCAAGCTCAGAAGAATGCTCAATTCTTTGTCTTCATGCCAATACACAAGGTTTCTCTTTGAATATTCCCTGCTTTCTCTTTGCATATGCTTCATCTCCAGCTGCCTCATTTAACCTTTCCAAATGTTAGCACATGCATTTATTTTATTGGAATGCTGGTGGTGAATTCCTTGCCTTGACCACTAAATTGTATCAGTCCAAGGTGCAAGCTAGATACAAATGGCACATGATACACAAGGCAGGGCATGTAGGGGGTGACCCTTTTCTTTTCATATCCTTTCCGCTTTCCTTCAAGGCTAATGAAACGTTTCACCCAATGATTGGCTAGATCAAAAATATTGGCAGAAGTGACACCATTCTGATCACGATAATCATGATTGACAACTGCATATAATGCATCGAATCTCTGCCAGACTTCTACAACTGTGTCTTTTATATTAGGATGTATAGCATCCTCAACAGCAAGCTGCTCTGCTAGACGTTTCATAAGTTTTTTTTTCTTCACCCATCAATCTGGTGAATTCAATTCAATTCTGGCTGCATTCCTGGTCTCCCATACTCTGAAACTTACCCCACAACGAGTAATGCACTTAACTGGTTCATCAATATGGGATATATTTTATTTTGGAATAATCCCATTGTTTTCTTTAGCATCATAATCAGTTGCATCCTCGATTGAATTGATTAGAAGTTTGTCAGTGATTCGAAGCAGTTGCAGTTGATCAAAAACAACTTGACTAAGTGGGATTCTAAGAAGAGGTTCATGCCTGCAACCATTGGTAATTGGTCAATGCATTTTGAGACATTTCTTTGATTGTTCTTGCCTAATTATCTTGGCAGTAGAAATCATGTGCTTTAGACATATTCCTACAGTCATCGGTGTGAATCTTGCAGTATATGCAGGCATGGTTGGAAGTTGCACCCGCCATGCCAAGTACCATAAGGAGAAATTTGTAGTCTCCTCCCATAAATACATTTACCTGAACTTCTTCACCATATACTTCAACAGACTTGGATGAAAAAAGTTAATTTATGGACATGAAGACATTCTTAAATGAAGTTCTGTAAATCTCATGACTTTCTTGACCCTTCACAACAACAACACTGTGATGACATGCTGATGTAGACACGTTGGAATCAGCAGACCAAATATAAAAGCTCATCAAACACATGCCAGTATTCCTAGCAACACTTGTGCCATCACCACAAAATTTAACAGTGACATTTTTATAATCAGGATTTTTCAACTGGAGGGACTTAATTGCAAACCTCAACTCTTGAACTACATCTATTTCAACACCCTCTGGTTTCCCCAGTGTTCGCTGGATATGACACAAGGTATTCATATCAGACCTCAGTTGTTTTATCAAATATGACTTGGGCAAATTATCAGATATAAGAGTCAGTTCATGGTAAAAGGCATCGGAAATATAAAACCTTTCAATTAAATGAAGAACTGTTTTCAACTTTTCCTTTTCTTCAGATGAAATCTGGTCACGATCTTTATAAATCATACTATGACTCTGCCCCTTGCCATCACAAACCCAAATAATCTCTATCTTCAGCCAAATGCCTTCATAAACTAGAGGGCACACTACACTCTTTACTATATCTGTTTCAGAAGTTTCTGCTGATATGATTGATCAATCTCTTCAAAACCAGCCTTGGGACCAGATGTAATAGAAATACCAATTATATTTTCAACATATCCCTGGAGTTCTTTGTTAGATTCCACTACATTATCTATTTCTGCTTTTTTAGCAGCAATTTCCAAAGTTTGACTAGAGCAGTGATCATTTAAGGAAATCAGGTCCTCGCGCAAACGCATAATCTCCTCTTTCTTTTCTAGAATTTTACTAGCACTTGCTAATTCATTAGCCAGCTGGTCATTTTGTGCTTGTAGTTCAATCGAACTTTGCAAATCACTACTAAAAAGATTTATGCTGAAAACTTTTTTTTGAGCGAGTACAGTGAGTTCCCATGCTTTTTCTTCATTTTTTATATGGAAGGACACTCTCTCTCCTAAGCGATGAGAATTGGAATTCAAAGCTAGTTTCTTTTCGGAGAGAAACAAGTTCAAAAAGTCATGATAAATGGACACAGAGGATACAGCAGCCTCAGCCCAATCTTTGCACACTTCGTATGGAATGTTAACTGAAAATAAAGCGTCTCCTGGTGATTGACATCCATGGCTAGCACCAGCCTTAAGGTGGGGAGTGAGTGACTTGCTCAAACTCATGATGCGAGTGAACCAATCAATGGCAACAAAACTAAGACTAGACTAAAAAAACTGTGCTGACTTAAATTTACATGTAAGCTATATTATTGCAACAAAACACAATATGAAGACATTACAATGTCAATTTTAAGCTATCCTTAGATAAACTATATGTTTGCTGTTACCCTAATATGTTTGCACTAAAAATTTTTTAATAACTATAGAAGAAATTTTGCACACAAAAAAGAAAAAAGGAATTTTGGAAAAAAGAATTTCTGCTTAACTACCCAATAGAGTAGGTTATTTTCTAGTTGATAATCAGCAAACAATCAATTAATCAAGGGTAGTCATACAAAATGTCCAGGTTCCCATAACCTTCTTCTACCTAGAGTGGGTCACTGAAAACTGTCCCACAGACAGAATGATAATAATCCCATTTTACAGCTTGCATGCATCTGTACACAATCTAATCAAGATCTTTTCAACAGGACACCGTTCTGGTACAGCGGACAGATTTCTGTTGTCATCAAGACAATAGTTCTGTTTCGTGAAGCTGAGTGTCGGTTTCTTTAAAACTGGAAAGACGATTTGCCATCCAACACCATCGGAGTCTACGAGAAAAAATCAGTTAGGTGGCAAAGGAATATTCCTGAAATCCTCAAAAATATAGTTTAAGTAGCCACGAACAGCAGCGGGGGTCCCCTTCTGTCCAAAACAATGTCAGAACACATCCAATGGCATTGACACCTCGAAAGGTGTGCATCCAGTACTTGTCAACCTTTTCTGTATTGTCACGAAAAGAATTACAGCTGCCTCCTCAACCCTCCTTTTATCCGTTATCTCAGGGACTTCATACGTAGCGATGATATCCTGCGTTACATTTTCCTCAGGTTGCCAAGATGCCCCAGAAACAAGCCAGCCAGCCCAGTCAATGAGGTAGTGGTATACCTGAAAAAATTTAAATATTTAGAAATTATGCCCATGAATAATTTTCTGTAATAAACCCTTCATAAATTAGAATTTTTCCTTATAACATTTATCGAGTTATGTAACTTTTTTCCAGCATGAGCCACCCTTCCGTGCCCAAGCTAAATTCAAAATTCCTCTTCAATAAAAATGTTTTTAAATACACCATTTTTCTATATACACCATTCCTCCTAACAAGGAGAGCAGTGGTGATGTGAGGGAGAAAGCTGGTAAAAAGAAGAAAGATGGAAAAAGGAAGAATGTGTAACAAAAGGAAGATAAACGAGTGAGTGAAGACGGATTGTCAGGTGGAAGGATGGTCGAGGATAACAAGAAAAGCAAAAAGGAGAAGACTGTGGATCAGAAGAAGAAAGATGACAGGAGGCAGAGTATGCAACAAAAGAGAGGTAAGCGGGTGAGTGGAGAGGGATTGCCAGGTGGTAAGACAGTAAAGGTTGCTGATAGAAGAGAAAGGGGGCATAGTGTGTGACAGGAAACGAGCTTTGCTGATGTAGTATCACAGGGGAAGGTGAGGAAAGCCCAGGTATTTATGGGGGATTCCATCATTAGTAAAGTGGATCAATTGTAAACAGAGGAGATAACATAACAGTATGCCTACCAGGGACAAAAATAGAGGACATAGCAGAGAAGGCAGGACAAGTCATGGGTGGTGGCACGGGAGGTGCTGTTCTCGTGCATGTGGGAACGAACAATGCCAAGATGGAGGGAACATCAGCCATCGTTGGTAAGTACAGGAGGTTGATCAAGACACTTAAAGAGGCATGAGTTGGACAGATTGTATTTTCAGGGATATTACCAATAATGGGAGGCAGGGGTGAGGAATATAAGAGCTGTAGGAGGATGGCGATCAACACACAGGTACAGAAGATATGTATGGAGGAGGGAGCAGGCTTCGTAGACATGTGGTTAAACTTGGGTGTGAGTTTGTCAGAGTTGTCGAAGAGGGCACAGATACCATAAATTATTTAAACTAGATGCGCAGGGGGAACTGACAGAGAAAACTCAAAGGAGTACTACTACAAATACACATCCAAAGAAATGTTCACCAATAATTTCAGACAATGAATTTAAATGTGTATGCTTAAATGCCAGGAGCATAGTAAATAAAAAAAGTGAGTTAGACATTATGGTAGCAGATATTGATCTTCATGTAATAGGCATCACAAAATCATGGGCAAATAAAGATATAGTAGATGCTGAGTTAGCACTGACAGACTATGTAATGTTTAGGAAGGATAGACGAGAAAGAAGGGGAGGTGGAGTAATTTTATATATTAAAGAATCTATCCAAGCATGTGAAATAACACTGAAAAGTGAAGCAGATTGTGAGGAAGCAATTTGGTGTAATACATAGTTACCTTAAACTCAACATTAACAATAGGAGTAGTTTACCGATGTCCTAACATAGGACAAGAGGAAGATGTAAAATTACAAAAGGCTATAAGGGAGGTGAGCAAGGGGGAATGTGTTATAATGGGTGATTTTAACCATGGCCATCAGTTTCTACTTCTAACACAGGATTGTTTCCTTACTCAACGTGTCTTGGAACCAACCAGAATTGGGAATGTGTTTTGTCTTCACAAAATTAATTATTTGACAGTGCTAAAGTACACGAACCTTTGGGTTCAAGTGAAAATAACCAAATTCATTTTAATATAAAAGTAAAAACAGGGAATACATATAAAAAACAATGGAGGAGGAACTTCAACAAAGGCAAATATAAAGTGATGAGAACATATCTAGCAAATATAGCGTGGAATAGCGTGGTTCAGGAAGAAACACCTGTCAAAAGAGGCTATTAGAAAAGTTGCCAACAAACAGATGCTGTGGAGGGTATACAAACACACTGGAAATGTAGAAGACTACACAAACTACAAAGAGGCACTTAACCTAGCTACAACTGAAATTAGAAAATCTAAAAGAATCTTTGATTTTTTGCAAATGCATTATTCCGTTAGCTGGGTGAAAACTCCTCCAACCTGTATACACTGGTCGTCTTGGCATGGATGATGCAGTTGTTCCTAGCCTAGGTATACGGGACATTAATCTCGATTATACAGGATCCGTGCTGTGGCGCCACCTTTTGTCGCACACATCATCGCCTGGATGCAATGTGTACTTTCATAGTGACGGAAATTATGTATGCACCCACATTCTGGGCGCATACATAATTAGCTAATTACGATGTCATCTGCGCATTTGGCTATATCATAAAACAAGAGTTAACTTTTATAATTTGATATGGCGTAATTCGAATTAACTTTAAACTTTGGTTATATTGACACAACAGTCAGACTGAAACGTTAAATTAGGCAACAAAAAAAATAGTGTAGCATCTCGATAATGACGTTGATTGGCTGCTGACGCTTCACGGGAACGCCTACACAAAATGGAGTGGTGACAGTGGGTAACAACGAGACCTCTGCGACCAGACCCTCTTCTCGTCGAATTCACGAAGGCAAGCGAGAGTCGGATAAGCGAGACTAACGGGACACAAGTCTCGTCAGCCGCCATGTTGGTTTTATGCCAATTTGTCCATAAATGCTGGCATCCGGCCCCCAACGACACTATTGCATTTCACACATAAACATATTTGGAATTAAAACAGAACAAACAATAACACATTTATTTAGATTATTTATTAAAACAACTAGCATTAAAATGTGAAAATACTAATACCAATTGTTTATTTTATAATGCCATAGGTACATACGAGAATCGATTGTGTCCCCTATTGGCATTGCAGGGCATGGACCACAGTCAGAATCCGTCCGCCATTACAACGATAAAGAGTTCCAAGGAAAAAATTAATTGTGCAGTTAGGGTTTATTTGTGAGAGCAGAAATTGTATGGATGAGTGAGTGGAAGTGATGTTTTTGTGCACAGTAGCATCTAAGCTTTGAAATGATGCCATTTGTCAGTTGGTATACCAGTTGCGTAAGGACACAGTGGCCACCAGGCAGGGTGTACTCATATTTTGGAAACCGGGGAATTTCATGGCATGTGCGAAAAGACCATATGTAATTTTCACGAATTTCACTCACCAGGTGTCTTAGTGGGTCTGTCATTTGCTATGAATAAAAAATTGTAGGATACATTTTCAATGTAGGCGTAAGAACGTTATAATGGTCGTCTATGGGAAAAGTGACTGTGGTCCGTGCCCTGCATGGCGACAATAATGAAATTATATTGATTTGTTGTTGATGTTTAGATGGGTGTTTATCGTTATGTTTGATGTTTTTATTCTGATTTTACCTCCTAAGTTGTGATAATTAGAAAACAAGTAAAATATCCACTGCATAGTTCGCGCCATTTATTTAAAAACATACATTGAGGTATATGCGTAGCTATATCGTAATACAAGACCTATCTTGGCATGGTGACGACAAATTATCGCCACTGTTACACTCGACACCAATGATGTCATCGTTAACATGATACGTCTGTGACAATATATATATATTATGTCACTTTTGATGACATGTGTCTACATTAACCAGGGTGATATTTCCAAGAACCGAGGTGACTGGCGTTGACTTTCACGATGCTCGCATCTGACAATCTAAGTAGGAGTGCCAAGTCGGTTCTTGGAAACGTCTCTGTGAAAAATGGTCGATGGATGAGATCGCCTGCTAGACGCTGTCCAGGGATGGCGACGCTGCCAAATCCCAGTGATTGTCTTCCATGGTTCACGAGACTGGCTCGTATTGTGGGCCCCGGTGTAGGCTCAGGTTGAACTCGTGGATTGTTGTGTTTTTGTAAATGCCGAAATCTAAGCTATTAGCGGTTGTGGTAAAGTGATAAGCTGTTGACATGATGTTGAAGTATGTGTCTTCATTTCAACGACTCACACTGACGCAAAAATAGGATGTTTTGTAGACGAGTGTATAATCGTGTGAAAATGGATCGTTGCATGCCTCGTTTCAACACGAATGAACATTGGATGACGTTCTAAACGTTTAATGTTTATTTTTGCGGGTAAATAGCCGTCATTTAGTCATCACTGTAATATCTCAAGTGCAACTCATAGCCAAAGACCTTTGATTCATACGCAAAAGAAAGTTCTTACAGGTCCTTCTTCTGGCTCTCTTTGGCATTCTGCCTCCTGCACCTAGCAAGGGCTCCTTCCGCACCAGCCAGGGCTCCTTCCTCCTTGCTTATGTTTTCATCAATAAAATATTGTTTTTTCTCCATGAAACAGTAGACGTCTTATCGATACGCCCGATTGCAGTCAGTTGCACGGATACAGCATGTACGTCCAAATTGTCAGTGGCGTGAAATGTTGCGTTAATAATGAATAGCTATATATGTGTGTGCGTGTGTGCGTTCGTGTGTGTGTGTAACTATTCCTTTATTAATGCAACATTTCATACCATATATATGTAGCTTAACTTGTCTTCTTCTTCCGAATATATCTCAGAAGAGCGGGTTACACGTAGGTGAATTGTAATATTGTTATAAATCTTGAGTGATTTCTGCACCCCGCAGCAAAACTCACGTGTGCTGACTGTTTAATTGTGACGTCACTATTTAATTTGGTCGTCTACTCTGACGCCATTAGCTAAGGCGTGGCCAAACGGTGAGTGAATCTGTTGACGTTTTGTAGACAGTTTTACGACCAAACTGACATTTCCCGGACATCTTGCCAAAAGAGGTGTCACGCCGAAGGATTTGCAGGTCGGATAAATAGGGACCGAGGCCGACAGAAATCAAGAATTACCGACTCAATAACATATAAATTTGGACTGTCAACGGTGGAAGCGGCTCAAGACCGATCAAGTTGAAAAAGGATGTTGCTATTGGCCCCGACTGCACGGACAGACTGAGCGATCTTTACACGGAGGAGGAAATTATATGAACATAAACTTACGTGTGTGCATTTGTTATTTTTATATTTTCAGGCGACACAATTATTTTAATCAGTGCCGTAGCCAAGACGTGACGTCTATATAAATATTGGAACTCACTCGTTCTGATCTACAACGTCGCAAAATGCAATTAACTGCACTGAATAACCTGGTTAGGCTTATAGAACCAGTGGCGTATTTAAGGCGATATTAGGGCCTGAACCCTTGTCTGACTGGGCTCGGCCCCTTCGTCTGACTGGGCTCGGCCCCTTCGTCTGACTGGGCTCGGCCCCTTTGTCTGACTGGGCTCGGCCCTTTTGTCTGACTGGGCTCGGCCTCTTCGTCTGACTGGGCTCGGCCCCTTTGTCTGACTGGGCTCGGCCCTTTTGTCTGACTGGGCTCGGCCCCTTTGTCTGACTGGGCTCGGCCCCTTTGTCTGACTGGGCTCGGCCCCTTTGTCTGACTGGGCTCGGCCCCTTTGTCTGACTGGGCTCGGCCCCTTTGTCTGTAGTTTTGTCAGTTGCGCCGCTACATGGTAGCATAGGTGACTGGCCTTGGCCGCTTTGACTTCCCGAGACCCTGTATACGCCACCGGACCTTCTGCCTGTGTTTGTTCGTCCACTTTTATATATTTACTTACCCAAAGTGTCTTCTTAATAACGCGAGTGTTCAATATAATTTCGATTTTACGCACGTTTATCATTCATTCTACTTTACTGCTCGTTTATCATTCCTTTCAAATCAACATCAGCTTCTGGCATGATAACATGATAACATGATAACAGTAATTGTCATCTGCAAACCGAACGTGGTTAAGAATATCTTCGTTGATGTTGACACATTCATTGGCCCAGTCTACCTGTTAAATCGAAACAAAAGTCATGGTTTGGGGGCTATGCACCTAAAAGAGATAATAAAAACTAACCATGTGCAACTACAATCAAGAATATTACGGTAGTGGTTTACTCAGAATGTGTTCGAAAAGTCTGAGATTCCGGTCATATCTCCGGTTGACTGAGGGCTGAACAATTATCCAGCGCGACCAATAAGCGCATGCGCAGTGAAAATCGGGTAACATAGACTACGCGTCATGTATTAAGGGAGGCCGGCATGCACAGAACCAAAGCAGTGTCTCAAACAAACGTGCTATTTTTTTTTCAGAGAGAGGACTAGTTGAATACGCGAAGGCCAAAATATGTTACATAAGTTGAGTTTGGACGCAAACAGCACGCATGTCATATCCTATTTAGGGAATAATACATCGTTTATTTCTGTCACAAAAGTGTTATCAGCCAGATAACATCAGTCGTGGCTCCAGCACTCGTGGTGTTGTATGGCTGGTAACACTCGTGTGACATTCAACTTCACTAAATACAAATGCCTGCACATTGGATACAACAACCCGAACTATGACTTTTTTATGGGAGATGTACATATAGAATCGATAGATATAGAAAAAGACTCAGGAGTACACATTTATAAATCACTGAAAGTAAAGGAGCAAGTAAACTACGTAGTCAAGAAAGCAAATAGACTACTAGGAACAATTCGTAGGACCTACACAGACAAAAGCATGAAAAACATCAAAAACTGCCAACAGGCATGGTGCCCACATTTTCAGAAAGATATAGACAAATTGGAAAGTGTCCAGAGGAGCGCCACTAAGATGATCACTGGAATCTCTAAGCTCCCATATTATCTGAGATTGAGAAAGTGTGGCCTCCTGTCTTTACAAGATAGGAGGAAAAAGGCTGATATGCTTGAAGTTTTCAATATTATTAATGGATTTACTTATATAGACACCAAGATAATATTCCAGCTAATCCATACCCCCTTCCCCCTGTCCAGGAAGACACAACAAGTCAATAGTTCGACACCACAGTCGACTAGATGCGCGCCGCAAGTTGTTTTCACAGCGAGTAATCAAGCCATGGAATACCCTACCAAGCGATTGTGTCAATGCACTAACAGTAAACAATTTCAAAACAAAATATCAAAACTACTGCCATAACCACTGATTGGGGGGCTATATATGAGCCAGAAGGCTCCCTGCCCCAAACCCTTTCCAGGTATGATAGGTATGACATCAACAAACACTAAGTTATTCCCATTATATAACGGCAAATTAGCATTTCAGCATACTTTTCACTTCCTACAATTGTAAATACGCTTCTGGGCTGGTTTTGTCGAAGCATTCGTACCGTAGGAAAGAACTGATGCGGACGTTTGACGGAGATTACGTAAATCACAACAGTCACAGAAAACACGCAGAACGTTCGAACAATCGCGTGTCTATGCCAACGCGCTTACCCGGTCGCGTTCGAAATGATCCGAAACAGCCGTGTGTTATGTGGGTTGATATATCACGGTAAAATGCTCCAATCAGGTAGTCTTATTACCGTGATATATCCGTCCAGATAATGCACGGCTGCCTCGTTCTGAGAATCCTATGTTAAACATACGTTTGTGAACGTCGAGTGGATATCAGCACGGCTAGATATCAGCATGGCTAGATATCAGCATGGCTAGATATCAGCACGGCTAGATATCAGCACGGCTAGATATCAACACGGCTAGATATCAGCATGGCTAGCCGTTGTATAAGACTTAGTAACTCATATAGGTGCATAGGCCCAAAACCATGATTTTTGTTTCCCTTTAACGAGTTTTCAAGTTCCGCATTAAACAGTCTCGTGAAATAATATTGCTTTGTCTGATCTTCTTTCAAGTGGAATCTCGTTACGCTCTTTGTTAAGTCTTCATTTGGAAATAAAATAATTGATTGATTGATTGGTTGGTTGGTTGGTTGGTTGGTTGATTAATTGATTGATTGATTGGTTGATTAGTTCCTTTGTTATGCATGTTGTCGATGAGTTTTATGTGTCGATAATATCGTGGTTGCTCAGAGCAGGTACTGCTAGTGGGCGAGTCTATTCTTTTGGTAGATGTCTTGTCATTGGCAATGGCATATGTTTAACACAATAAAAAATCAAAATACATTTCTAAAAACTACACAAGTATCTCCGTATATGTGTTATGTAACTACTTATAGAATATGTATTATATAACTACTTATAGAATATGTGTTATGTAACTAATTATAGAGTTGGTTGGATATTGACATTCCCTAAATTCAGTGCAGCACAAGCAATGTTGGCAGTCCAAACACATGGAACTATAAAAAAATAGTACGTTTCAGTGATATTATGCACAATTTATTACAAAAGTTCTTTTCTTTCACATTGTAAGTCCACACCGTCACTCATTCAATGTTGCCATGTAAAAATGTACGACGCATCTTATAATTGAAATAAGTACGGCAGATTTCAGCACACAATGCTAGCTGGAAATTGTCCAGCGGGAGAACCGTGTGCCGAATTTGACGTAATTAAATTCTTACATTTTGCAGTTAGTAACTAAGCATATCTACCATGTCACGCAATTCAGTAAAAGTACTTTATAATATTAAATTATGGAATAATGTGCAACATTTTTGGACAGTAATGTGACGTAGATAATTCGCAAATTACCAAACTATGCAGATTATCCCCTCCGTCACATCTAAGAAACGTTCAGATATAAGGCTGAACATGTCCACTCGGTCTCATTATGTGGCGGCGCGGCTTGGACAATCTGCAATTTGTGAATCATATACACCACATTACCGCCCAGAAACAGAACAGTGTACATCATTCCATAATTTGACATTACAAAATAATCTACAAAATAGCTTGTTATATCATTAACAGGCTTTTATTGGATCGTGTGAAAGAGTAGACATGTTCACCATACTACACGCGCGTCATGGTTAACTTGTCATCGATGTCGTCTTCGTGGGAGAGATAATTGTTTTCAAATAATTGATTACAAATGGATAATAGGGCCTACTCTACTGGTAATGACAGATCAAATTAGTGAGCGATTGTGTACAACATGTTGGCATAGAGCAGTTGAAATGTAGATCACGTTGAAGTTTCATGATGTACTTGAGAGTAATATTATGGCAATTGCAATAGTCAAGTCTATATATATATATATATATATAATATATATATATATATATATATATATATATATATATATATATATATATATATATATATATATATATATATATATATATATATATATATATATATATATATATATATATATATATATATATATATATATATATATAGGCGACAATGGCGTATCTATAGGATCTCACAAAGGGGGAAGCTAAAGTTACTCATTAATTTACCATGCTAACATGTAGCGGCGCAACAGGTTAAATACTGGAAAACATTTATTAACCAACGACCATGGCCCAAAGTCCCCTCCCCCCACAAATATGTCATTGGAAGGCGAGTTTTTGCGTTCCCGGTCAAGCGGCCATGTTTGCCCGGCGACATGTCGTGTGCCACGTAACAACCCCTCGAGGTAGTGTCACTGGCCAACTGAGACATGTTTGTAACCTCGGGTGGGACGAAAGGAATGTATATAGTTGCCCGAATGACCAACGTCACGCTTGACTGGTCATGATTGCGACATTCGCTGGCAGTTTGCAGCCTTTGTGTGTGGAAATGTGTGCTTGGCGGCTTCAGACGAGTCGCACTTTTTAGATCCATAAAATGTTGCTTACGTAACGCGATATGTAGGCCAGGGTGACATGTCCGATAAGAAACACAAATTATCACCAATCAACTATAAAGTGCATGTTTTGGGGTACGTTGTCTCACATACGTCCTTTATCGCCTAAATGACTGCACCATCTGGGTATGAAAGGGACCATTTGGTTGCTGTGCTGATGCGTACATTTAGTTTTGTATTGGTTCGGATTACGGCAGCGGCTGCTGCTTTTGATGGTGGTGATAATAGCAGCAGTAAAAGCGTAATATAGCATCGCCAGCCATATCAGTAGCAGTATAGTAGCAGTAGTACAGTAGTGCTGTTCCTAGTCTCATAATCCAATCGTTCTAGGACGGATCCCATGAAGTACTTCTCCATGGAAGTCCTGCAGAGTTTTTTCAAGTTCAGAAACTGTTCTGCTGAATTCAGTATTATAAATATTCCTACTCCTAGTAGTGCAGTAATAGTAGAAGTTCGAATTGAATAGTAGTGCTAATAATATTATCAGAATAATAGTAGGCCTACTATTACTATTAGCAGTAACAATACTACTACTACTACTACTACTACTAGTAGTAGTAGTAGTAGTAGTAGTAGTAGCAGCAGCAGTAGGATTAGAGCTGACATTGGCTGTTGTATTAGTAATAGTTGCGTAACTGAGACAAGCGGTTCATTAGCAAGGAAAAACATGGACTACGAATGTCTAATCACCCCTGAATCCACGTAGATGCCTAGTTAACGTCATGAGGTTCACGTGTACCAGGATAACGAAATGTACGGACCCCACGGGGTCAGCTAAATGTACGGACCCCACGGGGTCAGCTAAATGCGGACGTCGCCATACAGTTTTCATTGTGCATATTCCTGTGAACGAATGGGTCCTACATAAATTGAATACAACGTGGCTTCGCCGAATACTTAGCTGCGGTTTCTCGCTATCGCAGATCTTGACGTTACGACACGTTGCCTGAAGGGACTTTTTATAGGTGTGCACGGAATGCGTAGAGGAACGGACCAATAGCGTTGATCATTCTCTTGTGGTGGGTGTTTGCAAACAAAGTATGTGACCAGGTGACTGCGTGCGTCTGTTGGTGACGCAGCTGGTTGAGACGACGGCACTGTCGCAGGGTTTCAGCTGCCGTTCTACCATTTCGGTGTTTCTATGCGCGTGCCAGAAACACGCTTATGCAACATACCCGTCGACTCGCTTCGGACCGGATACGCCTTGGTATATTATTGTCTCTTTCCGCTGACGTCACCGGGTTGGACCTCTGGTGCTGGCCTTCGCCGGAAAACGCTACTGGACGCTTTCGGACCATTGTCCGGAGATGAGGCGATAACAACGCCGCCAACGTAGAGCTCAAACATTGCCCTCGCCAAGTGGCAACGGTAGGTTGTCGGACGCAATCGACGACGGACGAAAACGAATCCAAGTTGAACGAGTTAACCGTTCACGCCGGTTCCACTTGGGTTGCTAGCTGGAGTAGGCGACAATCGTAGTCACTAGACGGTTCACGGTATTGGACAAGCAGCTCGGCTTGATACGGTCTCGGTTCAAGCCTCGCGACGCATGTTGTATAGATGGTAAGTGCGTGAATGTTTTTTCGCATTAAGCACACATGTTTACTGACCGTTTGACTCCATAGGAGTGTTGGCCAGTATTACTACAAGACAAGACAAGACACATGCACACGGGTGACAATGAGATGAGGCCATTTTACGTAAGGCGGTATTTTCAATGTACAAAGACGACAGAGTGTTTACTTGTAGACCTCGAACAGTTTGTAAACAATGATGATATCTAGCAGAAATTGCATGGTGGCTCGAAGAACCAATTAACGCTTTACAGATACAACAGAAACGTGTCGCTCTAAAATGATAATAGAACCATACACGTAATTCTGATAACTGCGTGTGACTACATACTCTGTTACTCAACATGTTGAAGGGAAACACATGGTACCGTTCTGTCATATATTGTGATGCTGAGGATAACCTCATCGTATAGCCGTAGGTGATTGTTTTCACAAAATACCCACAAGCACATGCATGGAACAAGTGTGCTCCTAATGGACAAGAGGCTGTGTTTATTTGGGAAGTCACGGTGAATGACTGACGTCGTGCTAGAGTTATGTGCGAGGATCCCCGTTGGACACGGCCACCTCCTCGTTGACACTTGTCGGTCAAGTTAGCTATTTTGCACTTGCCATGAGCTTGGTTGCACCCTAATACGTGTTCAACTTGAACCTTAATACGTGTTCAACTTGGACCTTAATACGTGTTCTACTTGGACCTTAATACGTGTTCTACTTGGACCTTAATACGTGTTCTACTTGGACCTTAATACGTGTTCAACTTGGACCTTAATACGTGTTCAACTTGAACCTTAATACGTGTTTAACTTGGACCTTAATACGTGTTCTACTTGGACCCTAATGCGTGTTCAACTTGAACCTTAATACGTGTTCTACTTGGACCTTAATACGTGTTCTACTTAGACCTTAATACGTGTTTAACTTGGACCTTAATACGTGTTCAACTTGAACCTTAATACGTGTTCTACTTGGACCTTAATACGTGTTCTACTTAGACCTTAATACGTGTTTAACTTGGACCTTAATACGTGTTCAACTTGAACCTTAATACGTGTTCTACTTGGACCTTAATACGTGTTTAACTTGGACCTTAATACGTGTTCAACTTGAACCTTAATACGTGTTTAACTTGGACCTTAATACGTGTTCAACTTGGACCTTAATACGTGTTCAACTTGAACCTTAATACGTGTTTAACTTGGACCTTAATACGTGTTCAACTTGGACATCCCGTCCGACAACGAAGTGTTGTGATTTGATCGCGTTGAAAGGTTAAGTGGCCAGGTTGCGATGCCGCTTAAATGGGGGAGCAAAGTCACTGGCGTTGCAGGATGGACTCGGCTGTGCAATATGTGTGTGATATATACGGTGGTTACGTCACGGTCAGAAGAGGTATTTACCAAACACGTGCACTGCGGCACGTTAATTTGTCGGCGCTTTCATCCGAGTTCGTCCGCAGCGGATTCTACATTGCCCTCTCGTCTTTAAAATTGTTTGGTCGTTCAGTGCATATTTGTGTGTGATACGCTTACAATTTCCTTCTGCTCGAATCCTTTGCTTGAGACGCACCAGTCCTCCACGGGGTGTACATATCAGACCAATTAACTGTAGCTCCGTTTGCAAAGCATTGGCAATATTGATTAATAGTTGTACGGGTGTAGATTCCAACGGCGTCGTTCCTTCGGGGTTTTGTGTGGGCAGTTCATCGCACCGTTGTTGATCGGTGTCAGCGGCGTGATATCTGGTAGTTGGCGACAGTAGCTGGCAGCCACGGTTCGCCTACTCTTCTCGACATCTCCTGCCAAACGCTACATGTGATCCCCAGTCAAGAGTTTGGATAAAGATTGACAAGACATCTTTGTCACTATGTTGTTGCCGCAATTCATTGGTTGTGGGTTACAAGGCGTCTCGCAATGTGCATTCATTTGTTGACTCGTTGTCTACATGTCTAGTTGATTTTAAGTTGTTCTTTTCTGCAGTAAAGTGCAGTTTGGCATACTGAAAATCTCGACTAGATAAGATTACGACATAATTAGTTAAATATTTTAATACGTTGCATAAATATGTTTTGAGTAAATCTGCGAATAATATAAAGTCTTAGTAGTTTATTGTAGAATAGACATGTTGTAACTCATGTGGCGTTGTCTACAGTTTCTAATTAGTAAAGGGAAACATCAAGACGTATGCAAAACAAGTTGATTTTAAAACGTAAACGTTTTCAAATTTCATTTAATAAAATGCTGCATGGCGTTGTGATTTACGCCAGTAACAAACCAGAGCTCTCAAATTCCTCTGTTCATATATAAGTTTACTCTAATTTCAGTAGACATCTAACTGAATGTATATAGGTCTAATACTTTCTGCGGTTTTTTCGTTTTGCTTTACACCAATCACGAATCAAAAGAACGAAGGTCAATATTCGAAAGAATGTCATATCTTCTAGTTCGTGGAATTGGGACATGTTGGATCAACGCCAACGCACAACTTATCTGTGAGAGACGTGTAGTTTTCCAGAACGCAGTGCTGGTCAGATTAGCAATCAGGTGTCGTGACGCGCCAACAGACAATTGGTTGCCGCCTTGAGGCCGTAACTCAAGACACGATGTCACGCGGATGAGCATCTGTCGCGATGAAGCGACGGACGTTCCGTTTTCGGCGGCGCTTCCTCGGCTTTGTATTCACGGCACACGTTGCTAAGGGGCGATTCTCTGGCCTATCTTATCTGTTGATGAACAGACGCAGCCTGAAACCACAAGGATGCATATATTCGATCGTTGGAATGCTCGTTTGTCGTCGGCTGATTAGGAACTTCCGGTGACTTGCTGATCTAGACGTACATCGATGAGATTGCGCCCGTAGACTTTATCGTTGCTGGTGTATGTAATTAAGAGTGTGTCTCGTGATTAACCAAGTACTCGACACATACGTAGGGTCTAGTGTAGTGTTATAAGCTAATTACTGTAACCCGTATCGGGTTTATTTTTTATGCACGATGACTGTTCCAATAAACTTATACCACTCGATGTAGTACTGCTGCACTGCACTACACGCCTGCCAAGAAAGCAACAGTGTGCAACAGCCTAGCAGAAAGACAGACACTTCTAAATTAACTAGATGCACAACGGCAGTGCACCCGCGTACATAAGTTGGTTGATGAAGACCAGTTCCGTTGCAAGACCGTTCGTACGGTGTATTTGAATTCTGTGCGATAACTGTTTAGCTGATGTACGTTCTAACCTCACATAGCGCGGTATCCAGTCCTTGGGAGTTTTCAAAGCGTTCTACACGTCATCCCTGGCAGACCTGTTCATTCCAATGCCATCTCAACTTCTCTGGGATGGCGTTTTGATTCAGTCAAGCAGCAATTACTGCCCAAAGACTATTCGTTCACATATCCACCTCTGTCTGTAGCCAGGCACCCGCTGTTTCAGCTTAGTGAACTGGAGTAATGTGGAATGAACGAAATTGCCCAAGCTTTGAAACGGCAGCAAGAGGCTTCGAGCCCGGATTCTCTCGATTGAGAGGGGAAAGGGGGGCACTTGCCGTTGTGCACACACACACACGCACGCACGCACGCACGCACACACACACACATCTTTTAAAGATGAGTCATGCTGATTAATACAATGTTGTATTCATGACACTTAGCAAGAAAGAAGAAAGATATATATATATATATATATATATATATATATATATATATATATATATATATATATATATATATATATATATATATATATATATATATATATTTTCCTCCCTGAAAAAATTCCTGCGGACGCTCCTGGTTCTAACCACAACGCCACCTCATTTCCCGTCTCCGCAGTATCGGTATATCAGCCCGGAACCGCCTTTATGTTAATTTTTCATAAACCACACTTGCATAGAATGCAGCAGGAACAATTGATTGCTGATGATCAGATATCGTTCTGTGTTTACGGGAAGATGGCTTGTGGCGTTCTAGTTTAGGCCGGCGTCACAACCGTTTAGTGGCGTCGCGTTTTGACAGGTCCTGCAGACGATTTCCCCGATTCCCGCATACATCGTAATATCAGCGCAGATATAGTTATCTTTCTGACATATTCAATAACACCGATGTAGACCCTTTGTAATGGTACAGCGTCTTTTGTTTAGCGCTTTCACTAACACGTATCGGCTCTCTTGTGCCGACACTATCTCAGGGCGGCCTAGGTATGTTGTCGCTGATACTATCCAGGGTTTTGATTCTTATTATCTGCGAACTGGTATCTCATACGAGACGAATGCACGTGGCGGAACTTTAACTATTAATTACAAGGCCTACCTGGACTACTGTTATGTGTGTGGCTGTAATATGCAGGTCTTTCTTTAAATTTGCAAATATCTTTGTGTCCAAACGATTTTGTCACACACTCATAGAAAAGACCCCGTTGATTGTGGCTGTGCAACGCGGGTGGGTTTTATCATTTAGCAGTGTCAACATAGCATAATTACCTGGTTAAGTCAGCATACAAAACACACTTACATCGACTCAAACATCTCATGCAGATAATGGTTATTTCAAAAAGCCCACATAGCAAAAATATTTTTATATATATATATATATATATATATATATATATATATATATATATATATAGAATTGTTATATAATATTCTTGCGGAGACATTTCTGTAGAATTAAGACAATATTCTATAGAATTTCTACTATTCTATAGTTTTCAGTACACTATTCCAGTGTGATGTGTAGAATTCTAATAAATGTGTGTTTGTGTGCGTGTGCGTGTGCGTGCGCGTGCGCGTGCGCGCGTGCGTGTGCGTATGCGCGTTACAATAACTTAAATACGTCTCATACTGTTTCTTCTGGGTCGCTGTACAATGGCGTACACATTATAATTGTATCGTCATAAAACAATACACATTTAAATCTACTAATGTGCAACGTAAGTAACTTGTACGTATGTTTAACAGTTACTCAAGAAGGAGTCCAAGCCTAGGCTGTGTTGAAGTATTCACTGTGCTATGCTGGCAAACTGCCACAAAGATTGCTGTGCAGTTTGCTGTTTTTGAAGAGTTGTGTTACATACCTACATAGTTTGTGTGGACTCAACTGTTTTCCAAAAGTAGGTTATATGGACAGAGAGCCAAACCACGTCGGATTGTTGGGAAGGCCGGGGCGGGTAGCTGCATCAAGCTGTACAAACCGAAACGTACGCGATGGTCACGGTGGTCATGTACAAAATTGTGTAGGGAATAACGTGGAATATTTCAAGGTTCACGGACTGGGGATTGTCCTCTATGATTGCATCATTTATGACATTCACAAAACACATAACCTGCCATCCGCTAGAAGATGACGTGTAATGTGACGGCACGGTTCTGTTGTTAAAGCGCGGACAAACTTTGTTGCCTACGTACCAGTCTAGTGTGTGTCTGTTTAATGTCATAATAATGACAAGTACTACTCGTGCAGATGTGGATACCAAAAACACCGTGTTCTCGCGAGAACGTGATCCTCTTGCGGGACGTAAAATCGACGAATCAGCCACAGAGGCGGGAATGACATTATCACATCTAACGTCTAATAGAATGGCTCTTAACGTACTCCTCTAGTTGCGAAGTATGTAGTTTTCTGTTCTGTACGAATTATTTCGACACAACCAGCAACAAAGCTGAGCACCACCTATATTTAAAGTCTCCAGCATACTGTTTAGCTTCACGCTGAGCCACTCACTGTTGCGCTGCCACCACGTGATCAGTTTCCTACCGGATGTGACGTCGTCAATGCCCACCCCATGCAGTGGTCCGTTCATTGGATATCGTGAGAGGATCTAATCACGTGAGAACACGTGGAGCAATTTGAAGACGAACCCGAGCTGGCCTGTAAAGTTACCACCAGTGTCTCCGTAGGCTGGGCGCGGATATTGTATACGACAAAGTCACAACATTAACCCGCGTCAACTTTAAAGCCATAATTATATTCATTTAAGTAAACTCATTTCAAAAACAAAGTGCTCATCTGCTATATTCAAGAGTAGTATAACTTGCAGATATCCCCAGCATGTTTGCCGTGCTAACTCAACGACGTCTGTGCAGGCTTGGTCATGTCTGCCGCGTGGGGGATTTAACAAGAGTTAACTATTGTCATCCAAGGCAAAACACCCAGATGGCAAGTGGACAAGGAAGCCATTAGCGTGTCGACAGTCCAACAATTTGTTATCTTTGTGACCAGCCTTTCCGAGATTTTTGTTTTTAAACATATTTACGTTTTTACATTTACACACTCTGTAGATAATGTGTTCCATTAATTTACTATTCTCTTGGATTATTATCATTTGCCGTTCAGGGATGCTTGCAAGCAAGATATAAAATTTGCTCACATCAGCATCGAATCTTGTGAAACTGCTGCAGCAGACCGCGACAACTGGTGGCAGGCTGTGCGGAGTGGTATGAGGAAGGCAGAAGAAAGAAGACATAACTGGACAAAGAGGAGAGAGCGTCGGAGATAAAGGCCATCGACTATCACGCCTCTAAACCAAACTGTCTACACATTTATCATCTACAACAAAGAGTGCTAGTACAAAATCGGACTTTTTAGTCACAGCAAATGCTGTGCAAAACACTAGTGTCCATTATCTCGAGCTAATTGTTCATTATCTCGAGATAGACGGATGCCAATTAATAACTGGACCAATATCATATTTTTTATTTCAACGAACAGTTTATGTAATGCCAACGGGCAGCGATTTGTCGCAATTTAGTACAGGCATAATTACTTCCAACGACGCACTGTGCAACAGTTCCGCTGTATGTGATAGATGTTCCATGTTCTTCCACGTGCTACAGATGCAATGATATGCTCCTGCTCAGAGAGCCCTGGAATTCGCTGTGCTAAGAGCCTAGGACCAAGTTGCTAACCAATATGTAGCTCGGAAAGGAAGAAGTAGCACAAACATGTTAAGTTTGCTGCGGAGTAACTTCAAACAAGTAAGACCACGTACACTCAGATCGAGGAAAAACCTAGGGGAGATGAGGACTTTGGCTGAGGACAAAGCACAGTGGTCAAAAGCGAAGAAGGACTGGTTGCAGCTGTAAGCTGTGTTCATACTACTACATTGAAGTAATTACGCGTGTTTAACCGGAAACGATGACGTGGCGTGATAAACATGCCAATTGGTCCTACACGCGGTGTAGGACCGCTAGCACTCCGACCATGCATGGCGGACGAAGCCAGCGGCCGACTCAGTAACCTCGCTTTATCGGGCGCGACTTTCGTGCTAACGATTGGCGATGGCGACCTGCGATTGTGGGTTCATCAGATTACGACGGCGTGATTACAGGGTCAGCCGATTCTGACGTCGAAGCGGTCTGGAGTTGCCGGTAGACTGCTCCGACAAAGAACGGACGCCAGCCGATGATCACCTGTTATATTGCTAAGTATCAATATTCGCGAAAGCATGTAAATGTGATATGAATGGTGTAAATTTTCTCGTTAAGTAAATTAGTCTGATCAAAAGGGTTGCAGAAATAAACTGTGTGTGTGCGTGCGTGCGTGCGTGCGTGCATGTGTGCGTGCGTGTGAACTTTACTGTACGACATAAAGCCTACTGGATTGCAAGGACCACACCTGTAAAGGTTGTAAAGGGAGCACACTGGAAATAGATGGCACCTACTTAACCGAGGAGGAGGTCTGACTCGCTGGGCACAATAAAGTTGCATGGATAAAGATGTGCTCTACAATGATGAACAGATCTGACGACGGAGTACAGACCACTGGTGCCTTTGTTAAAAGAGGTCACTGCTTTGATGTGTTGTGAATTTGCTAAATGGATTTTACGAAAATCGAATTGTTTTGGATGTGTCGGTTCGCTGGTGACAAGACAATATTCGTCAAATTAGGTTATGGATTTTCTAGAAGACGCTCCCCACTAGATGTCGCCGTTAACATACTTTGATTGACACGTCTATGCTGTCAATCAAACACTGTGAATTTAAGTACGTAATCCTCAAATATGGCACATATAATCATAGATATTCCTTGTTCAAAACAATTTTGTTCAACTAACGCTTGACGTATTCACCACACTGCCCTCTGGTGTGCTAGTAGACGTAACATGTAACTCCCGACGATGGCGACTGGCTGGCAGCTGAATCGTCGACGATAGTCATATAAATACGTTTGTTTCAAAAGAATATGTTTCTCCGTTCACTGCACACACGTAAAAAACATCGAACTGAGAAATGTCACACGCTCTTATGAGAATTAGTAGTGCGAGTTCAGTCGCCCGAGCGACTCGCGTGAATGGCCCGGAGCGCGGCAGGTGGACGGACGGTGGGAATTTGGCAGTTCACCAATCGACATTGTTCTGGCGGTGTTTGCATGGAGGGGACATGTCACCGAAACTAACTGCGGGGCATAGCTTTATTTCTCGTAGTTGCATTACTCTTCGGCGTATGAAGACGCACGCACGCACACGCTAGTTTGCCTGCCTGTATGTATGCGTGTCAGTCTGTTTCTATGTCTCTCTGTCTACGTGTCAATCTGTCTGCGTGTCAGTCAGTCTGTCTGTCTGTCTGCGTGTCAGTCTGGGGTGGTTGGAGAAAAAACCCAGGTCGGATATTTATAAAAATGAGAAACGATATCTCCAGTCACGCCAGTCTGTCATTGTTGCTTGCGTCCACCGTCTTCGCCTAACAGAATCGCTGCCGCAAGTCTGCTATCTTACAGCCCGTTATCTCTTGTCATCCTTCAACGACATGGCATACCTCATTTGTTCGGGTCATGCTTTGTTGCGCACATTCCGGCACGACAATAGGATATATGCCTTTGGGTGTCGTCGTACTACCCTTTGTATAATATCAATTTGGCTTTAATTGAATATTGACATGGAACCAGTTATTAATGTACCACTGGTAACGCGGACAGCGCTGACATTTGAGTGACGGAATAACGTAGGACGGAGGTGTAAACGTGTGTCATGTGGTAGACTCCTCGAATGATGTCTCTCTGGACGTATTGTTGAGAATCCCAAGAAAAACGTAACGGTAAGCAGTCTGATTGTTAGTGTCATAAAATAGTGTTATATAATATATGCTGTATTTACATCATGTTTACACTGCCGGCTGAACGGCAAGGTCGATATTTATAAACAGATAACGGTCAAATTATTTCAATTCAACTGTAGTTGATAAAAACACATTTAGGGGGTAACGTTGTTGGAATAGTTATACTTTGTGCTACCGGTATATCCTTCGTGGGCGTCGGAAGCTATTGAATATTGGGGGTCAAGTTGGTTTCTGCGATCACAATGGGGGGGCTAACATCTACTCAACATATACCCACCAAAACATTGGGGCCGTCACTTCACCCCCACCCCCATCCCACCCCCACCCCCAGGTTCCGACGCCTATATTTATATTATCATAATTTTACGATAACACCAGTGAGATACTGTACCTTTAATTATGACCACCACCACCACAACAACAACCACCACCACCACAACAACAACAACAACCACAACAACAACAACAACCACAACATCAACAGCCACAACAACAACAACCACCACACCAATAACAAAAACAATAACCACCACAACAACAACAACCATCACCACAACAACCACCATCACAATAACAACAACAACAACAACCACCACAACAACAACCACAGTCACAACAACAACCACCACCACAACAACAACCACCGCCACAACAACAACAACAACAACCACCACAACAACAACAACAACCACCACAACAACAACAACCATCACCACAACAACTACCATCACAACAACAACAACAACCACCATAACAACAACAACCATCACCACAACAACCACCACCACCACAACAACAACAACAACCGCCACAACAACAGCAACCACCACCACAACAACAACCACCGTCACAACAACAACAACCACCACAACAATAATAACAACCACAACAACAACCACCACCACCACAACAACAACAACCACCATCACAACAACAACCACCAACACCACAACAACCACCACCATAACAACAACTACCACCACCACAACAACAACAACAACAATCACCACCACAACAACAACAACAACAACCACAAAAACAACAAGAACAACAACCACAACAACAACCGCCACCACCACGACAACCAAGTACACACCACCATAATAACCATCGTCTCACTACCAAGTTCCAAGTCACATCTGTCTGCAAGATGAATCCTAGATGTGTGGTTGAGCGTTTCTACAGTGAAGAGTATTTTTTGTCGTATTCTGCTTATCTAGCAGAGCACCTTTGTTTACGTTATCTAACCGATGATCCATCAAGATATGAGACACATTGACAACACAACCTTCCTATAAGCAATCCTACGCGCATTCCAAGTGGCTTAGTTGCGTTGGTTTTTAATCCAGTGGTTCAACAGGAAACACTTTTTGGTTGTTGAAGGATGCGTCTCGCTATCTAGGACATCTGGCGGCTGCGTGGAGCGATTAAATGGCTTCATTTCGTTGGTGGTGGACTCCAGCTGGGCAGATCCAGGAATTTTAATCCGTCCTCCGTAACGAGGACGTATAAAATCATGGAATGAATACCATTGTTGATGGCAAATTTGTGTCATTTGTGGTTCTGTATTTAGCGATGTTATATGACTGTCGATATAAGTGTTCAGCCGACCATGCAGCGATACAGGTTGGGGTGGGATTGACTGGGATAGACTAAAATGGAACACGCTTCAATGTTTTGTGTGTATATTGAAATCGAAAAATCATTATTGAAATCCCCATGTACCCATGCACAACCACGCACGCCCTACAGACTGGTTGTAATAGGTCGTACTACGACAAACCTGACGACGTGTTGATTACCGGAAATAACACGTGCATATTTTAGACGTCGTCATAGCTTAAGAAACTTTTTATAATTTGGAAGGGTGGGGACGGCTCGTTCGCAGTGGCTGCGGCGTCCCTGTGGAACACTTTACCTAACTTTATTAAAACCTGTGACACTCTCGCCAGCTTCAATTGTCGACTAAAGACACATTTCTTTCGTATAGCATATTAGTGTATATTCCAGATGGGAACTGTCCTCTACTCATAGCAATTTAATTATGACTTTATTACTATTAATCATACATATACATTTATGTATTTATTAGTATTATTGCTATATAATTATTGTGTTATATTAATTTTTTAATAATTCTTATTACTAGCAGCTAATATGTTTAGGACAGCAGATCCGGCTATCACGACGTCAAAGATGCATCGGTCGTTCATAAGTTATACATCTACAAGCGAACGTGTGACGGAGCCAATTTCAACGGCTGTCGTGGTATCTCCTTCTTATGCATATAGCTATAGCAAGATAGGCCTACTCGCCATCATCATGCTCAAACGACGTATACGCCACATGGCCGACAACGTCCTGTCGGAGAGCTAATGGGGTTCCATGCACATTGGCCATAGCAAACGTTTCATGTTCTATCTTAACGAGTAAAACATTGGTATCTCGCGAAACATTCTGAACCTTCCACTTATAGACTGATACATTCAGCATTGCACAATGCTCTTAAGTACTTGTTTCTAATTCCGATATCTTGTGGTTTTATTATCGGTAATACTCAATTATAATAGCGTGTATATTGGCCATTGTATTATTTAGGTCTTCCAAAGTTATCCCGTCAATTCGCCTTGTTCTCGGTCGGACTGTCGATGCGACAGCCCGAGTCTCCGCCGTGCCGCCTGTTGACGTGTCCAAGTCGTGCTATAACTTTCAATCTATTTGTCCCCGTTCGACTTGGCAAACTGCCGTCCATGCGACTGGAGGCCCGAAGCGGTTCCGCACATTCCTGCAGTTCGCATGTCTTGCAGTGTCTGAAACCAATCCCAGCGTTAATCTGCGAGACCGCAGATAGAACGATAGCGAATAATATACTGACAGAGAAAAGGGCGTCAGAAGTCTGCGCATGCCTGGCGCACTGTACCAATACTAATTGGCCAGCGGTCTGGTACAAATTGCTGGGTTTTATGCCAACAGATCATGGGTGGAACAAACAATACGAACCGGGCTTTGACCCCCGGGTATCGCTGTGTTCAAATACCATGCGCCGTGTTCAGTCCATCAGCAATTAATCATATCTAGAGATCAGATGTTGTTTTTGTCTTGAGGCTATGATAACCATGTATATGTAGATCGAAAAGATTTCGGCTTCCGGCTATTTTGAAATTTAATTGACGCAAACGTTCAACCAACGCCATCAAGTAAGTTTTAATTGATATAATGCACGGGAAAGTTCTAGTGCAGTAAGTGTGAAGAAAATATTAATTTAGCAGGCAAGGAGTAGCGTATAAAGTATTATTCCAATGAGAATCTTCTTTGAATTATGAATAATTACATATTGAGGTCGTTTTTATATGGTATTAGCATACATTGTGTCTGTTCCGAACATCTTGGCCTCCTGGATGTGTTTTAACGAACAACAATGTTCTTTATATAATTTGACCGATGTATGTTTATGAGCATTGACCTTGCCATTCAACATCCAATATAAACATGGGCCGAAACATTCAAATTAAACAAATAACGGTCAAATGATATTAACACATATGTTCGTTAAGACATTGCAGGCCAGTCGAGATACCAGACTAGATATCGTGTATATTATAAATAACATAATGTTACGATAACATTTGTCAGACTTTGTCACTTTAAGACCCTTCTTTGCGAATATCTGTGCATCTGTTCCCTTGGCTTAACACCTTCAAACATATCAGGCACAATGGAATTTCCTTGGACATATCTATCAGGATGTTCAGCATACCATACACTAATGCACGGGTTTCGTAATCCGACCTGCGGTTTTCACTAGAAACATTGGGAAAAGATGTGAGATAATTAATTATAAACCGGTAATTCTAATGAATAACGAGAACAAAGACATAGAATAATCGTTGACAGGAACAGTTTCTTGCAGGTTTCGGCTCGGAAAGGCGCATTTATACAGTTTTAAGGGAATGTAGGATAACAAATATAAGGACAACCTTATATCCAACCCAATAAAATGTTGGTCATGTGATGCCATGTAGATATCTAGGAAGTTTATTGAGAATTCAAAGTCGCTTATGGGGAACACATTCAATACCTTTTATGTGTTGATCATGCTTTATTGAAGTTTAAATGTTGAAGCGGCTTGATAATAACACTATTGTCTGCGTCGTTTTGTCTAATAAAGGACCAACGCCGGTTTTTTATTTGAGACTCTATATCCGACGATGGTGTTTATACAATTGTTGTAGGATTTCACCACTTCTTTTTCTTAGGTTTTCGAAGCTTTTTCGTTGTTTGTTCTGCCTTAATTTCTTGATATTCGAACAAAGTATTGTTGGCCCATAGTACAGTTCATGATCGGGGTCGCTCATGTCTGCAACTGTGTTTAACTTTGCAATAAGAGAGGCTGATATAAGTACAAAGGGAGGTTGATATAAGTACAAAGGGAGGTTGATATAAGTACAAAGGGAGGTTGATATAAGTACAAAGGGAGGTTGATATAAGTACAAAGGGAGGTTGATACGTCAGTCAAATCGCTAAAGGTTCATTTTCAGTGTAGTGGTATTAATTTTACATTATAGTGGAGCGGGGTAGCGCATAGCTGTTAGAACGTGGGGCTCTCAATCGAGAGAACCTGGGTTCGAATCCTCTTGCTACCGTTTCAACGCTTTGTTGCAAATTCGGTGCCACAGCTCACCCAGCTGTATAAATGAGTGCCTGACAGATAGAGATGGCTACCAGAACGAACAGTCTTTGTGCAGTAACTGCAGTCGAAAATACATTGGAATGAACATGTCTGCCATGGGGGTGAAGTGTAAAGCGCTTTGAACAGTCTTGTAAGGACTGGATACCGCGCTATATTGTTTTGACGTGTCTATGTTATCTTAGTTATATAACTGTGTATGTAAGAGTGAATGTGATTGATGGCCCATTGAAAATCACGCGATAAACGTGACATGGTCACCATCGTGAAATAAAACTTACTACATAAGAACGTGCCAATCATTTCAGTGAGTTTATTTGTTTCTTCGTTGTTGTCCGTATCTAGATCACATGTTCTCTTTGTTGATTTCAGTTGTTCATAAGTCACATTGCACGGCATAATGGTCATGTACATAGAATTGTGACTGCAGATACCCCGGAATTTGAATGAAAGTCTGTTGCTTCTTCCAATAAATATATCGCAGAGATAGGAAATAGTTTTGTTTGCATAATATCGTTTATTTACACGGAAACGGGTAATGATTGTTGAACACAGTAACGTAAAAATGGGTTCGGCGTCGTTGTACCGTCGACCACAGCGCGCTGAACGGACGATTAGTTCCGTCACGTGACACCGTCACGCGGAGCGACACTGATCATTCGGCGAAACTCGATAAGGTAAACACAGGTTCGCGCGGCGCTAATTAATTAGACGTTCCGAGGGACTTGTCAGCGAATCGCATTACGGGCGTTTTGACGGTTCTGACAAGTCAATTAAGCTAACTAGGGTCTACGACCTGTACCGCGAAACTAAACCGCTCCGTCGACGATCTGCCGGTGGGTTTGTCTGACGGACAATGACAGCAAATCACCACTTTGATTCGGGTCGTATACGCGGTGTCTTCGCCGGTCTTTAATCTTCGGTGTCGTCTGCTGCGATTACACTAGACAATTCTAATGGGCCTGCTCTCTTCGTGATAATTATATATGCGGTTGTCGGTAGCGGACAGTTTTCTTTGAAAGAGACGGACACGTGTTGACCAGAGCTATTTTTGATTGCCTGCCACCGTCCGACGATCGCTGGACGTTTCAATAGTTAGCCTACAAAATACGACGCGCGCTCGATCGATGATATGTTGTCAATACGTTTGCAACATCCCGTTTAGGAGAAAGGAGCCTAAGTAAGATATCAGGGCGCGGGTCGGTAGCAGGTTAGATCGGCCGAGGTTGGCGCGCATCCTTAAAAGTATTGTGACAATTTTGCGGGAAGCGTTCCAGATGAAGAGAAAACGTCACAACACTTCACGTAAGAGTGCTTTCCATGCTGTTAGCGCCAGACGAGGCGCTGCATTGTAAACAGACGATGTAAACACCACTACAGTGAAACACTCGTCGGGCGCAGTCTCGTTGGCGAAACCGTTGCAGTCACGAGATCGGCGTCACGTAGGTCGTGGGACAGAACGGGCGTCACGTAGGTCGTGGGACAGAGCTCGTTACCAGAGAAACGCACAGGTGACCGTATAAAGTGGACATCATCGACTTCGAAAGTCTTATTCATTGGAGACACGTCGGAGTTATCATATAGTATCATACTACCTCGTAGCAACTACGTTTATGTTGCCAATTTTCAAAAGATAAAACCACTTCAGTTTGGATTGGAATATCCTGAGCTAGTCAAGCCTGGTCCGTTGGTGGCGTGTCGTAATGTTCAAAGTCACGGTTAAAGGTCGGATATTGTACTCATTTGATGTTCTCTTTCTCTCGACAGATGCCGGCGGTGGTTGGAGTCAGGAAGACGTGCGCGCTGTCCCGAGGAACGCGCGAGTGTAGGCTCTGACGGTTACGATTACCACTACTGCCCTGGGCGTCTCAGCCAATCACAGCTCAAGGGTACCGCGACGGACCAACCGACAACCTCTCAGTTGACAACGCAGTGTGCGTCGGAAGACTACGATGTCTGACTCGTGAGAAACCGTGCTTATGCAGAGGAGATTATAGGATCTAATAGGAACACATCCCGCGAAGAGCATCCGCAGTAGATTCACTGGATACGTGTTCGGATCGCTGACCGCGTATACAGTTGAGTCCGTTACACCGGTGTCCGTCCACGTTTAACAGACGTGAAAAAAAGACGAGGCCTCTTGCAGAAGGCCAAATAACTCGGCTGGCAATCGTATCCCGGTTTAACAACCCCAGTTAATGGGCTAATGGTTCGCCCGCGTTGATCAGCAGCGACAACGATATTGCTTTACCCGAGCGGTGCACTTATCCGCCGAGTGACCGTCTCCTGGGTGCAGACTCCGACTCGGCTGTAACGCCGTCCAGCCATCGTCCAGCCATCGTCCAGCCATCGTCCAGCCATCGTCTCGCCATGCGTGGCCCGGCGCACGCCATCGACACGATGTTGTCAACTCTCGTCCTCTTCGCAGTTGTCTTCGGCGTCCTTGGACAGGACACGCAAGTGTCACCGACACATCATGGGTAAGAACCACTTTTCTTCTAATTGTATAACAGTTTACAGTAATATTGTATGAGAACCGGCGCTTTCTATAAAATTGATGTACTGTTATATTTTGCACGAATATCGACAGGAATACGTGCTTCTGTACCCTTTCAAAAGAACAAAGTGTTTTTCGTAAGTGTGCGTGCATGCGTGCGTGCGTGCGTGCGTGCGTGCATGCGTTCGTGCGTGCGTGCGTGCATGCGTTCGTGCGTGCATGCGTGCGTGCGTGCGTGCGTGTACTGTCTTCCAAACCGTCATGGTATTACTGCATGTATGCCGACACTGGATAAATGCCGACACTGGATATGTAATCTAACTTGAACGAGAAACGCCTTTTAAAATACTACATTTGCAACGTCATGTAATTCAGACACCTTTTCCTCACAAACAGAACAAATAAAAAATGTACGTTTGTCGGTCAGTTGCAACGCTTGCGGTTTTTTCTAAATGCATTTCTCGCTGTCTGACTACCAAAATGAACGCAGCGTAGAAGGAATGCGCCATAAGTGCGTTCAGTCCGTAGACTGTTGGCAAATAAATCGGCAGCAAAAACGGAACGTGTTTGACTAACCCCTGAGTACTGTACCCGGTGGAGCCAACGTCACAATACTGGTTGCTTCAAGCGTATGTGTTACGGGACATTGTCCTGTATTAAATTACCCATGTTGCACGCAGTATGTTAGTGTGGCAGTAGGACATATGTAAGTGATATCGATATTGAAGGGCAACAGCACCAGTCACATGGGTGGATACAATGTCTATACTACAAAGTAGTTTGCGACTCTGTGTTCCCTCTTGTCTCCGCTAGTTTCACAAATGTATGGGACTGAAATTGTGTAGGCGTACCCGGGGGCCCTGGGGATGGTTCGTATAAAAAAATCAAAATTCCACCACGGGAAACCTAAGAATACTAGGAATTCGTAGCGACGTACCATTGTCAGCAACGATATGCACGTGTTCTATGATGGTTCTCAGTTAGTTACGTGATCCACGTTAAATATCCATATTAGTTCCTTCGTACGGTAAGAACGCTTCGTGAAACCGGCAGTTGTACATGACTTGTGGGGCCATGAAATTGTCATTGCCATTGGCATTTCCCAACCAGGACTTAAATGGGGCGCGCAGGGAGCCACAGGCTCTTGCTGCGGCTGCCTTTTCTCGCATGCAACGCTCGGCCAACTCCGTTAGTTGATATGCTATATACAGTTGACTTTCGTTATAAGGAACACTTTGGGACTTGGTCAAACTCTTCTACATATCCGATGTTCCATACACCCATGGATAACACAGGGCAGGCCATAATACGGATTTCGAAGTTGTTCACTTTAAGCGGACGCTCCTGATATCGGGATTCGTTATGTAGAGATGCCACCGTATTGTTATGTAGATATGCCACTATACTGTTATGTAGAGATGCCACTGTACTGTTATGTAGAGATGCCACCGTATTGTTATGTAGATATGCCACTATACTGTTATGTAGAGATGCCACCGTATTGTAATGTAGATATGCCACTATACTGTTATGTAGAGATGCCACTGTACTGTTATGTAGAGATGCTACTGTATTGGGACACAAATCAACAAAGGTTTAAGAATCCAATTCCTACACTATTTTGTCACATTCTGTGCGTATTTGGGCCATCTTTGTCAAAGTGACATCGCTGAGCTAAAATATCAGCGGAAATATGTGTATATTTATGCACTATTTGTGTCGAATTATCGTTCACCTATACATATCCATAACTACATCACTGAGATTCTTCTACTATGTCTGCCTGGTCGTCATTTATTATGGCACACTGGGATCAGATGGAACAATCTAAAACTGCTATTTGTCGACGAGCAAACCGGAATGTTGCAGATATCAACCGGGTGCATAGCAACCAATTATATACACGCCGGGTTCATAGCAACCAATTATATACAACCAATCAAACTGATTTTACCACCACGTTCTGAGAACACGACACAGTTCAGCTTAGACGCGGGTTCAACGTAGAGCACTCTCCCCTATGTTATTGGGTAAAGTGTCAGGGTTGTATGAGCGTTACTTTGATGCTGAGGTTGCTCTCGAGGTTTATTGGGTGGTGCTGGTTTGTCAGAACAATTAAGGGATTGTCTCTAATCATTAACAGTACAACACCTGATAATCGTATAATCGTTCGGGACGAAACATTAAAATTAAACATATAACGGTCAAATTACATACAGAATATTGTAGTTGAGTAAAACACATTTGGGAGGTCAGGACACTTGAACAGAGACTACAACCACGCTTTTACCATCGCGCAAATTATTTCCGGTACATACCTACACCAAGACAAAACTGACTTATTTGTTAAGTATTTAACACTTTGGGGTGAGGCAACAAGTGTACAGGCGACCCTTGACGTAATAACATATAATGATATCTTAACTTGTACTTGTTGAGATTTCGATGAGTCCGACTTGCTGGCAAATCTAACCGGCGCCACAGTTGGAGGGGCTGTCGATTTTGACTGGATGTCATCGATGACCGTATGGAAATACATACGTAACTGTTATAATTATAAACAAACGAGGTTAGTTAAAACAAAAATAGATAACGCCGATAGTGGTGAGCGCATATTTAACCAGAAAGAATGCAAACTGAACTGCTATATTGTCCTACTCGGTTCTATAGCCGTTTGGTGTGTGTTGGCCTACATTTCGAGAAAGGAATGTTTCGTGGAAAACCCATCTATATATATATATATATATATATATATATATATATATATATATATATATATATATATATATATATATATATATATATATATATATATATATATATATATATATATAATATATTATATATATATATATATTAGACGTTCAACCGGTTGTATATTCTTATGTAACTGTCTTATGTCCCACTAGCTGAGTTACCCGGCGTTGCACTGGAGAGAAGGCAGCCGCTGCAAGAGCTTATGACTCCATGTATTACCCTGTCAAGCTATGGTACGGCAATGCCAATGGCAATGGTGGCTACAACTACATTGCCACACCATTCATGTATCACTGCTGGTTTCACGAAGCGTTCATACCTTCGAAGGAACATATGTGGACGTTTGACGTGGATCACGTAATTCGGAACAATCGTAGAAAACACGCATAGCGTTGCGAACAATTGTACGTACAGCATCGCGAGTTACATAATCTCCGTCAAACGTCCAAACAAGTTCCTTCGTAAGATCCCCACTCCCCATTGGAATTTCGACATAAAATAATGCACGAGACATCCCCGTGGGTCCCCAGACACGAGCCACCCCCGTGGGTCCCCAGACACGAGCCATCCCTGTGGGTCCCCAGACACGAGCCACCCCCGTGGGTCCCCAGACACGAGCCACCCCTGTGGGCCCCCAGACACGAGCCATCCCCGTGGGTACCCAGACACGAACCACCCCCGTGGGTCCCCAGACACGAGCCATCCCCGTGGGTCCCCAGACACGAGCCACCCCTGTGGGCCCCCAGACACGAGCCACCCCCGTGGGTCCCCAGACACGAGCCACCCCGTGGGTCCCCAGACACGAGCCACCCCCGTGGGCCCCTAGACACGAGCCACCCCTGTGAGCGAGAGAAAGAGAGAGAGAGAGAGAGAGAGAGAGAGAGAGAGAGAGAGAGAGAGAGAGAGAGAGAGAGAGAGAGAGAGAGAGAGAGAGAGAGAGAGAGAGAGAGAGAGAGAGAGAGAGAGAGAGAGAGAGAGAGAGAGAGAGAGAGAGAGAGAGAGAGAGAGAGAGAGAGAGAGAGAGAGAGAGAGAGAGAGAGAGAGAGCGAGAGCGAGAGCGAGAGCGAGAGAGAAAGCAGACACAGCCACTACTTTATTGTATAGACAACGTCGCATACCGATGGTCGACCGATGTATTCCGTTGATACTTAAATTGAGGTGGGAGGGAACGACGAGCGATAACAACCGAGTCGTAATCGCTGTTGTGTCTGATGTCAACGAACCCTGAGCATGAATCGTGACACGGTTAACGCTATCGGGTGACACCCGTATGGGTTTTGGAAAGGGGCGAATCAAGGACAAACCCCCGAATCCAGGTCAAAACCCCAAATCTAGATCAAACTCCCGAACTCATGTTACCAACCATCATGGTAAAATCCTCCAAATTTAGGTCAATCATGTCAAACCCCCCGAATCCAGGCCAAATGCCAAAATCTAGGTCAAACCAACAGAATATGAGCCACAAACCCCCAATTAAGGTCAAAGCCCAAAATCCAGCTCAAACCACAATTGCACAATTAAACCCGATCAAAAGTGACATGTTAACAAGAAACGCATTAAAAGAATATTGGTTACTAAATTATTTATTGTTATTTTGTAGGAGTTTCCTAATATATTTGTCTTTTTTTGTGATACATAATGCGAATGATGTTGTAATAGAAATTACACTTGCGTCATATATATAACGATATATTATCGATGTTTTAGTCAATATAATTATATTTATTTTTCAACTAGAAATATAAGCGAACAGTTAAGCCTTTTGATATTGGAAAGTGATTAAAACTTTAAACAACGTTTATAGATGGCGGTTTTGGTCGGTTTATTTCGGAGGGTTGGGGGTTCTTTGCTGCGCACTAATAGAGACATGCCTGCGATTACAAAAGTAAAGCGTTTCAGTCACCGCAGTAGCAACATTAATTAAAGTCTAATTATCCGGCGTCTGGACAACAATTGAACAGTAATTCGCCGCGGTACCATAGACTGTGTCTAATTCTCGCGACTTCCCAGAGACATGCACCGACTTGTGCCAGTCTGATACCGTATCACCCGACTGTCACCTTGCTGTCGCAGCGCCACCTGGCGACATCTTTGACTGGGACAGAACGTGTTGTGACATCAGTCCATAATTGTGGCGCCCATATTAAACCTGTGCTGATGTTGGAATGCGGACGAAACAAGCGCTGGCGGGCGATCGTGGCTTTGAAGTTTGCCCATGGGTTGCCGTCGGGCCCTCTTATCAACGAAGTGCCCACTGGGTCTATGCACTACATGCTACCCGTCTTTATTTTGTTACCTGATAGCAGCTTCAGCTGTAATGGCGTCAGATAGTAAGAGACTGCGGCAATCATTCTCTTACATCGACACAACACCAAGCTTCAACCACAGCGTGAGACGATACGTTCACCCGTTGGTCGTCGACAATGATTGTACGCTGCGGCATAATTCAACCACAGTGCATTTTGTAGTGTACCGGGTGGAAATACTAGATGTTTGAAACGGGTTTGCATATCATCACATATGTGTGCGTGGCACGGGCGTGCGCGCGTATGTGAATGCATGTGTGTGCATTCGAGTATGTGTATGGACGTATGCGCGTGTGTGCGTGCGTGCGTGCGTGCGTGCGTGCGTGCGTGCGTGCATGCATGCATGCATGTATGTATGTATGTATGTAAGTACCACCCTCCTTGCTCAACGCGCGTCGATCAAGAATCTGTTTCTGTTTCACCGATGCTGAAAACCGGGCAAATTAGCGAATTCTTTGCGAATACTTGGGCGTAGATTGCAGCCATTAGCCGCCGCGGACCTGTCAGAATAACTTTGACGAGAGGTGCTATCTTCAACCACAGCCGGGCAAAGTGCACGCACGTCTGGCGGTGTCCACCTTCCCCGCAGATTGGGTGAGGTCTTTTTGTGCGCAGATCGAGGTTTCCAAGAACCGCCGAGGCACCGCCTGGCAATGGCAGGAATGATGCAACGTCACGCGGATTAATATTCGGCAAAGAAGCAGGAGCGCTGACTGATTGCACTAGACACCGCCCACTTCAGAGTTGACGGGAAGCCACACGTGTCGTCTTTCCCAATATGGCCTGTGAGATAATGTTATCCAGATTGACGACGCAATGTTTCACACATCCAGCCCATACGCCAAGGCTTTTTTGGAATGACGTGAAAGGAATGTGTGTGTGTGTGTGTGTGTGTGTGTGTGTGTGTGCGCGTGCGTGCGTGCGTGCGTGCGTGCGTGCGAGTTTGTGCGAGTGCGTGCGTGCGTGCGTGCGCACGTCCCACAGACGTCTAGCGTCCCTTCGTTTCAGAACATTAAAGGGAGTTTTTAGATTGTCAACGTGTCACCATGACTTTACAAACCTTTCAGATTTAGTTTCACCTTTGTAACAAATATACAAAACTGACATCCATAACGTTTAAAATGTGAACAAATGTATGTGCTCCAAAGTTACCGAACACACGTAGCAGGTGCATATCGACCACACGGTTCAGAATGTATTCCATATATTAATATATTTCTAAAAAAAATAATAAGTAAATTGACACCACCATTTGCCTGTGAACTCTACACAGTACTATCGTGACAGAACATACGTTATATATTCTAGATATATATATAGATATATATATTTCAGAGTTGTGTGAGCCATGTAAACGTGTGTTGCGGATTGGTATTAACGTGTAAACAATACCTATTACCGTACATTCTCTCAATGGTAACTTGTCAAACAATTACAAGACCAATTTGTTTATTTAGTTAAATTGAAGTGAGTTGTTTGTTCAATCTAGCTAAACATGTCATGTGGTTAATTTAAGCGATTCCTTAAAGCGAGGTCATGCTTAACAAATATGTTATGTTTTTTGGAAGATATCACTAAGTGGATAGACGTGGGATCGCCAATAGATATTATCTACTTAGATTTTCAGAAAGCTTTTGACAAAGTGCCACATCAAAGATTACTACTTAAATTAAAAGCCCATGGTATCGTGGATAGCATAACTGGCTGGATAGAACAATGGCTGACTGACAGAAGACAACGAGTTGTAGTATATGGAGAAGTTTCAAATTGGAAATCGGTTTTGAGTGGGGTACCTCAAGGATTAGTATTAGGACCTACATTATTCTTAATTTATATCAATGACTTGGACGACAGTATAACAAGAAACGTACTGAAATTTGCGGATGACACAAAACTGTTTAGAAAGGTTAATACTGATGGTGATAAACAACATTTACAAAACGATATAGACAGATTAGTGAAATGGTCTGAGAAATGGCAGATGCTGTTCAATTTTGGGAAATGTAAATGCCTACATTCAGGACATGGGAACTTGAATGTAAACTATGAAATGGGAGATACTTTTCTGGGTACTACTGTAAAAGAAAAGGACTTAGGAGTTACAATAAGCGCTGATATGAAAGTTTCAGAGCAGTGTGGTATTGCAGCTTCAAAGCGTAATCAAATTCTTGGATTGATTAGAAGAAACATAACATACAAGGGAAAAAAGTTAATTATATCTCTTTATAAAGCAATAGTTAGACCTAATTTAGAATACTGTATACAAGCATGGATACCATATCGTAAGAAGGATATAGATACGCTTGAACTCATACAAAGGAGAGCAACTAAAATGATTCCAGAACTCAGAGACCTTAGTTATGAAGAACGCCTGAAAGAATGTGGTTTAACAACTCCAGAGACAAGGGGGTTAAGAGGAGATCAGATTAAAGTTTTTAAGATGTTGAATGGGCATGAAAATATTGATAGAAATATGTTTTTCTCACTCAAGAAGGATAGCAGAACTAGAGGACATGAGGTAAAATTAGTAAAGGATCAATGTAGATTGGACATCAGGAAGCACTCGTTCTCACAGAGGAAAATAAATGAATGGAACAAATTGTCTACAGATTGTGTAACTGCTAGCAGCGTGAATATGTTTAAAAACAAGGTTGACACATATCTCAGGAGGGCGGGCTATAAGTAGGTGAACATTGTTGGACTCTCGATAAGCCAATGGCTTCCTTGTCCACTTGCCATCTGGGCCTTTGGCTTGGATGGCAAATCTTGTTAAATCTTGTTAAGTGAACATGTTACGTGTTGATTTTATTTAATTGTGCTGATGAATTTACGAGGTTAATTCAAGTTAATTCGATTAGATAATTTCTCTGTTGATTTTAATTTAATTGATTAATCGTTCAAGTTAAATGTTTGCATGCAAACATGCATGTAATGTAACTCAATTAAATGAGATAATTGTTTAGTTGATTTTTAATTAATTGATTAGGGGGAAAAAATTGGAAGTTTTGGGCCTATGCACATTCGTATAAGAGTTACTAAAACTTACACATCATTTGCAACTAAAATTAAGAGTATCGCACCAGTGGTTCCTTAGGAAAACCTTGCTAGACGTAGAGCATTTCATGGGTCGTGCCATACTGTTAGATAATCCTATGTCACGAGTGCTTGTAGTCCGGCAATATTTGCTCACCAAAATCGGTTTGCAAACACATAGTCAAATATAGGATATGGTCATGCTGTTTGCGCCTAAATTCAAAGTATGCAACATGTTTTGTTTGCTAAAACTTATCCCGTTCTGACATAGCAACCCGCTTGATTGATAGTTTGGGTTGGTTCCATGTATACCCATCGGCCCATCGATTTTGGTCGAAAACACTTAACACATTAAAGCGGAAGTCTAGCTGCACCGATTTCCTAGAGCTGCCAGGCGCTTATTGGTCGCTTTGGTCAACATGTCAGCTGCCAGAAAAACGGAGGTTTGACCAGAATCCCCCATTTTAGAACACATTTTTTATAAAATCACTGGCGTAATATTCTTGATTGTAGTTGCAACTGGTTAGGTTATTTTTACTCTTTAGGTGCATATTCATAAAAAAACCATGACTTTTTCGCTTTATATTTTCAAGTAAATTGCCCCACATCTGGTGTGCATGTGACGTAATGAAATATAACACAGTAATGCTTGGACACATGACCGTCGGCTCTACACGCACCCAGCAATGTCCAATATCTGAGTGCGTTGTCATACCTCCGAGGACATGACAGGTCGGAGCGCAGGACAGAAGCCCGCCTGTCGTGACCGCCGCCCAGTAAGAGCGGCGCCGGCGGCAGGGGACTTGGCCGATGCTATCGGTCATAGGGGCCACCAGGGGCAGCTATTCAAGTATTTTGTCTTCCCTGGTCCGGGTCTGCGTCTCGGGACCTTTGTCTACGTCCACGTCCGCGTCTGCGTCGCGGGACCTTTGTCTACGTCCACATTGCGTATGCGCTAGTAGCATGAGTTGAGGTCAAACACGTACTTGTATTTAAATACATACGCCGATTTTGCGCGTTTGTGTTTGGCTTTGAATTTGTTTTTTTCCGAAGCCCGTATTTGTATTTGATGTTTGGTGTATTTTGTCAAATACAAGTAGTTTGCGTATTTTACATGCTAGAACATGGACATGTTAGGATCTTATATATTGGTAAATGCATTCCTACATAATTATATATTGGTAAATGCATTCCTACATAATTATATATTGGTAAATGCATTCCTACATAATTATATATTGGTAAATGCATTCCTTCATAATTATATATTGGTAAATGCATTCCTACATAATTATATATTGGTAAATGCATTCCTACATAATTATATATTGGTAAATGCATTCCTACATAATTATATATTGGTAAATGCATTCCTACATAATTATATATTGGTAAATGCATTCCTACATAATTATATATTGGTAAATGCATTCCTACATAATTATATATTGGTAAATGCATTCCTACATAATTATATATTGGTAAATGCATTCCTACATAATTATATATTGGTAAATGCATTCCTACATAATTATATATTGGTAAATGCATTCCTACATAATTATATATTGGTAAATGCATTCCTACATAATTATATATTGGTAAATGCATTCCTACATAATTATATATTGGTAAATGCATTCCTACATAATTATATATTGGTAAATGCATTCCTACATAATTATATATTGGTAAATGCATTACTACATAATTATATATTGGTAAATGCATTCCTACACAATCTCACCCACTTCGTCACCATTTAATGAACCAATAATGCTTTATTAAACATAGCACATTACAAAATAGAATATATGAACCTAGATGTTGATAGATAAAGGTCATATAGTCTATATTTGTATTTTATCAAGTGTATTTGTTTATGTTATTGTATCTGAAATGTTTAAATGAAGCGGACGCCTTTGGTTTCCATACCTTTTTGTTACTGTCAATGAGCAACTGACATCAGTTCAGGTATGACCGCCTTTCGCGCAGGCCTTCAGTGATTCTCGTACGCGATACTTGTTTATTAAAATTCGTCATGCTTGATTGAGTTTCTAACCTTTAATCTGGACACAGTGCGACATATGGTATGGTGTGCATTATAATAAGCACTCTAGGCGACAGATAGGCGACCGATCTCCATGGATCGTATCTCCCGAAGAAATGGCACCGGGCGGCATTCATTGTTGGGCCGACGATAGTGGGCGTTCTGAGAGCACCTAACGTACCCTTCTATTAAGAAAGAACAAGTCACAACCGTTGAAATATGCAATCATCATATCAGCGCATACTTATTATTCATTTAACTGTGGTGACATGACTCGATAAAGAACAAACAGAGCATGTCCCTCGGTCCCCGCAAACGACCGAATGCCCTACTGGATTGTGTGACGCATGCCTTAGGGGACGTAATGACGATGGTTGCTGTAACTATGGCAACTAATTGAAGTATTCCGTGAGTTACAGGGCTTTCCCGGTATCGAAATATTATTATAATATGTCTTAGAAAGATAGGCATCTACGAATGTTTTCGCTTCAAAAAAATGTGTGTTGTCGAATTTGGCAGAAATGGCGTTGTCGTGGCAACCAGTTTTTGTTGAATTGTCCGTAGTGAGCATGGAAGGCATATGCCGTGTTCTCCCCATGCTGCCCGCTAGTACCACTACATGGTGCTGCGGGAATGTTAGTGCTCACAAATCTAGTTTCGGTGTTTATGTGTGATTGTTTATTTATAAGAGCGCTGATGTTTGGATCACTTAAATGTGTTAGGAGCTATATCGAGCCGTGGTGTCTATGCCACACAGTGCATACCAGACGCATGCACTCATTCGGACGTTTGTACAACTCAACATCCTTTTGCCAGTGGTATGCCTCCTTTTAATAATAAGTGCAATTTGAGCCAATAATTTAGGTTAATTGTAACATCTACACTTAGTAGCGTGACATTATGAAACAATAGATAGGCTGATTTCGTTTAATAACGTTAGCGTTCTGTTGATAACCCTGTTTTCCCGACCCCTTAGACGTAGGTGTTAAAGGTATCCTACACAACACCCAGTAAGACTCGTAAGATACAGTCTTTCTGAAAGTTGTTTACACTCCGCAGTTGATATATATTACGCCTTTGTTACCTACTGCGACTTGTTTGGGTCGAGGGTTCTTTAGACAGCTGGATGATTGCAGTTTGCTTGAAAATTGATTAATCACAGCTCTCGAAGTACTGTAAATATTTGTAATGGTTTGAGTGGACACTGCTGGCCCACCCAAGGAACCTGGTCTCCGTATTCGCGATGATATCATGGCAGGGCTCGGGGTGGGCGGACGGAATGTCAGTCGGCCTGGTCACAAGCACCGCCAGATAATTGCTGCTGGTTTAGCGTGCGTAGTTTTCGTGCTAAGACATCGTTCGTGCAAGTATCACGAATTTGTTAGAATAAGATACGGCGTGTAAACGTAATGTGACATCATCGACAAGGATGCGAATGGCCCTGGGTGGGAAAATGGTAGATACACCAAAGGAAGGGGGGGGGGGGTTGAGAGGCGCTAGCGAGTGAATGAGTAAGTGAATGAATGAGTGAGTGAGTGAGTGAGTGAGTGAGTGAGAAACTGCATAGGTGAGTGGGTGCATGAGAAACGAACAACCTGATTGAGGGATGAGTTATTATTATACGACTATAATGAAGACAATTTACGAAAGCAGACGTGGACCGCCAACGACTAGAAACTTGAGGATACGGATAATGAACAACTTAAAGTTAAGGTGCACTTGGTCTTAGACATGTCACGGGCGATTAGCGAGTGACACTGACTGTAGACAGCACGAGATTGACAGCCGCGACATACGACTTGGCATCAAGCCGTTACTGATCGTCTTGTTGGGCAACAAAATTGGCACGCGTACAAATGAACCAATTGCGAATTCAATTGATACGGATCGGACAGGGAACATAATGGCCGACGAGAAATTGAAGAATAGAAGTGTACGACCACGATTAAGACGGAGCAATGTGAAAAGACAAGGAGGGAGCTGTACAGAGAGGGAGAGGAAAGGAGGTAGAGAAAGAGCTGTACAGAGTGGGAGAGGAAAGGAGGTAGAGAAAGAGCTGTACAGAGTGGGAGAGGAAAGGAGGTAGAGAAAGAGCTGTACAGAGAGGGAGAGGAAAGGAGGTAGAGAAAGAGCTGTACAGAGAGGGAGAGGAAAGGAGGTAGAGAAAGAGCTGTACAGAGTGGGAGAGGAAAGGAGGTAGAGAAAGAGCTGTACAGAGAGGGAGAGGAAAGGAGGTAGAGAAAGAGCTGTACAGAGTGGGAGAGGAAAGGAGAAGAAGAGAGAGAGAGAGAGAGGAGGGGGAGAGAGTGAGTGAGCGAGTGAGTGTGTGACAGAACGACAGCTTAAAAAAATTTAACAAGATTTAGCAAGATTGTCATCCAAAGCAAAGGCTCAGATGGCAAGTGGACAAGGAAGCCATTTGCTTATCGAGAGTCAAACATTTCCCATTTATGTGTAACCCGTCCTCCTGGGATATGTGTCAACCTTATTTTTATACATATTCAGGTTGCTAGCATTTACACAATCTTTAGATAATTTGTTCCATTCATTTATTGTCCTATGTGAGAATGATATCCAATCTATACTGATCCTTTACTAATTTTTCCTCATGTCCTATATTTCTACTATCTTTCTTGAGAGAGAAAACAATATCTCAATCAATATTTTCATACCCATTCAATATCTTAGAAACTTCAATTTGACCCAATCTTAACCTCCTTGTCTATAGGGTTGTTAAACCATATTCTTTTAGGCGTATAAATAGCTCTTTTTCCTTATGTTATATTTCTTCTAATCAACCCAAGAATTTGATTATTCCTAATTTTGAAGCCGCAATACCAACTGCTCTGAAACTTTCATGTCAGCACTTATTGTTACTCCTAAGTCATTTTCTTTTAAGGCAGAACAGTATATCTCATAGTATAGTTTATCCAAGTTCCCGTGTCCTGTGAAAAAGATAAAGAGAGAGAGAGAGAGAGAGAGAGAGAGAGAGAGAGAGAGAGAAAGAGAGAGAGAGAGAGAGAGAAAGAGACAGATAGACAGACAGACAGACAGACAAAAAGACAGCAGACAGACAGACACAGAGACAGAAACAAGTCATCGCGAGGGTAGAGGAGAAATGTGAGACATGTCCCTCCACAAAGAAGAGAAGAGAACTACGAATTCACGTGGGGCTTAATGCAACCGAACACGGTTTGACAAGACGAACTTAATGCAACCGAACACGGTTTGACAAGACGAACTTCGACGAAGCCACGATTTTCACGAATATTTACAAAGCATTTGCAAAGGAGAATCCAAAAAAGTTGCATCTCCTTTGTCTGCAGTTGTCTGCACCTAGGAGTGAGGCGCTGCTTCCCTGGTGTAGAGTCCATGCCTGGCAAACACCTGCAGACAGAACCACTCACAACGGACTTTGATCTTTCAGCATTCGACCTCTCAGACGACCACCAATCGCATCCTGGTGTCAGAGGTGAAAATTAGCAAATCTGATTGCTTACAAATGTACGACACTTTAGCTGTCGCGGACGAGTTTAACGGATTTATTATATGGAGATATGCCGCAGCAAATGACAGACACAGCACGTATGTCGCTCAACACATGCTGTGACACGTGGCACATGTCACGTACTACAGCGTGACGCTTGACAGTGATGGGGAGCTTGCATTGACGCGAAACATCTGCTTCCTTGGCGTCTCATCTATGGGAGAGAGGAGGAGGAAAAGGGGGAAGATATTAGGCGTGGGGAAGGTGGAGAGAAATGCACGGAAGATAGAAGGTGCAAGGAACATAGTTTAAACATTAGATGTAATGAACATTATAATTGATGGTTCACACAAGTCAGGGAGAAATCTACAATGTTCTAAAGATCACGGAAAAGTCAGGGAATTTTGATGGATTGGACCAGTGTCTGAAGAGCTGACTTTCAAAACCAGACAGATGCATTTTGCATGTTTTTTGGAGACACACCATTTAACATACATCATACTGCATGCCATGAGTTAAATTTTGCATTAAAACCCAGACGTATTACCACATTGGTAATATGACAAACATACGCTAGTCGTTCAGAACAAGTTAAATTCATCGGAGCGTTTAATTAAAAACCAGACATTTCCAATAATAGCCAATGAGGACAACGGCGAGGGTCGAGTGAATTGTGCATGCATTTCAATCAAAGCCAGAGAATCGCAAATTAAAAACTGCAATTGGTAGATAACGAACGGCATCATAGTGTCCTTGTGAGCTTCTTCCGAATGTTGTAGCTCACTATTGTATTCACGTTCGAACAATATAATCTCATAATCCTGTAGACGTTTATCCTTTACCTCACTCGCATAAAATGGATATGTATGGTTTTGAAAGTCAGCTCTTCGGTTACTGTGTAGTACCATAAGCCATCGCGTTCGTAAGCTGTTCGACCGACCGCTAGGTACGACTCGACAATATCAGAGCCACACATTGGAAGGCGGCCTTAGAACGGGGTGGACAACGTCGCGAATTTCGATAAAATATCTTTGTTTAGTTTGCAGAGTGTCAATCGTTTCTGAAAGTGGCGTTTGGCAATACTCTTCCACTTGACCATAATCTTCGCACTCAACGCATTCACTTTTAAAACAAAATTTAATGCCAAGCCAGAACCATACTCTGTCAGATACGACGGTTTCGCCGGCGTCAAGAAACTTGTCGTCGTCTAAGTTTACGAGCCTGTGGATGCGTTTAGTGCGACGTGGCGTCGCCGTCTAATGCTTCTACGCGACCAGGAGGCGGTCGGACACTGTCGTTTTTATGGACCGTTATTCCTGTTGAGTGTCATTGTTTTACGTTATACAATACATTCGCTCACGCTAATAGATAGGCATACTCTCAGGCAGTAAGTAGAGGCATACTCTCAGGCAGTAAGTAGAGGCATAATCTAAGACAGTAAGTAGAGGTATACCCTCAGGCAGTAAGTAGAGGCATACTCTAAGGCAGTAAGTAGAGGCATACTCTCAGGCAGTAAGTAGAGGCATACTATAAGGGAGTAAGTAGAGGCATACTCTAAGGCAGTAACTAGAGGCATACTCTAAGGCAGTAAGTAGAGGCATACTCTCAGGCAGTAAGTAGAGGCATACTCTCAGACAGTAAGTAGAGGCATAATCTAAGACAGTAAGTAGAGGCATACTCTAAGGCAGTAAGTAGAGGCATACTCTCAGACAGTAAGTAGAGGCATACTCTAAGGCAGTAAGTAGAGGCATAATCTAAGGCAGTAAGTAGAGGCATAATGTAAGGCAGTAAGTAGAGGCATACTCTAAGGCAGTAAGTAGAGGCATACTCTAAGGCAGTAAGTAGAGGCATACTCTAAGGGAGTAAGTAGCGGCATACTATAAGGCAGTAAGTAGAGGCATACTCTCAGACAGTAAGTAGAAGCATACTCTCAGGCAGTAAGTAGAGGCATAATCTAAGGCAGTAAGTATAGGCATACTCTCAGGCAGTAAGTAGAGGCATACTCTAAGGCAGTAAGTAGAGGCATACTCTAAGGCAATAAGTAGAGGCGTACCCACCGTAGGCACATGATCTACTTTTTACTTCACGCTTGCGGTTCGGATCTGAGTTGGTGCTAATAACTAATCAGATAAAAAAACTGACACATTAGGGTTTGTAAGGTTAGTGTATTTTGCATTGCTTCTCTCGGTACTAGAAAGAAATATGTACCAAAACGAGTTGGGGCTAGAACACAGGCCTGCTTCAATTCGTTTACAATGGAAAAGGGTTCATATATCATTCCATCGACTTGATCAACACCTTGCATGTTTTTGTGCAAAGATTTGATAAGAACAAATAGGATTGGAGGACATCTTAGTATTTTCTTGAGAACAGCGAAGAGCGCTTCTCGATTCACGTAGTCGAAAGCTTTTGTGAGATCCACAGAGGCCACGTGGAGTGGCATCTGTTGCTCTCTTGTTTTCTCTTGTAGATGTCTGACACAAACAATAATGTCTGCCAGAGCGGAAACAACACTGCGAGTCAGAGTACATATGTTCTGCCAACGCTTGTAGATGTGGGTGAATGGTATGTGCAAGTAATTTTAGCGACATGCCTATAGGAAAGTTATTGACATAAAATACGGGTTTATTGCGTGCGCTGGTTGCATTTTAACAATATTCCAAATAGCCTGGAAAAAGTACGTTTTCCGCGACAAGATTCCTTTGCTTTTCCATGGAAGCGAATACTGAGCCTCTTGCCTAACTAACAGAGGATCCGTCGCCAATGGCGCCTTTGTCGCTGCCGTGTTTGTTGTACGAGTGAATACGTGTCCGGGAGAGTGTATAGAATGTACCATAAACAACGCAAGTTCAATTGGTACACGGTTTAACCACAGTTCCGTTTGTTGTTGCTTTGAGCATAAGCGGTAAACAGTTTACATAAAAAAATCCGCTATCAAACTGCTTTATATATCGTCTACAGATAATGATGGCGGTAAAGGGGCCAAAATAATAGACTAGCAATAATACCAGAAACGTTGTTCGACAGCTGTTCAATTGTATTCATTTATATATTTATTAGCAGTGGCGTATTTAGGATCTCACAAAGGAGGAGACTAAGGGTGGACAAACTTAATCACCCATTAGTTTACCATGCTACCATGTAGTATCGCAACAGGTTTTATATGAAAAACATCAGATATTTAAGTTAAAGGGAGACATTGCCCATTGCCCCCCCTCCCCATTAAATAGGCATTGTTTATTAAAGTAATTATAGTTGTTATGGAAAAAAACTCGATTATAATAGGCCTACTATATGTTTCCGGGAAATGTTCCCAAAATACGGATCCTTCGCTTCTAGGCATCGTCCAGGGATACTGCAAACCATTGACTGAAAGCAAGATATCTGTTGATGGCTATATAGCAACAACGACTATCAATTCGATAAATGGTGTGTGTGATTAACACGCGGGGCCCGTAATGTTGGGATATCGGTGTTGTCCAGATACTCTATCCAGGGAGTGCAATGCTGTGTACTACTCCGATAGTCGTCTCGGAGCGAGAAAACACGACCAAGGCGGCACGTATCAGGTTTATCTAATAACAATGTCGGGCAGCGTTCGGCACAAATGCCGTTTTTCTCTATAATTTGTATTTATTTATGTTTCTATGTTTCTGTATCTTGACATATGCGTTCTGCTTTGTTGAAATACCACGACACATGTAATTATGTCTTAAAATAGGCACGTTATTTTGGGCTAGTTTGAGCGTCAGGATCGTACCCAGCACTGGCTGATCAGATATAGAGATTACGCTTGTTACGGTTTCGTTATAGGGCTTAACTACTTTCAGCTGTCTACGTGACGAGATGTTCTCCCCGTGTCTGAGTTGCGCCGTATCGACATATTAGTCTCAGTATTCCTACGTGACAAGTGTTGCGCTGTCTGTGGTGCAGACTGCGGCCGATTTGTCCTCTTGGTATATTACACTTGACTGTTTTTAGAAACCCTCGTGGAGGGTGTTCCAAAACCACTATTGTGGGTATCAGTTGGTTCCACATCTCATTGGACAGTTTTATTCTGTGTTACACGTAGCGACACGGTGAACATTGATATGTAGTTCTACTTTCACACAACCAGCAGATTTAACGTATTTGGACAGTTCGACCGCTCAAGCCATGCTGTCTTCGTCTGAATGTCCGTGTTGCGTGACCAACAGACGTCAACGGGCAATCTGAACGTCATAGTGCGTTACATTCCTTAGATGTGCAATTAAAAAAAATATATATATATACATCATGTTAAGTCTGTCACGTCTGTTAGTAAGAATATTTTTTTTGCACTGAACGACCCGATTTGTCCATAGTACTTAATTTGTCGCGATTTCGCCTCGGGTTGTATGACTCACTGTTGTCTCCCTGGTGTGAAACGAAGGGCCGCAGTTTTAAGTTGTTGCAATAATATTGACAATTTATATAAATGCTCCAAACAGCTAAAACCACATCAGACATGTTGGTAAATATCAGATGCGATAATACATTGTAAAGTTGGGTTCCTAGATTGTATACATTCACTATATTGGTTGGTGCAATCCAAGTACTAATACAATATTATACAATCTGCGGCAGATTTGATGCTGTCATTGGAGCGTCTACTGGGGGTGAAGGTGTACCGACGGTGCAGCTGTTCCAAGTACTAATACAATATTCTACAACGTCATGTTTACATAAGATGTGTATGTGCTAAACAACAAACACCATTAACACACCGCAGAACATTTTCGCTAGCGTGTTTCGACAATATCAGCATCGTCGTGTGGCAAGATGCACTAGCACTTTTCAATAGCATTTGACCTAGCTATTTGATATCGCATGACATTTTGTTTTATGTGACAATCATATATGATGCAATTGTGATTAATACTTCACTAGACGAAAGATCGCAATCGAGGCTATAAAATGCCACATTCATTTAGTTATATTATATTATAATGTCCAAATTCAGCTATGTCATTGGTTGTGGCTAAGATAAAACCGAAACATTAAAACCGTACAAAACGACTTCTTTTCCCCACAGACACGAATCATTTTGTAGGCAAAGTTTTTACCGGGAGCTGTGTTTACTTACAGGCGCCACGTGTGTCGGACGAAGGAGCAGTCTCGGAAGCCAGTGAAGCGTGTCGAGACGTATCTGAAGCCGGTTTACAAGAAACTCGTCCACATGTGTGAGATGGACGGAAGTTATCGACTATGCACGTCTTTCAGGTCAGTCGTTTCGAACATTAATACCAACAAGAAAAATCATATCTTCACTAATTATTATGTTAAAGCGGATACATGGTGAGCCACAAACTTGACTTAGACGCATATGCCATATTGCTATCGCCCAGCTATCGTCCGGGAGCTTGTGCACCTTCATCATACTGATTGGGTAAATGTTAGCATCGTCAACATGTTTAAAAACAAAATTTATCAATATCTCAGAAGATAGATAAAATGGATTCTTTTTTGCTTGTTAAATATTGTTAAACTTGCAAAATCTTGCAGAACCTTGTTAGACATAGTTAAATCCAGTTCTGTTTACTGGGTTAGCTTACTGCTCTGCCGTCAACTCCGAAGCCCAGTTTGACTTCAGTGGCCTTCCTGTCACTAGTTGTCATTTGAAACCTTGCGTCAATGCTTAATTCAATTATTAACAATGTTCAATATCTTGGCATACGGCAATCCTGCCCAAACCACCGAAAAATTGCATACTGAGAATTACCAAGAATTAAAATAGAATATATGCTGAAAATTAGTTAATGGATAAGCCAAGATCGGACGACGTCTAAAAACCATCAGCTCAACTGAAATTCTAACACACTATTTAATTGGTTAATGCAGCCATTTGAACAAAGCTATTCGTTAAATATTGCCACTTATTAATTAACATAACTAGTGTATAATAACTTTCAATGCTGTTTTGTGTACGTTACAGAGTTGTGTACAAAGTGGCATACAGAGAGGCTTACGTTATGCAGACGGAACAGCAGGTGGTGTACGCCTGCTGCCCCGGGTGGACGCAATACAAAAAGGGCGACATTGCGTGCATGAAACGTAAGTCAGGTGGAGTGTACAACGATTTTCAGTAGACGATTTATTCGTATGCCAATAACGATCTTTATATGTCGTGAATTTTTTTTAATATTAAGATATGAAATAGCACAATATAAGCATGTTTGTTTGGATATTAAAGGTTAAAAGGTTTTAACTGACCGTGATATTATATATACGAATAAATTCAGTGTCGCGTGAAAGAGTCGCCGCTCGAACTTAAAAAGAAAGATGGCGTCGATCTTATCTGCCTGCTCCGGTCGCTTGGAAAGTTTCAAAGGAAGTAGAACGACCGGAAGCGGATGTTAATAATTACCATTTGCCGGGGATCTTCCAGAATAGTATACTTGTGAATAATCTCCCGATCTTTCCGACAAATCCAATCACGCACGCACGCACGCACGCACGCACGCACGCACGCAAACACACACACACACACACACACGCACACACACACACTGGTGCCGTTGCATGGCGTTCGATGTCACACAACATAATTACCTTTGCTCGGCGTAAATTTAATAAATGTGTTTACGAGATCGATGTGTTACATCGCAAGGGAACACAATCATTATAACAGCGACGTCCATTTAGGGCATAAAGAAACATGTATACAGTAGATGAACTGCTATCATGTTGCAGCGATCTGCAAGCGACCGTGTCTCAACGCCGGTACATGCTCGGCGCCCAACAAATGCCAGTGCCGCAAGGGGTGGACAGGCAAACAATGTCAGAAAGGTAAGACTGTCAACTACATGCTGACAACGTGCAACAAGTGGCTACCACAGTCGCAGCTACACGTGCCGTGAACAAGCATTCGGGGTTCGATTATGTGGTCTCCTTATGAGCCATGATTCTGTGTGTTATGTTAGTACACGCTCCATTCCCCGTGGTCAAGAAGGCATGCATCCAATTCTTTTGTATAACGATACACTGTTTAGGGTGTGTCTCTTTTATTGAGGGTATTTGTTTTTAAAATCTACGTGAACACTAACGAAAACCGACATTTTACAAGCATGGTTCGTTCCGAAGTGGGCGTGTACGACATTGCAAGTTGTCTGTGAAAATAGATGTTCGACTTGTTGCCTCTGTCAGACATATGAAAGACACGCATATTGATGATTTCAGACTACTAGTACAAATTATATTACTATTACATTCCAACGCAAAAATTCTAAAACGTAGACAACGACTTTCCGAGCATCTTATATATACGGCTCTAGTTTGTTTGCGGTTAGTATAGGAATTTGTTTTTAAAAGCGAAGTTCGTACATATTTCCAGCTACTGGGTCGCGCGTCATTTCCATGGAACCGAAATTCTCAGAATTTTTATTTTTTTATTTTAGAGATGTGCATGCTTCCAAGAGTTGTTGGACCTCATGTTGCTACAAAAGCTAACCTATTCTCAAAACGTTTTCATATCTGTAAAAACGTGAGATGACATGACATGCGTTAACACGTACTGTTACCACCAGCTGACACAAGTGACGTCCATAAACAAGTGTGAGATGTCTAATAAATAATTATTAATTTTGTCGTCAGCAGAGGCGCCAGGCTTTGGGAAGGAGATCTACTTATTTTTGTTCTATTTTGTACCATCTTTCAAATAGTATCATTCTTTTTGAAACTATTCCATATTATGTATATATATATATATATATATATATATATATATATATATATATACATATATATACATATATATACATATATATATATATATATACATATATATATATATATACATATACATATACATATATATATATACATACATACATATATATATATATATATATATATATATATATATATATATATATATATATATATATATATATACATATACATATACATATATATACATATATATACATATATATATATATATATATATATATATATATATATACATATATATATATATACATATATATATATATATATATATATATATATATATATATATATATATATATATATATATATATATATACATATATATATATATATATATATATATATATATATATATATATATATATATATATATATATATATATATATATATATATATATATATATATATATATATATATATATATATATATATATATATATATATATATATATATATATATATATATATATATATATATATATATATATATATATATATATATATATATATAGCACAGTGGCTACATAATGCACAACATGGCACACTTGATACCTTACTTTTTCTTTCAAATATTTCCGTATTGAGGGAGCGATCCCCTTTCCTTCCATAGTTTCATTTCCAGCAGGCGAATCTGCGTCTTCTTGGTTCTTTAACTTCGCACCTCTGCGTCAGTTAGTAAACTTGGGCGTTTTCAACGTTTGCATTGACCGATGTACTTGCGTGCGTGTCATTGGCAGACATCGACGAGTGCGCGCGCAAAACAGACGGCTGTCAACAGATCTGCGTCAACACGAAAGGAAGTTTCAAATGCGCATGCGCGGACGGCTTCACTGTTAACGGCGACCGGAAGACATGCAAACGTGCGTAGCAATTACGGAGTATTATTGTGTCTCTGTGTATCAGATTTGACATAAGTTCCGCTGTTTTAGTGCATTCTTTAAATTTAATTAACCATGTTCATATATTCCAATTGTGATACTGCCACACTGTCTTTACTAACTTCGAAATGAAAATTACGTTTTAACCCTTCCCGCACAAATGTGGCTTAAATGGTCAGAAGAAACAGAAATTCAACCCGCTCACCAGCCACATACTAATAGGCCTAGTAGCACATACTAGGCTTACTAGTTTGTATCTAGTATGTGCCTAGCCTTTTAAGCAATATAAGCTACTGGGACGTGGGACCAGCGGCCGTAACATGCGCCAACTATACCCATTTCATGACACTCTGACGGGGAGACCTGTGTGCTGTCTGTCGATAATCATGTGTGAATATTTAAGTGGCCTTTACACACGACGTTACCGACTATGATAAGAATAACCCGGGGATCGCCTGGACGGTGTGTGCTGTCAGCGCGTGCATGGAAATATTATATAAACAAGTATCAACACGAACGTGGAAATAAGCTTGTTTGTATTAATTAATCATTTAAACGGCCAGTGTGCATGAGATTTACAAGTAGCTGCGTGAGATCGAGCGTGATATGAAAGCCAAATGCGCGAGTCTCACGCCAAATGCATGATACTTTGTAGCTCTGATTGTGTTACCCAATATTGAATAACTTCAGATCATTTGATTAATGGATCGTTCACAATTGTCGACGTTGCCTATTCGCACAAAGCGTACTGGGGGCTGCGTCACGCAGTGCCACGCGGTGAGCTGTTGCAGAACTCGGCCTGCTACCGTATCACGTGACCGCGTGGCGCTGTAATACCGTCCTTTATCTTGGAAAATCAAACATTGTTAATATATTTATGACAACATGGAGGTATTTAAAAACACACACAGTTACAACATAATTATCGGAGGTAAATGTTTGTAAACTTATTCTGAGGGTTAATATGGTATGTCTTATCAGTATTTTAAAGTACTGACTCAGGGAGTGGGGCGACACGATAACGAGTACGCTTTGTACGAATAAGTAAATGTCCGCAATTGTGAACGGCCTTTACTGTGCGTACCGTACGGTGTGGTGATTGTGATTGTGAACGGCCTTTACTGTGCGTACCGTACGGTGTGGTGATTGTGATTGTGAACGGCCTTTACTGTGCATCCCGTACGGTGTGGTGATTGTGATTGTGCACGGCCTTTACTGTGCGTACCGTACGGTGTGGTGATTGTGATTGTGAACGGCCTTTACTGTGCATACCGCACGGTGTGGTGATTGTGATTGTGAACGGCCTTTACTGTGCATACCGCACGGTGTGGTGATTGTGATTGTGAACGGCCTTTACTGTGCATACCGTACGGTGTGGTGATTGTGATTGTGAACGGCCTTTACTGTGCATACCGTACGGTGTGGTGATTGTGATTGTGAACGGCCTTTACTGTGCATACCGTACGGTGTGGTGATTGTTATTGTGAACGGCCTTTACTGTGCGTACCGTACGGTGTGGTGATTGTGATGCTGATACATTGAGCAGCAACTCTTGTCTCCTCATAGTTTGCCTCTCGTGTCTGCCCGAGTATGTCGAAATGTCGACAGGATACAAGAACTTGGCGAAGCGAGTATCGAAGTTAGAAAAGGAAAAGGTAACGTCTTCATCATTGGGAGCACTCTTTAGACATGCTCTGGTTGCAGCTTGCAGGCGCGAGTCTGTATGTAGGGGACCCTGTCTATATACGTGCGTTAATTGTTTATGTTTGCGTGCATGCGTGCGTGCGTGCGTGCGTGCGTGCGTGCGTGCGTGCGTGCGTGCGTGCGCGATGAGCATGAGTGGAAGTAGTCTATATCCGTGCGTTGTGTGTACTCTTCGAGGGTGTAAATTAATGCCAGATATCAACAATAATCTGCAGGTCGATTTCGTCTCGATAAAACACACATCTAGGTGTGCTCGACTGCGTTCTGTCGTGTGTCTCTCTTTCTAATCCTGCATCGTTGTCTGTGATCCGTGGCGCAGGATGAGCTACGGAACAGCGTGATAAAGATCCGGAACGAACATCGGCAAACGATCCAGGGTCTTCGGAACGACCTCCAGTCTGCGGCCGTTGCGTCAACGCAAGCCCCGGCCGACGACGCCCCGGCCGCAGTATTAGTATTCGATCGGGCCGGCTGGGACCAGCTGGCGTCACTTAGTGAACAGATTTCCATGCTCGAAGAGAAGATCGAGGGCTGTGAGTATGACTGTCCCTTCGCTGTCTCAACGGTCATTGCACCGACCGACCACCAAATATAACACCCTCATATATAATGTTCGGTCTTTATTTTTCAACGTGGCGTAATAGGTGTCGTTGTATTGTTGACCTTATGTTAGAGGGTAAACATATTTACAACCCACCATATGAGGGTGACATGTTTATGAACCCCATCAAAGATGAGATCGTCTACCCGCCTACCCTATCAGTGTGACGATTGGCTGGACCGCCTTTTATCGCTGAAACTGGGTAATAAATTAAGGCCGGTTCCTTATCTTCAAGTATAATGAGTCAGACGCACCCACTGTGTGATTTGGTGACATTGACACTGTAAGGAGTGTGACACGTCCTGTTAAGTTAGTGTGCACGTACACACGCACGCACGCACGCACGCACGCACGCACGCACGCACGCATGCACGCACTACTCACGCACTTAAAACCACATGGCTATAACAAAGGTATGTACATATATTTAAGAATACGACGTGTGTATTTTGTTGCAGGTACGTGCGACCAGATGAGAAACCCACTTCGGTGATAACCGTCTACGATGCATTCAGTGTGTTGCTGTTCGAGGCAACACGTGTAGACCGTGTGCCTTCGTACGCCACAGCAACTCGTGCGTGCATTACTCGTACACCGTACATGCACGCCGTATATCCAAGTTGTGGACGTTGGCAACACTGTGCGGTGCGCGCACGGGTCCACTGCGTGACCTTGCGCGGGTGACCGTGACGTCATTCACATCGCTGACGCTTGCCTGACGTCACATATGGTAGTCACAGTTGCTGACGTTCTGTACATATCGCGTTGGTGATCAGATCATGTCAACTGCAATGAATCAGGACTAAATTGTGGCACCGTCGAAAGACTTCCCGTAGAAGACGCGACTAGTGAATATACCCAAGTAGACCGTATCAACTGGCGTTAAGACGTGCAATGATTGTGCGTTTGTGCAACTATCGAAGAGAGAGACCACGACGCCATAACACTGACCAAGTACGGACTGTTGTGTGCTACTGTTCGCATGCACACTGACCGAACACGGACCGCTCTGTGTTGTAGGTCGCCGAGCCTTGTACATGCTTAGACATGTTGGCTTATGGCTTAAACTTCAGTTTCTTTTTTACATATCACGTTTGCGTGGTCGACTCATCGACTTTGTTTATTCTGTACTATTTTGCCTCGCTACTTCATCACTGGGATGTACTAGTGATAGCCTATTCGTGTTAGGCAGACTAACATAAACATATTTATCATTTGTAGAAAGAATTTGACCGAATGTATTTATACACTTTGATCAGTTGCTAACAGAACGCCGGGTCATTCTCAAAGACGTTTTAACAGGAATGGCTAAACCAAATTATAGTCACTATCATCATATATATAAGTTATATTAAACATAACATGGTTGCGACTGTAAACGGTATACTCTAACCGACATGTAAAGAGCTAATGGTTATTGATTATTGTCAAATAAGAATAGGTTTATGAGTTTCTTTCCACCAGTAGCGCCACCTTGCGATCATACCGTAGATTGTTGACCAAGTAAGTTAGTTGGAAAGAGGGCGCCCATGTAAATTTGCCGTCAAGTCATTATATTTAATGCTGATTATAACATTACGATTATGATATCATGTTGCATACGTACCTGTAAATAGAAACGTCATATTAATGAATTTCTGGATATCGAATAGTTTGTACTTTTGTTCATGCTAAATCGCATCAACAAACATTCATGACGACAACACTTTCCTAACTGTCACATCATTCATGCATATCGCCTTCTCTTTGTCTCTAGATAATTATCTTCTCACAATTCATTGTCTTTTAGCCCTTCGGCTGAATTATCAAGTCACGTTACCTGTGTTTCCAGTCAACACGTGACATCATGTCATGGCACTGTCGCTCCTTCTCTGTCTGCCTGTCTCCGTCAGTCAGTCAGTCAGTCATTGAGTCAGTCAGTCAGTCAGTCAGTCAGCCATCAGTCAGTCCCTCCCTCCCTCCCTCCCTCCCTCCCTCCCCCTCCCTCCCTCCCTCCCTCCCTCCCTCCCTCCATCCATCCTTCCATCCCTCCATCCCTCCCTCCTTCTCTCTCTCCCTCCCTCCCTCCCTCCCTCTCTCTCTCTCTCTCTCTCTCTCTCTCTCTCTCTCTCTCTCATCTCACACTCTTTGTTTCAAGCAAGAACCAAAAATGTCCCCATGTTGTGCCTAGCATAAAACTATCGTATTTAAAATAGTTGGGTGTTTATATATATATATATATATATATATATATATATATATATATATATATATATATATATATATATATATATATATATATATATATATATATATATATATATATATATATATATATATATATATGAAAACACCGAACTATTTTCAATACAGTAGTTTTATGTAAATATATATATATATATATATATATATATATATATATATATATATATATATATATATATATATATATATATATATATATATATATATATATATATATATATATATATATATATATATATATATATATATATATATATATATATATATATATATATATATATATATATATATATATATATATATATATATATATATATATATATATATATATATATATATATATATATCTGCATGCATATTATATTTATTATTATCTTTAGTTTATTGGCTTACCGCTATAGTGGTATCCATGAATCTCTCGTCGCAATAAACACGAGTTTTTCTTTACGCCTATAGCGACAACAACCTGCCTCTGTCAATGTCGTTGCTTGCCGACTATTATTTATGATTATGAAACGTACTGCACTATTGTAGTACGTAACCTCAGATGATCACGTAAATAATGCCCATACCTTAATATTCTGAAACGTTGCACGTCAACACCACTTAGCAGCATTCTCCAGCATAGCAACACAGGCGTCTACGTAGGCTTGGGCACGTACAGCGGATGTCTAGTGATCACCCCTAGAAGATAATCCTCCATTACAGAGAGTTAAGACTAGCGCAAGTAGGCAGACCTAAGCATTCGGATGTTATATAAAAACTCAAAGACTGTGGTATTGGCCCTTTGCACTGTCTAACAGTTGCCGAAGATCTGGCGAGTCGGTCTTACTTATGGTCTTCTATGCAGGCAACCTATCGGCACGACGCAGCTAAACACTAGCAGAATCGTGCAGAGTGACAGTGAAACCCAGGCAACAATACTAAAAGGCACATTCTGGTTAGTATTCACCAAAACCAACTCTCACTCAAACAACAATGTCGCAAACTCACCAACAGTCAAAACACAATCCAAACCACACCACTGATCGACATTCAGGTGAACATAGTATAAACACTTCTTTTTCGTTCGTTCGTTCGTACATCGCGAAACGATGAGTACCACTTCAGTGTTGATGGGGCTGGACTGATCTGTGACTACGCGGGTGGCAGAAGAGGCCAATCTGCGCCTGGAAGATTCTCTGGCAGTGTGGACAGGGGATGTGAGCCGCATGTCTTGTCAGAGAGTCGCTGGCTCTTGACTTTCTGGCTTGCCTCCGTTGTTCTGCAGCAGCAGTTCTGTTTGCCTCACAGGTTGCAGCGCCTTTATACCGGAAGGAGCGCCGTTCAACACGGTCCTGAGCAGCGTGTTCCCGTGTATTGGCGTTTGATGGCAAACGTTTTCACAGAGATCTCCAGATTGTCTTTGAAACGTTTCTTTTGCCCTCCTTGTGAGCCTTGTAGCTCATCGTAGAATAGTCTTTTCGGCAGCCGGTGGTCTGGCATTCGAGCTACATGGCCTGTCCATCGTAACTGAAACTGCATCAGGATGGTGTGGATGCTGGGTAGGCCTGCTTGAGCAAGGACCTCAGTGTCCGGGATCTTGTCCTGCCACGTGAAGTTGAGGAGTCTTCAGAGGCTGGTTGTGTAGAAGTGATTCAGCGTCCTAAGTATGTGAATCTGTTCACCACTTTCAGTCTTTGGCCGTTGGCTGTGATGCTGGGCTCAATGTACGGTTGCTCTGGGGTTGGCTTTTTGATACTGATGGTCAGGCCGAAGTCGTTGTATGCACGCCGTATATCCAAGTTGTGGACGTTGGCAACACTGTGCGGTGCGCGCACGGGTCCACTGCGTGACCTTGCGCGGGTGACCGTGACGTCATTCACATCGCTGACGCTTGCCTGACGTCACATATGGTAGTCACAGTTGCTGACGTTCTGTACATATCGCGTTGGTGATCAGATCATGTCAACTGCAATGAATCAGGACTAAATTGTGGCACCGTCGAAAGACTTCCCGTAGAAGACGCGACTAGTGAATATACCCAAGTAGACCGTATCAACTGGCGTTAAGACGTGCAATGATTGTGCGTTTGTGCAACTATCGAAGAGAGAGACCACGACGCCATAACACGGACCAAGTACGGACTGTTGTGTGCTACTGTTCGCATGCACACTGACCGAACACGGACCGCTCTGTGTTGTAGGTCGCCGAGCCTTGTACATGCTTAGACATGTTGGCTTATGGCTTAAACTTCAGTTTCTTTTTTACATATCACGTTTGCGTGGTCGACTCATCGACTTTGTTTATTCTGTACTATTTTGCCTCGCTACTTCATCACTGGGATGTACTAGTGATAGCCTATTCGTGTTAGGCAGACTAACATAAACATATTTATCATTTGTAGAAAGAATTTGACCGAATGTATTTATACACTTTGATCAGTTGCTAACAGAACGCCGGGTCATTCTCAAAGACGTTTTAACAGGAATGGCTAAACCAAATTATAGTCACTATCATCATATATATAAGTTATATTAAACATAACATGGTTGCGACTGTAAACGGTATACTCTAACCGACATGTAAAGAGCTAATGGTTATTGATTATTGTCAAATAAGAATAGGTTTATGAGTTTCTTTCCACCAGTAGCGCCACCTTGCGATCATACCGTAGATTGTTGACCAAGTAAGTTAGTTGGAAAGAGGGCGCCCATGTAAATTTGCCGTCAAGTCATTATATTTAATGCTGATTATAACATTACGATTATGATATCATGTTGCATACGTACCTGTAAATAGAAACGTCATATTAATGAATTTCTGGATATCGAATAGTTTGTACTTTTGTTCATGCTAAATCGCATCAACAAACATTCATGACGACAACACTTTCCTAACTGTCACATCATTCATGCATATCGCCTTCTCTTTGTCTCTAGATAATTATCTTCTCACAATTCATTGTCTTTAGCCCTTCGGCTGAATTATCAAGTCACGTTACCTGTGTTTCCAGTCAACACGTGACATCATGTCATGGCACTGTCGCTCCTTCTCTGTCTGCCTGTCTCCGTCAGTCAGTCAGTCAGTCATTGAGTCAGTCAGTCAGTCAGTCAGTCAGCCATCAGTCATCCCTCAGTCCCTCCCTCCCTCCCTCCCTCCCTCCCTCCCTCCCTCCCTCCCTCCCTCCATCCATCCTTCCATCCCTCCATCCCTCCCTCCTTCTCTCTCTCCCTCCCTCCCTCCCTCCCTCTCTCTCTCTCTCTCTCTCTCTCTCTCTCTCTCTCATCTCACACTCTTTGTTTCAAGCAAGAACCAAAAAATGTCCCCATGTTGTGCCTAGCATAAAACTATCGTATTTAAAATAGTTGGGTGTTTATATATATATATATATATATATATATATATATATATATATATATATATATATATATATATATATATATATATATATATATATATATATATATATATATATATATATATATATATATGAAAACACCGAACTATTTTCAATACGGTAGTTTTATGTAAATATATATATATATATATATATACATATATATATATATATATATATATATATATATATATATATATATATATATATATATATATATATATATATATATATATATATATATATATATATATATATATATATATATATATATATATATATATATATATATATATATATATATATATATATATATATATATATATATATATATATATATATATATATATATATATATATATATCTGCATGCATATTATATTTATTATTATCTTTAGTTTATTGGCTTACCGCTATAGTGGTATCCATGAATCTCTCGTCGCAATAAACACGAGTTTTTCTTTACGCCTATAGCGACAACAACCTGCCTCTGTCAATGTCGTTGCTTGCCGACTATTATTTATGATTATGAAACGTACTGCACTATTGTAGTACGTAACCTCAGATGATCACGTAAATAATGCCCATACCTTAATATTCTGAAACGTTGCACGTCAACACCACTTAGCAGCATTCTCCAGCATAGCAACACAGGCGTCTACGTAGGCTTGGGCACGTACAGCGGATGTCTAGTGATCACCCCTAGAAGATAATCCTCCATTACAGAGAGTTAAGACTAGCGCAAGTAGGCAGACCTAAGCATTCGGATGTTATATAAAAAAACTCAAAGACTGTGGTATTGGCCCTTTGCACTGTCTAACAGTTGCCGAAGATCTGGCGAGTCGGTCTTACTTATGGTCTTCTATGCAGGCAACCTATCGGCACGACGCAGCTAAACACTAGCAGAATCGTGCAGAGTGACAGTGAAACCCAGGCAACAATACTAAAAGGCACATTCTGGTTAGTATTCACCAAAACCAACTCTCACTCAAACAACAATGTCGCAAACTCACCAACAGTCAAAACACAATCCAAACCACACCACTGATCGACATTCAGGTGAACATAGTATAAACACTTCTTTTTCGTTCGTTCGTTCGTACATCGCGAAACGATGAGTACCACTTCAGTGTTGATGGGGCTGGACTGATCTGTGACTACGCGGGTGGCAGAAGAGGCCAATCTGCGCCTGGAAGATTCTCTGGCAGTGTGGACAGGGGATGTGAGCCGCATGTCTTGTCAGAGAGTCGCTGGCTCTTGACTTTCTGGCTTGCCTCCGTTGTTCTGCAGCAGCAGTTCTGTTTGCCTCACAGGTTGCAGCGCCTTTATACCGGAAGGAGCGCCGTTCAACACGGTCCTGAGCAGCGTGTTCCCGTGTATTGGCGTTTGATGGCAAACGTTTTCACAGAGATCTCCAGATTGTCTTTGAAACGTTTCTTTTGCCCTCCTTGTGAGCCTTGTAGCTCATCGTAGAATAGTCTTTTCGGCAGCCGGTGGTCTGGCATTCGAGCTACATGGCCTGTCCATCGTAACTGAAACTGCATCAGGATGGTGTGGATGCTGGGTAGGCCTGCTTGAGCAAGGACCTCAGTGTCCGGGATCTTGTCCTGCCACGTGAAGTTGAGGAGTCTTCAGAGGCTGGTTGTGTAGAAGTGATTCAGCGTCCTAAGTATGTGAATCTGTTCACCACTTTCAGTCTTTGGCCGTTGGCTGTGATGCTGGGCTCAATGTACGGTTGCTCTGGGGTTGGCTTTTTGATACTGATGGTCAGGCCGAAGTCGTTGTATGCATCAGAGAACTTCGACTTGCATGTCAGCTTCTGACCCTGCGTTTAGGACGCATTCGTCAGCAAATAGAAAGTCTCTGATGATGTCTGTCATGACCTTGGTTTTTGCCTGAAGCCTCCTGAGGTTGAACAGCTTTCCATTGGTTCGGTATATGACGCATATTCCAATGTCACCATGTTTAAAGGCATCCGTCAGCATGTCGAAGAACATTAGACTGAACAGTAACGGTGCTACGACGCGTCCTTGTTTCATACCGCTTGTGAGAGGGGAAGGCTCAGACCTCTCATCGTTGTCCTGAACTCTTGCTTGCATGACATCATGGAATTGTTTCACCATGGCGATGACCTTTTGTGAACAGCCGTACTTGGACATGATCCTCCACAGACCCTCACCACAGACAGTGTCGAAGGCCTTGGTCAGATCGACGGAGGTGGAGAACATGTCGGCATTTTTTTCCTGACATTTCTGTTGAAGCTGCCTTGAGCGAACACCATGTCTGTGGTTCCGTGCTCTTTCCGGAATCCACATTGGCTCTCTGGTATAGGAGTCACTGGTCGAGGTGCAGTGTGAGACGTTTCAGCAGGATCTTGGCGAATATCTTACCTGCGATGGAGAGGAGTGAAATGCCTCGGCGGTTTTCGCAGGACTAACAGTTCCCTTTGCGTTTGTACAGATGTATGATTGAAACATCTTTGAATTCCTGCGGGATAGTCTCCTACTGCCATAAGAGTATAAACAGCTGGTGGAGTGGTGTCAGCATAGCCTCGAATCTCGTCAACTCTGTTGCTTAGATAGAAGTCGTGCATCTGACGGAGTTTCTGCTGTACAGTCCTCACTCGTCTCTCACTCAAACAACACTGTCGCAAACTCACAAACAGTCAAAACACAACCCAAGATCATACCACTGATCGATATTCAGGTGAATGGAGTATAAACATTCTAATGACCCTAGAACCATACAAAGTGGTGGGCCCTGACATGACCAAATCAAACCCTCATTTGAAAAACAAACATGCATCATGACATACCCTGATTTAAAACATATTTTTATTTGTGTCGTCTATTTCAAGACAGCGGCACAACATATATGACGGATGGCGACATAGATTCTTCGTTATCAGGATTTTGTTTAATTGAATTGAAATCTTAGGCGTTATTTCTGCGTTCTTGTCTACGTCGTTCGTGTGTGCACGTGTTAATAAAAACTAACCTATGATGTTCCCCGAGATAATAGTATGTGTTAGTCGCAGTACATTGGGTTATGTTTTGCTGACATATGTTCTCTCATTCTACCAGTGGGTCCAGGGGTCAAACTAATTTATTATTTTAAAAGGGGCCATAATAAGCATGTTCTTTGACGAGCATAATTTCACCGTTGATACTAGTTCACTGCGAGATGAAAATTTAGAAATTCCTGTGAAATGGAGGTAAATGAGGGTAACATTTCTGCTTCCAGTGTTTACAGTTAGACATAATTCATCAGAAAATAGTAATATTTTGCCTGGAATGAGAGTAATAATTTATGTCATGTATAAATGAAACCTTTTTTCAATCTAAGTCGATGGACCCAATGTTCAATCCTTGCATCTTTTGTGAAAGCTTTTCACATAAAATTACAAATTACAGCCGAGTGACTTGTGAGTAGCATATCGATTGTCAGACAAGATAGTTTGGTCAATTCAAATGTGGACAAACTGGTAAATGTAATCACTAGTTCCTTTGCTCCACCCCAATCTGACACTAAGTCACAATCTTTCCAATTTCTTTTTTAAATGTACTTGCCGTCACTCAAAGATTCCAGGTAAATTGGATTAGGGAAACACTAAGGCAAGGTAGGGCATAAGAAATACTGGGAAACAAATGTGGGCAGTGCGTTGTAGGTTGTATGGGCATTGCAAGAGAATGCTCTATGCTATGACCGCATGCATACAGAGCGTGCACTGCAGCGCTGATACATCCAACAAAGACACAGAATTACTGCTCACTCAGCTGCCGTCGTACCACGTGACAATCCATCGCCACTCATCCGTTTACCTTCCTCTTGCTGCACGCTCTGCCTCCATCCATTTGTCTTCTTCTTACCAGCTGTCTCCCTCGCCGCTATCTCCTTGCACAAGCTCTCTCCTCATTTCCCTAGTTTCACCACCTGGCTGGACACCGCCCAATTCACCCTGCCCTGTCATCATCACATCTAACTACTTCAACTTGTCTACCTGCCTTTCCACACCGGTCTTTGCCAAATCTACCCAACTGTCACAACTAGAACATATCAAATGACACTTCGCCTTTAGCTGCCATTTTCGCGACGTCTTGTTAGATCCGCTTGCTCGCCGAGAGCATAGGCCATCAACAAAATCTCTGAATTGGATTAAGTTTTGAGTCGCCTTCATAAGTATGATCCATGTATAAACAGTCGTCTCCATTTCAGCTTTAATGTCACGCCACATGGTGTTTCAAGACCCTCTCTCCATATGAGGGATTTTGTTAATCTGTCTGGAAAAAAATCGTCAGATTCTTCCATGTTTGCCCAGTACAACTTGCAATACGTGCACAGCATAAGTATCATAATCTTTTAATATAGCCATATCCCTGTTCATAAAAATTCAGATTGCGAAAAAGGCTTTGAAGGTCTGAATATGTATTATGTTCAAAGTATAAGGGTTTATAATACTGTCTTCATGGAACATATGAAATAATAAAAATCAAATATTAATGCAATTGTCATTACGAAAATTGAGGCGAGCTACATTTGTCAGACATGACTTGCCCTGGTGTAACCAAGGGAAATCATAGCAATACATACGATGTGTTAGCGTAACAACTGGGACAACATCCAATCCCAAAAAAATTACACAATACATGAACAGTGGTTCACATCACAGTAACTCTGGTAACATGCGACACATCCATACATATGTATGTATGAAACGAATACATACATATGTATGAAACGAATAATGCTAAGCGCCATGGAGTTACATCAGCAAACATAGTCTACAAAAGGTTACGCAATGATACCCACCATTGTCTGGAGTGGACGAAGTGAACGCGACGTGCCAGGTGAATGTAAGTGTTTGTTGTGCCCCACAGTGACACTGTAATTGAACCAACGCTGCGTTCAAGTATGCCTACGTCACACCTAGCAACCACGCCCGTAGCTGAACTGTAACGCGGTAAACACTTGCTACGTAATAAACTTATAAACGCTACCTACTTCCAGCACTTCACTAAAAATACACACTGCACATAAATGTGACTCACCAGTTGAACTCACTATATTGAAACATAACGTAGAGCCGCAAGAAGTTGTGAATGCATAACGTAGAGTATCAGTATCTACACACTGTTCCGGCTCAGGGCAAACATGCCAGGTCAACTAATAAAACTCGTCCAGCAGCATATTAATCTGGCAGTGCTTCGGCTCTGGCGAGTGACCCAACTTTACAACAATGCAATAATACCCCTGGCGATCGAAGGTACTAATCATGTTATACAACATTGAGTGCACAAATCCTCCAGGATTATACCTTCCACAACACTTCGAGTGTGATAACTCGAATTTGTCACACTGCAGCAGCGTCGTCTCGACTCCAGACGTCTCCTTGTGCTTTTCCAATATCATGGGCTCTAATGGCTCCTCTGACTTCTGATCTCAAAGTCATCTGTTGCCTCCGGAATGTCGACATGGTTGAATGGGTTTGTACGGTTGAGAACCTGCTGGAAGTGCTCCTTTAATTTCTCCATCTTCTTCTGTGATTATCTTTCCATATGCGGCTTTCAGTGAGAGATTTTGGCTGGGACTTGTATCTCCTTTCAATTTCCTCTTTAATAAATGTTGGTAGAGTGATTTCGTATCCTGTCCGCTGCTTTTTCTGCCTCCATTGCGAGGTTTTCAATGCACTGTTTTCTCACTTCCTTGTCTTTTTGTGAATATTATCTGGAAAGTCTTTTTTTGAGTCTCTGGGATTTGTTGTGTGCAGACGCAGAGACAGCAAGTACGACAATTAGTATTATCTCCAGTAGAAATCGCGGCCGCGAGATATACTTTTGTGACGTCAAGCAATGTTGCATTTTGGGAAAGGCATTTTACGTTGGGTGATACAGCAATTCGATGGCGCCTGGTGGCAGTTTAACACTTCATCCCTGTGGTATCTTGCTGCTACCAAAGTCGGTTAAATGGCATTTCCGGCAGTGGCTGCGTGGTACTATATAAGGGAGCTGATTTTACAGAGCGTCTCTTTCGATGACAGTGTTTTGGGATTATTGCGTAAACAGCGTCGCCACGTTCCACCATGTCGCGACGTACTGAAGTCTGAAGACGAAGCGGCGTTGCGAAAGATCAGAAACCTACGCCTTCAGCGCCACTTAGCTTCGTTCGCATCCTCCTGGCAAACGTCCCGTACCGTGTGGTCTTGCTTCAGTGGCAGTATGCAGCTCTTCAACGAGCGGGTCTTTTAGACAGCTAGGTAAACGACTGAACGTCACACACTGACTGCAGCTTCATGGCAACCATGTACGTGACGGTGGATTGGCAACGACGGTGGATTGGCAACGACGAATGCATGTATGCGGCCAACGTATGTGATGCATGCGTGTGTGTGTGTGTGTGTGTGTGTGTGTGTGTGTGCGTGCGTGCGTGCGTGCGTGCGTGCGTGCGTGCGCGTGCGTGCGCTTGCGCTTGCGCTTGCGCTTGCGCTGCGTGTAAGATGGTGGTTGACAACAACAATGCCGTGTACGTGATGATGGTTGGTAACGAAGACGGTGCGTACGCTTTGGTGGTTGTAACGACAACATAGTGCATGTGATGGTGGTTGGTAACGACGACGGTGCGTACGTTTTGGTGGTCAGTAACGGCGATGGTGGTTGGTACCGACCCCCAGCTAGCTTGGGCCAATGAAGTTCACCTGTGCTTTTTCATTGGCCTATAATTTGCTTTTTTCATTGGCCCATTAAAAATGTCCACATCAAACCATGCCAAAAGCCGATGAAAACATCATTGGCCCTTTACTGGCCCCAGCTCACAAAACCTGATTGGGCCAATTATTGATAGCCATCATGTTTTTTTTCATGGCAAACCAATGCCAGTTAAGCCAATGACAGTCATCACTGGGCCAATTATGTTTTTTAGTCATCATTGGCCCAGTAAATTTTGCTAGCGGGGGCTGCTTTTATGTCATGGTGGTTGTCAACGAAGACGCCGAGTACGTGATGGTGGTTGGCAACGAAGATGGCGAGTACGTGATGGTGGTTGGCAACGAAGACGGCGAGTACGTGATGGTGGTTGGCAACGAAGACGGCGTGTAAGTGACGGTTGGTTGACAACGGTGACGGTCTGTACGTGATGGTGGGTTATAGACAATATTATAGTCATCAAGCGGCTAGGTTTCGTTTTTAATCTTTAACCCATGTATTTTGCATTATCATCAGTAACGTTCCTGACTTTTATCAGAGACAATGTTAATATTGTGTAGATTATCTGATTGCGTTTCTAATTTTGTAAATGGCTTACGCGGTGGGATAAGATCCCCTCTCCCCACCCCATCACCCCTATAAAATGTGTTACTGACTGACTGGCAATGGCGCTGACACACCCGGTGTAGTTGTCATTATAAGACGCGAAAATATAGTTTCACACGTACCTACATGAAATCGAATAAATAAAAACTAGATGTATAACGTGGATGTAAAATCACCCAAACAGTGATTGTGAATACAATTTTTTATAACGGTACTAGTCGAGTTACCCGGCGTTGCACGGGGAAAAAGACAGCCAATGCAAGAACTTATGAATTGCAGTACCCCGTTCGTTTTGGCAATACCATTGGCAATGATGGATACAACTTGGTGCCTAAAAACAGTTGTACGTACGAATTACTACTGTTTCGATATACTGGGCACGTAATCTATATCAAACGTCCCCATAAGGTCCTTCGTAAAAGCTCAAGCCCCCGGGGAAATTACGAATGTTTTAATGTACGAGCCATCACCGTGGGTCCCCGAGCACATGTACAAAATGTCAACCTCATACAGGCAAAACTGTCGCAGATATGAGGGAACAAACCAACAGATAGACTAACAAACACATGCATAAAGTGTTTTATGGTATACCACCACTAAATTAGAAAAGGAAAACGAACTAGCGTAGACATTGTGTTTGCAAACAATGTAACACATCGTATCAGCTAAGTGCCCTTATACGTATATCATCCTTCATCTTCCACATGCGGGGTGCATAACTGCAGTTACCCTCCACTTATAAGACCTTCACCAGACCCGATCCTATGCCATTTCCTTAGCTCGCTACTAGCTGATTTCGTGTTTGCCAGGTTCTGCTTCATCGTGGCCAGCCAGGTTAGTTTTGGACGGCCCTTGGGTCTTCGCTAATCCATCTCTGCTTCGGCCAATGTTCGTCTTGCAGGGGTGTCTTCTGACATGCGCAACAGATGACCACACCATCTGAATCTTCTTTCGTAGATCTTGTCACCCCAGTCTGTGTGTTTCGTGATAGCTCCGAGGTGGTCATTGCTTATCTTGTCTGACCACCTGATGCTAATTACCATTATGAGCAATCGACGCTGGAATGCATTCACTTGACTAGTGAGAGTTGACGCCATAGTCCAGATTTCTGAGTTGTACAGAAAGATGCTCTGGACCAGCGCCTCAAAGATTCTGATCTTCAGACTGCGGTTGGTTTGATTACACCTCCAAACCTCTTGGAATGCACACATTGCATCAAGCGCCAGCTTCTTTCTTCGTTTGGTGCCTTCTTCAGTATCAAGCAGATAACCCAGGATCTTGCAGGGTTTCCATGAGACATCCTTGGATACCCTGTCTATTGTGTACTCCTCATCCTTGGTGACGTTGTTTTACGGCTGGCGTTGCTCTAGCAGGGGGGATTGTGCGTACTCTGATGTTTTCGATGACATGTCTGCGCCCCGTCACTGCCCACTCTGTATCATCTGTGTACTGTGCATCGATAATCGTGTTTATCGGTTTGCTGTATGCATGATCTATCAGATATGTACTTGTTGGTGGTTCAGGAGACTTCAGGTGGTAGTTGTGATCATTCGATTCAGGTTGGTAATACTGATCAGCTTTGGCTGGTTAGAGGATGAAGAGGACTGCATTTAGACAGTCCCCCTGCGGCACGCCTGTGTTTGTCGTGAACCTCTCTCCAGTTTCCCTTCCGAATCTGACGTACAACTGAACACCTTCCAACGGTACCTTGATATAAGTATAGCAATAATTAATCCACAAACTGGATACGCGATGTTTCCAGACAGATGGCGCGAGTATCATTTGTTGAATCTGGTAATTGATAAAACGGTATGCAGCCATTCTGTACGTTACCGTTTGTGATTACACCGGAAGTTAGCGATGGTAAACATTCATCGACGATTTTTACATAGACTGAAGACGTTCTGGTGTCGTACTACGGCAATTAAAGACTGATGAGATATGGACGAGTCTTGTCCGGACGCAGTTGGAAAAGAGACAAAAGATAGCTGCGACAATGAGGAGCCCCACGCCATGTTTGACCCACCACTGTCTAGACAACGCTATGCACATGTTGCGGACATCCTACGAGCCGAGAGAATGACGCGGGTGGGAGTGTGCGGCTATAAATAATATAACACAAAATAATATTATTTGAATACTTGCAGATTTGGGTATTTATCTAGAATCCAGGCCCACCTCAATTTCGCCGTTATTTACATGTAACATGTATACAGTATAGTAACGGTGCAGAGTGCGTATTTTTCTATAGAACATGTAAATTATTAACGGTGTTGTGCGTCATTCCCTGTAAACACACATTTAATCACGTTTTTCGAAGCTCGAATTCGCGTATTTAACCTGCATTGAGCATTGAAAAAGCTGATGAAATGTGTTTTTACGCAGTGTGTATGCATTGTGCAAGGTTACATATTATATGTTATAACGGTGACATGGAGGTGGGTCCGGATTCTACAAAAGTGCCCAGATTTGATCCAATTGTTTATGGAATTATTGTAATAAATAAATGGGGCATATTTAAAGAATGACGATGTTACATACCCCTCTCCGGGTGACCCTATCACGATTCACTGTTACCATTAATAGTCCGAGCACTAACTAATAATCCCCTGATCTGAAAGAATCGCCAACTTTGAGGGATCCAAGCACAACCACTAGCGGCAGCCATTTTTAAAATGAATGTTGACTTCCAACGCTCGGAACCATTTCGTTATAAGAATGGTGCAGTGAAATATTAAACATAGTCATAGTGGTGTTTGTGGTTGATTCTATAAATGTGCCTATGCCTGATTCTATAAATGTGGGAATTTCATGTACATGATTTGTAGGTTTGGGGCTAGTACTACAATCTATTTGCATAATCCAGCATGATATTGGTAGCGAGACAACTAAGCATGCAACCAATTAAGTCATTTTGAACACAAAGTCAATTTGCAACTTTGTCAAATTCATTATGATGTGTGAGCTTAGTAGACTTGCATATGAATTAGGTGAACAGGCTCCATTGCAATGTTATCCTGCTGATGTGACATGTGACACATCACACTGCATTCACTGTTGCTTTGGCTCAATTTTCATAATACCTAACTGCATTGCAGCTAAGACTATTTCTTGTTTCAGGTAGTGGACTTTGGATGTGGAAGTTGTCATGTCTTTCCATACCTCAAGCAAGTTGTCACCATTGAAGACATTACGGGTGTTGATTGTGACAGATCACTACTAGAGATGAAGAGGTTTGCTGTGAAGCCGCTGCTGTCTGACTTTCAAGACAGGTATCGCCGCATGACCCCACTCACAATGCGACTGTTCCATGGCAGCCTTGCACAGTATGACAGCAGGCTTTGCAACTGTGAAGCGGCCATTCTTATAGAAGTGTAAGTATTCGGGGGTGAAATGTACAGTGCTTTGAACAATACCAATGACTGGATACCATGCTATGTAAGAATGAACCTTTTTTATTAAGACAGGCAAATGAACTTAATCAGTTTTGAAGATATTCAACTTGTGTAAATGTAACGTAAGTACACTACATGCCTGAAGCTCAAATATGCCTTTGTTATAATCAGTTTTAGGATACAAGGCTAATATTACAAACATATTTGCAGTGTTTTTGATAATAAAAATGTTCCTGTCATTGTAGTAGAGATCATCATCAATACGACATATTTTAGAACATATTAACACAATATGTTTGTAAACGTACACTGTGTGTGCATCAAAGTGCTTTTGTATTCCACAGAATTGAACATCTGACCGTCCAGGAACTAGCAGCAATACCAAGGGTTCTCTTCGCTGAAGTTCAACCACAACTAATCATCATCACTACACCAAATGCAGAATTTAACGTCCTGTTCCCCAATTTCTCCGGCATGCGGCACGAGGATCACAAGTTTGAATGGACAAGAGATGAATTCCAGAAATGGTATGCATTCAGCTTGTTCATTAAATTCTAATCAATTGGCTTATTTCTGTGTGTCTTCTAAGCAATGCGTGACAATGGGTGAAGATGTTCATCAGACTAGATGGTTCAAATTAGTAATATTTTTATTTATTTTACAGTCAGTTTACCTTTTTTGGTCACTAGTAAGACCAAAAGACAAAGTCGAACCACCAGAGATGTGTGAAGGGGTGTACTCCATAACGTGTAAGAACTGTAGTGCCACATACATCGGAGAAACGAAACGTACCGTAGGAACCCACATCAGAGAACACAAAGAAGATGCTGAGAAAGCATCAACTAGCAGACCCTATACCCAAAGTCACAGAAAAACATCAGAAAAAGAGATGCATAAATAAGCTATCACAGATCACATGACTCAACGGAATCACATAGTAGACTGGGAGGGGGCCTAATTTGTAGACAGGGAGTTGGACTGGAGATGAGGACCGATACCGACTCTCACATATCTACGATGATCTCCTGGAGGGCCATCCAGGGCGCGGCTCTGGGGGGCACATGTGTGGAATGACTACTGTGTCGCCATCTAGCGGTAGTCTGAAGAAGATTGCTGATAGCAGTCGAAATGTCACAGGAAGAAAAAAGGTAAACTGACTGTGAAATACCTGGTAAGTAAAAATATTACTCAATGCATGATACTGTTTTATCTCAAGTTTGTCAGCAAAAAAGTTCTGCGTAGGGCTGGGATTTTACGGAAAATGTACACGTTGATAGTAAACATACATCTGATTCTAAGGCCCCAGTTTACCACTCCATACCCTGATCTATTTAGTCTTACTGTGTTGCACTTTATATACTGCTGTTTACTACAGTGGCACTGAAAACAATGAAACAGTATCTAGTAGTGCTGTCACTGCTCCAGTTTTCACAGGCCTCTACGGTTCTCGATGACCATTTATTCACGGTGTGGGTCTTCCACGGTTCCAGTATGGGAGACTGGGAGTTTTCTACTCTTGAAAGAGGGGAGAGATTCCGGAAAAAACTCCTAAAATTTGTTAATGCACCAACAAAGAGCAAATATATGTCAATCACAAGCAGCTGCATACAGTGTAACTGAACAAGTTTTATTTCAAGACAAGAAATTACAAAATTTGAGTCGGCACCATTGCCATGTCACCAACACATACAAGTGGAGCATGGATGTTAGATACAGTCCGTTGTAGATTTTGTAGAATACCAAGAATGAGTGATTTTACTGCGGATAACTAGTGCTGTGACTGTTCCGGGTCTGGAAAGGTGTAGACCCGAGATCCGCAGTACCATTTGGGATCCGCGGTTTCAGTTCCAGACAAAGAACTGTGACAGCACTAGTAACCAAGTATATTTTGGCAGGTGTGAGGTGCAGACTCTGAAGTATGGCTACTCGGTGGAGTTTGACGGGGTTGGGGAGGACCCCGGAGGGCGCCGGGACCTCGGCCACTGTTCCCAGCTTGCAGTCTTCCACAGGCTGAACGAACATTGTGGTCAGCCTGATGACCAGCAGCAGAACTTCACTTATGAACTGGTCAGTGACTACAGGGGTGGAACTGGGGTTCCCACTCAGTGATACACTGACCCATTTAGTGACACAGAGCCACACAGAGTGACACAGTGAGCCATTTAGTGACCCATTTGGGGTACAACGACCAATTCAGTGACACAGTTACCCTTTTAGTGACACAGTGCCCATTCAGTGAGAGAGTACCCCATTCAGTGACACACTGCCAAAAATACTTTTCTTATACAAGAAAATATTTCTTGAAACAAGAAAAGTTTCTTGAATTAAAAATGTTTTCTTCGCAAGTTCCAAATATGTGATTGAATAAGGACTTTTTTTTGAATGAAGAAGATATTTCTTTCTGAAGAAAGATTTTAGATAAATATTCTTAATGCTAGAATTTGTTTCTTGAATTAAGAAAACATTTTCTTACTCAAGAAAAACATTTAAAGTAAATATTCTAGATGAAGAAGTTTTCTTGAGTTAAAGCTGCTTCCTCAAATGGTTCAACCCATCATGAATCTGGTTCATTTATGTCCAAATGTGTAGTGTGTGACTAGTTTAAGTAATGTGAGCAGTTTAATAAAAAATGCCAAATTAAAAAAAATCATCAAAAGAATTGACTTCAGTCGTTAGATCTAGTAAGGATCAAAACAGTGGATATCCAAAATTGGGCGTGACTTCAATCCTCTTGTCGATCACACAACAAAGTTTCACCAAGGGAAAAAATTGGTTGATTTAACAAAGAATGACCCTACTGGGTATGAGAGCTGCTGACTGATTGTGTGGCTGTCGCAATAACACGTGATGCTATTGGTCACACACTTACTCCCTTTTCTCATAATAAAACACTATTCCATTTTCATTTGCTTCTTTATGCCGTGTCATCTGTAGAAAATCTGCCATCTAAAAGCTTTTATTATGTTAAAATATGGCTTTTAGTCCCAACATTGTGATAGTTCCGTCATTGTGATGGCAAAAATATCGCTTGCTCCCTTTGGTCATTTCACGGTAGTATGTTCCTTGATAATTGATACTCTTCATCGCAATTTGCATTTTGTGCTAAGAAAATTGTTTTATTTTCAGAAATGATTGCTGACATGCAGTGATCAGTAGTTTTTCTTTTTATAAGAAAAATATTTAAATGAGAAAATGTTTCTTATTCCAAGAAAAAGTCTTTCAGAAGGTTTTTCTTGTTTTCAGAAAAATAATCTTACTAACGTGAAACATCCAAAATGACTAAAAGAAAAATATTCTTATTAAATCTAAGAAAACATTTCTTGATTAAAAAATTTTCTTGTGTGGCTCCCTAGAAAATAATTTAAGAAAAATTGTCTTGCTTTTCTTCTTGATTTAAGAAAAAAATATTCTTAGATAAGAACAATTTTCTTGGATAAATAAGAAAATATTTCTATAGCCTTCTCTTGATTTTAGAAACTATTTTCTTAAACCAAGAAAATTTTTCTTACAAAAAATTTCTTAAATCACGAAAATAATTTTCTGACGTGGCTCCCTAGAAAAATGTTCTTGTTTTAATTTTTTTTTATTAAAACAAGAATATTATTTTTAGAGTTGCAGAGTAGCCCATTTAGTGACACGTTTATTGTATTTGTAGATTTCAGAAGGACACTTCCCCGTGAAGAAGGACCACTTCCCTGAGGAGGAGACCATTCTTATGGGTGCCAAGTATTACATGAAGATGAATGCCCGAGATGGACTGGACGGAGACGCCTCGGCCGACCCAGCCTCCGTCAGTCTACATAAGTTAATGGGATACCCAGAGCTCCAGGCTATCTGTCCTGATGTTAAAACCCTCAGGTACAATACATTTATTTAATGACACATTAGTTGGAGAATTAGTAGTTCATCCAGTTAAAAGCAACTTTTGTCAGTCATCACTGCCACAATTATTTCATCTTTGTGCAGTAGTTGCAACATAGCTAAATACTTCCCAGAAAGACACATTGGTGTGTGAATGAAGAATTGCGAGTGTATAAGCTATTTTAGGCTTCTAGCAGCTGTAGTATTACCATCACAGTAGCTTTATGTCATGTTATGGCTTTGTTTGTAATACCCACATACAGGTATTTTGTAGTAAGCTGCAGTAAGATATCAGAGATTTATTTAAATAGTGTAAAATTTAGCCATTTTTGAGAAGCAATGGATACCACTTTGTGATGTTTTCTGTCACATATTCTGTGGCATTTACCAAAGGATAAGGGATTCTGAAATATTTGTGGCAGAAATTAATGCCATTTATGGGGGTTCTGCAATGTTTGTGGTGCAGGCTGCACCATATTTCTGGGGTTTGCCTTGGACTAAGTCTATTAAAAAAATAACCAGGATGATCTTGACAAGTTGTGATCTGTTTCAGGGAAGTGTTGGAGAGGGCGGCCTACAGACTCTCTGCCAACAAGGAGTCTGTGTTATTGGTTGTGGATGAGGAGGAAGACGACCTTGACGAGGAATATGACATTGAAGAGGATGACTATGACCTTGCCGAGGAGGCAGAAGATGACAGTTATTGCACAGCAGTTGTTGACGAAACAGATTGGTCATTGGCAGAGCGTGATTGCGGTAGGCCTGACCAGGAAGTGACATTAATAGAATCGGTCGACCAGTGGACTCTAGACGAACCTCCGCAGGAATGGCCAGAAGAATTGTATGTGGAGAATGAGACTTGGTCTCTAGACGATGTAAGACTTGATAAGACACAAGTGCAGTTAATGGAAAAACAGACTGTCATGGAATCAACGGAGGACAGATTGGGATGTGACACAGGGACTGTGGAGGAGTTGGATGAATGGGTTCCTGACTCTGGGTCGCCTGAACCGGTCGGTTGTGAGGTCCTTGAACGGAATTGTTGTAAGTATGCTGAGCGACTAACATTTGAAACATCTGGACCTGAGTATGGACAGTTCTCTGATGCAGAAGAGGACTTGTCAGTGGGGATGTCTGTAGAACTGCGGTATAGGGAATGTGTTATAGGAGAAACTGCTGACATGGCACATTTATGCCAACACTGAGTAGTGCACCCCTGAAGCAGAAAACCGTAAGACCCAAAAATAAACCCATCCATTGTTTGGTTGCCCATGCTTAAAAGGAGCTTGGCGTGCAAACTGTGATATGTTGATTGGACATTAGCTTTGTTGATTGCTCAAAGCCAAAATATTCGCGAGAGCTGCTCTTTAGACATGTTTTGAACTGGCGATCTATTGGCATGTCATTTGACAAACCCGTGTTGTTCAGAATGCACAAAACCATAAGGTCTATCTCCTTGTGCCTGTAACGCCATTAAAAATCAAGAAATTCATAAATTACAGGTAAATCGTGAGAGTTGGCACATGAGAAAATATGACGTAATTTCAAGACATACTAGGTTCTGTTCAGGGACAAGTGTACGTGTCAGTAAGCTATTTATCTGTGATACTACATGCAGATTTGGTTCACTTGTTAACGTTTACTAATTAATTTCTCTTCAGCTACATGCGTCTCATATGGAACTATTTCATAAAACTTTTTCACCAAACTAGTACAGGAAAACAATTCTGTTAGATTGTAAAACTATTTATTACCATTTGAACTGCAAGTTAAAAGGGGGTCAGGGTGTGCCCCCCATCCCCTGCACAAATACACCACCGATCTCTGATGTCAAAACACATCCTGCCAAGGTGAAATTATGTTTTTATTACTATATTTGTTAGTTTTTGTGCACATTGTATGTACATGAAATCTATTTAAGGTATGAAAGTAAATTTGATTTCATCTTGTACTCTGCTGCTCAATTGTCATCAGAACTATTTATATGTGACCAACTGTATTATGTCAACATTGCACAAAAAATTACCCAACTTCTAAAATGTGTGTTCAGTGTTCATTCGCTGACAGTGTTCATTCGCTGACAGTGTTCATTTTGCTTGACTGGAAAATCATAATTGTGGAGTATTATATTTATTGAGGAACTTTATAACAAACTTTTAGTTGATTCTTGACCTTCCGGACTACTGACTAAATCACGTAGAAAGTAGCCAAATGTACCAGATCTTCAGTGACATCATTCAACATTCACAAAATACAATGTCATGTTTTTCGTAATAAATACAAAATTGTAGAAACATGAACAAATCCCTTTTTCAGATAGGTACCAAGCCATATTTCTTGTTGTGACGTTGGTCTTTTAGCATCAAACCATCTCAGTAAATACAATGTGGTCAACAGGAAAGTCATGTAATTCAGGGATATCATAGTCTCTCTATAAAGAGACATTCTGTTGTTATGCCGTTTGATTTTCAGTAACGTGCAAGTCGTATATTACTGTACATTTTAGGTTGTCTTTTAGCTCATCTTGTAGAATGTATTGACATTTGAATCAGCAATGTATCGGCAAATACCTGCATTACTTTGTTTTGTATTATTTCAACGTTTGTAAGCTGAATCTTTTAATGTTAGCAAAACGAACAACAGTCAGTTCAGTACTTAATCAGATGATTTTATTGTGGTATTACAATTTTATAATGTATTACAGTTTTATGAAATACATAATTTCTAATGGTGAAATAAATAAAGCGTTTATGAGGTGACCACAAAGAAATATACAATCAAATGAGATTTTATTAAGTTGTTCACACCTGTTAAATATTAACACTACAAAATGTACCAGAAATTACTAGACTTCCATCTCTGAAAGATAATTGTACAGTTCATCTACAACTCTCAAATGTATTGTCCATATCTGTCTCTCAAAAATAAAGTTTGCGTAAAGCTGTGATAATTTCTATAACACAATGACATAGCATTATCTAATTTGTTAAGAATCAATGATAATACTGCAACCTTTAACATTTTAATGAGGCTACAACTCTCAAAACTTCAGCAATACATGCTAACGTTATTGGCACACACGAGTTGATGTTTTGTTCTGTATGTATATAATTACAATGACATCCTATACTTTTACACTTTGTATAAATAGCACATACATTTGAGGTATTGGTTATGTATAAGTCAACATAATTACAAAGAAGAAATGTGGATCTTTGTGTAGTTAACTGCTATCAACAAAGCCTGATTTATTAAATAGCTTTCTTAATAAAATAATGCATGTACCAATAATAATCACGAGGAATTTATTAATGATGAGAAATTACAGAATACTGTAAAACATTAAATGATAATATAAATGGTACTGCTAGTCTCTCAAACCACATTTGATTGTTACATTATACAGTGTATTTACATGTAAAATTATACCTTCTTACAAGTAAAAGATATAATGGTCCTTCATTGTTACTATTTTGGCATGATCTGTATAATCACTTTCTTACAAACTATGTACATGGGTAAATATTTTCTACATAGATAACCATACTGTATATATTTTTGGCATCTAGAAAGGTAAAACTTTAAAAAGATTATGTATGAAAAATGTAAATAGTGAATATAATTGGACGGTGGGAATTCATATCCTGCCACAAACCAAAACAACTTCTTCATTGAAAACTGTCATCAATGAAACTCTTCATTTGGTGATGATATTAAATATGTTACATTCCCCTGTTATAGTTGTGGTATTTGTAACATTTCAAATTGATTTAATTCATTGCCACATCTTTTGATTTTATCTACAACTCATTTCAGATTATCATAGTCTGAAAAATAATCATTTGTCACCACACAGCAGAATCTCCATTAACGTAATAAAATAATAACTACGATAAAATAATAGCACTACCATAACAAATAGTTTCAGTGCAGATCTTTGGTAACATGTGCAGCCAACAAACAAAATCAATAATGATCTATAATGATTTTAGTAAATAAGTATAGGTCAACAATAAATTATAATTCATCACAAAATATGCTTAACAACATACATCACACACATTTTAACATAAAATATGGTTTCCACCTGGTTTAGACCAACATATCACGACCTTGTGTTTAGATATGTGCATAATCCATGGTTGTATCGACACATTTAGTATCCACTGACGAGTGACGTCTCGAAGTAGGACCGAGACAGTTCAACACGGAGATTTTTCTTCATCTTGCGAGACATCTTCTTGAGTTGCTTGGCCGTGTGTAATGCCCCAGACAGAGACTCGTTCAAGTCCCCTGAATCCTGTACATAATACACATCATTAATTACACATACACACATGTTTAACTGATCACCTTAAACAGGTTTTTAGGGTAGCGGTTGAAACAGTGGTAATTTTTGGCACAGAAACATTGGATGCTATACATGACTGCTACATAAAGCACTCTCCTGGATACAACATGTGACAATAGAGAATTATACTTGGAAACACCAAAGATTTCAGAGACAATCAGACTGAGGCGAGTCCAGTCTGATTGTCTCTGTTCCAGCAGCAAAGAAGGCGAGACAGATGGGGCTGGTGTCATGAAGCGTTTGTGTCATACAAAGGACCTGATTCAGGCGTTTGACGAAGATTACATAACTCGATCACAGAAAACAAGAAAAGCATTGTGAACTGTATTAACTAGATATCACGAATTGAGAATCTTCACACAAGGGTTCATACGGAAGGAATGCTTTGTGAAACCGGCCCGTGTTTTTGTGCATGTATATAAGCAGACAAGCCCTTAAGATAGCCATGATAGATAGGAAGTAGACTTCACCTCGTCTTCACTGACAGATGACTCGTGATTGTGCCTGTGACCAGTTCTAGGTGACCTGAAAAATATACAACAGTGAATAAAAAAATATACAACAGCTCATATAGATAAGGTCTTATGTAGCTCAATATATTTTCCTTAGGACTGGTCAAAGGATTTGAACTACTGGCAAAACTGATCATTTGTCTCAATAAATGGTCCATTACTCTACCACTAAGTTATCTTGCTACCCAACAGACAATAGGACAGGTCCAGTAAATATGACTCAAGTTAAGGATAAAATATAGTCAACAGAGTCAAATTTGCTGGTTGAATTATCTTGCATTAGAGATGTCACTAGTGGGACATGTGGTTGACAGTTGATGTAAACGTGCGACATATTTAACTTTATTGAATGAAAATGTACATACAACTATTCACAATAATCACCGCAGGAAAGCAATCGATAGACAACACTGACCCCATGATCTTTATACATTTAATGCATTGCATCTTGTCATACAGTAAGGTTTCCAAGCATGCATAGCAATTTTGTGCACTTTTCCGGAAACAACTTTCCATAATTATATGTTCCGTAATAAGTATTTCACTAAAACACAACTTTTCTAACAATTGGTTTGCACTCAATAAAAATAATTGTTAGTGATTTAAAATATCAATCTCTTCCGCAAAGCCAGGTTTCTTCAGATTTTTGTCAAAATGGCATGTACAGACCTTGCATCAACCAGCACAACGGCCCTGAAGAATTTAGGGTACAGCATTATTACAGAACCCAATAATACCAGTCTAAAATCACAGGGACACTAATGGAGCATTAATGTACCCACCTAGTCTTACTCTTGGTTCCGTATTGTCGCACATAGTAGCGGACACTAGGAGAAACTGCTGGTGCCCTCTGGTGCTGCTGTTGTGGAGGCGGAGTCATCAACTGGCATGGAATGTAGGTGGTACCACTGTGGACAGAAGATGATGGTGTTTATGTGTGTGTCAGAGGAGTGGTATTTGTTGCTATAATGGGAAAGTAGTTATATGCACTATATTTAACATAATTATTTATCATGGCAAAAGAGAGCTTTAGCAAACAAACACCGAGTTCTTGAAATGCTCCAAACGTAGTTCAGAATGACCAGAGTTCAATATTCTGGTGTGTTAGAATTGTGGCACTGACACTGTCATAGTTTCAGGCAACAGTAAAAACATCCTCCTCCAATCACTTTTCAATGTTTTATAGCGGGCTCACACTGCAGAGAAAATGGTAAATCAACCGAGACCACATGAATAACGTGTGCCTAGAATGGTCTCGTGTATAACAAATACACCATATTTTTACAGGAAATTTGTTTTTGAAAATTACAAAAAACATGACATTTCATCAGAAAAGTGGGATCAATGAAAAAGTGGTATTTCCCACCCAAAAACAGTACTGTTGACCTATTTGTCTTTGTATAGTTCAAACAGCATTGCAGTTTACCTGGCAATGTACATATTTATAACTTAACAGACACTCACGTTGGTCCAGTGGCTTGATGCCCGTTTGGTGGAGTCGCAACGACAAATGTAGTCAACTGACCATTGCTGACCGTTTGACCAGCAGGGTTCCACTTGGCCGGAGTGAACATTGCAGATGGGGTGGGTGGTTGACCCGGCACAAATGTACCCACAATGTTTGGTGGTGGTGCCACTACAGGAGGTGGTGCCACCACAGGGGGTTGTACAGCCACAGGGGGCTGGGGTACCCCAGGAGGCGGGGCATGCACATATTCTCCGTGTGTGTGGTAACCAACTCCTCCACATGAGGGGCATGGAGCAGTCTTCAGCTGGTAGACGGTTCCAGGAGCACTGCCTGGGACATTATTCTGCTCGTCAAAGCCAGTACCCTCTGTCACGTGATGCCTTCCTGGGGAATTACCAATCCTCGTTCCACGGCTTCGTGCCCCTGTCCTATAAGAAGGGTTGCCAATGGAATATCGACTGTCCTCCATGTCTCTCCCTAATCCCGGCTGTCGGGATCCATCCCAATTTTCTTGGGGACCAAAATATGGATTTCTATCTGCAGCTGAATTGGGCAACTCCGGCTCTGGCAAGAATCCACCCCTTCGGTTCATCCCTTCCCTGTAGGGAGCTGATTCCCTATAAGGAGCAGCGACATATGACGAGTCATCTCCATCGAAGTCATTCATCCACTGGTGCTGGCGATGGTACGGACTGCGGATATACTCGCGTGCACCATTCCCATGGCTGCGCCTCTCATACTTGTGGTCGACGTAGCGATCCTCTGGATCTCCACTGCTCCTTCCTTCGTTCAACTGATGGAAGAAATCCCTTGCTGCCTCCAAGTATGGATTCACTGTATTCTCGTTCATGTACTCGTCTGAAGGCCGAGTTGATGACACAGCCGGCCCATAGTTGGCAGCACGAGACTGTTGACCGAGTGATGTGGCTCCGCTGCTAGATGTGACCTGAGGTTGAGCTACCCCGGCTACGTGTGTTCTTGGGTCTGGACGAGACAAGCCGTCAGCTCGAATGCCACTCTGAAATCAGATTCACAAATAGCTTTTATATCACAAGATGGTCTTAGCAAGCTGGCTATAACTGTTTCCACACTTGTAATATTTATGCTCCTACATAAAAGAATACAGAAAATGCCTATAGTAACTAAATTAGTTTGTAATGTTAGAAAATGGGGTATACTGAAGAAATCTCTTATGCATTTATAGACCCCACGTAACATTGTCTAGCAGTAGATACTATGCGATAAAGTATAAGATGTAGTTGGTACTAAAACACAGTCTTTACACAAGTTATTTTACTGCAGTATTAAATATTATGGCATTAATATGCATAGTGCTACTAGCAATAATATTAAAATGTTAATTAATAAGTTGAGAAAAGTGTATATCAGAATAAAAAAGTAACAATTTATTAATATTTGCTAATCATATTAATATATATACTAATACCTGCAGTGTATGAAACTGTCACGAAAACATTGATTGTTTCTCAATGTGGACATAAATATTGCTGAAATCAAGTTCCCATGAGACCAAGAAATATGCCCAACATTATCAACCTTCACTGGACTTTTAATTACATTACTGACTATGTATAAATACATACCAATGACATTTGGTTGCCATGGAGAGCATTTGGCTGCAAGAGCTGGTTGCTATAGAGACTCTGTGGCTGCAACATACGGTCTCCATGGATACCATGCAGCTGGGAAAACTGATTGGCTGGGTGACCAGTTTGCTGCAATTCCTGGTTGCCGTGAAAACTGCGAGGTTGAAGGCCATGGTTGCTATGGAGAGTGTGAGGCTGCAGCAATTGGTTGCCGTGACGATTGTGTGACTGCATGTGAGAATTGGCTGTTGTGGGCCATGCTTGGACGTTGCCCACCCCAGCTGTGTGTTGACTGGCCAGTGATGACATCACTTGACTGTTCAGTTGGCCTTGAACTCTACAACACAAAACATCGATATAAATGATATGGTTATATGAACGTTTTTCAGAATGTTTCCATGTGTGACTGGGCATGCATGCCAAGAATAATTTGTTATAATTAATTATATTTACCAGTATATTAACACTAAAATGATGCTGTAATATGGATGCATTCAAACGAACTATAGAACACGCCATTTTAAATAGTGTCTGTTTTTATGTATCATTTGGAGAGCAATAAAGATGCACAATAAAGATGGACAATACAGCTGGATATATCAAAGTAGTTACCACAACCATAAAAAAACTATAGAGCACTATACCTTTGAGGCAATCCCTGGCTGTGAGTTGCCTGCGATGCTCCCGAGATCCGACTAACCTCCTCACTCTCTGAATGACTAACAGGTGGTGCTGCCGACACTGACAGCATTCCTCTCCGACTGCGGCTCTTTTGTGGGGATGTGCCAGTGGCTCCACCTTCAGGCAATAATACAAAACATTCACTAGGTAATCTCAACCACTTTGTTTTGTTATTCAGAGTTCGGTGTTCTAACCGCTACACATGCCCCTCACAATAACATGCCCCCCACAATAACATGCCCCCCCACAATAACATGCTCCCCACAATAGACATTTGTTTACTGCCAATTAACACTGACCTCTGGTGGTAGCTGACTTAGGCCGGTGCGGTCGCACACGCTCTGTCACAGTACTTGCATCAGACTCCGAATCCGAATCTAGTGAGTCATCATTGTCTTGTCGGCTAGATGCACCAGATGGCGCCAGTAGACGGGGATCAACACCTCTGTTGACGATAACATCAGCAATGTTAACACTGACAATTACCAAAAAAAAAATACAGGTCATCCATAGGCATTGACAATTACCAAGAAAATACAGGTCATCCATAGGCATTGACAATTACCAAGAAAATACAGGTCATCCATAGGCATTGACAATTACCAAGAAAATACAGGTCATCCATAGGCATTGATAATTACCAAGAAAATACAGGTCATCCATAGGCATTGACAATTACCAAGAAAATACAGGTCATTCATAGGCACTGACAATTACCAAGAAAATACAGGTCATCCATAGGCATTGACAATTACCAAGAAAATACAGGTCATCCATAGGCATTGACAATTACCAAGAAAATACAGGTCATTCATAGGCAAATAATGATTGATATCATATGCCTGACACTGCACACATGGACAAAATGTCTCTTTCATCTGATTTTTCATTACAAATGTTCACAGGAAGACTGCAACAAAATGATGAAGGATCAGGAACAATGATGAAGCCAAAGTAGTCATTTATGAGAATCATGAGTAGTGTTGAGGGTGAGCCAGGTAACTTCACACAGTACATAAAGTGTACATGACCAAAAGCATTTATTCAAACAAATCAAACAAACAAATTAAATATATACAAAGCTTACAAGATAAACATTTAGAAGAATTATCATCGAAGTATTTAATATACTTATAATGTTTATTTACTCCCTAACAGTCCCTATAATGTGTACACAATGTGTACACAATTCGTACAAACAGCACATAATGTGCACACATTCAACACTCATACAATAAATAAACTAGCTCATTACAATTAAATGTATGATTCTTTGTTAAAACCATACGATCAACATCAAAGAATCTTCCAACCTATTTTGTTGAGTTCTACGACTTGTTTCCGAGCCCATGTAGCCACTGTCTTTGTCATCTCGGTCGCCAAGGAGATGACCTTTGAACTGCTGCTTTGCACTCTCAGGTGGCCTTAGCCTTCGCTCGGCGGTACCGCTGCGACCTCCACCAGTACCCCAGCGCTGTGTAAACCATCCAATATTTACAGAGTTATCAGTATGTGAACAATCAGAGGTATTTGATAAAATCTTTTAAAGAATTCACTTTGATCTTTGGCAAGGGTAACTAGCAAGTGTGTGAATAGCCTCATGTAATGGTAGATTTTGTTCAAAATTTCAGTCTAACCAAACTTAAATAAATTTAATGGTTTGTCCGATGCTTTTGCTAAAACTAAACAACACATTTGAGTTAGCATGTCGTTATCGATACTAGACAGATTAGATTTTTTTGCAAAATGAGTCTGAAATGGAATGAGCAGAAAATAAAAATTCAGAGGCAGCTATAAGAGTTACATCTGATAATGTGACACCAGAACGTCTACTTACCCTGGCTCCCACTGGAAGCTGAGGCTGTTGCCGTCCCTTCCTTCCTGGCTCTGTTGCCGGGTGGCGATTCTTATCAACATGACTGCGCAGACGATCTGTATAATTAAAAACTAAATTAGTCCAAAGAATCACTCAGAACTTGATGATTGATTGCCCTCCCTATGAAGTGATTTGACTCGAGTAGAGTCCCCACTGTCAAATGACGAGACTCAATTTGAGTCCAAACTACCAAATGATGAGACTCAATTTTAGTCCAACAGCCAATGGATTGCATGCATTTTATTAGGCATCAGCATTTACTATTGAAAAAATTAAAAATCAGAGCCACTGAATATTTTATCAGAGCCAGTAATTCCTATAAAATTTTAATAATTTATTATAGTAAAACACTTGGTAACTGCAAATCACAAAACAAAACTATTGGCACAAACATCCTGAAATCCAACTGTTTATATATCGGCGGACATGCCGATTTATGTCGTGACAAATCATGCATTTACTCTAATAGTACAAGACTAAATGCATGGTTTGTCATGACACAAACTCCACTATAATTGATATATATATATATATATATATATATATATATATATATATATATATATATATATATATATATATATATATATATATATATATATACGTGTTTAAAAAATGTGGAATTTATGGTAATAAGAGTTCTTCACTTTACAATGTAGTTACACATGTCTACACCCACCTCTGTCACTTTACAATGTAGTTACACATGTCTACACCCACCTCTGTCATGGCCGACTGTCTCGTCACTGGAATCAAGTTCAGTGTTGTCATCCTACAAACAGATACAATCCAAATACACTTTCAGTATAATTTCCATAACGAACTAACCTACCTTGATGATAAACAAACATTAATAGTAAACACAGTCATTAAATACAGCCAAGATTTACCAATTTCCTAATGACAGAAACATTGTTCATAAGGTGAATCTCATCAAGTAGTGGCTCAGTGGTTAGAACTCCAGACTGTCAATCAAGAGGACAACGGTTCGAGTCCAGACCCATTTTGAAACTTGGCCATTTTGAAACTTTCTTACACCCCATGCACGTTGTCTGTGTCTTTCAGAAGAGACACTAAAAGCTGTTGGCCCCTTCTACCTGCCAAGGGGAGTAATAAGGATGGTTAAGGCTGAATACTCACTTGCCCTGTTGAAGATGAACAAGGTCGCTGACTATGACGACTGCCCCAGCTGCTATTGTCTTGGCTGAGAAATAAAACAGTCATTGTATTATCATAAAACTGTGTTCACTGAACAGATAATATATTGGTTGGATACAAGCTGAATAGATAATAACTGAAGCTTCACAGCCATGGTGTTAGACTCTTCTTTTTCTGGTTGCAATTCAGTTTCCTTGTGAAACAATATCAGTTTATCATCAGTAAACCTGCCCTCACTACTTTGATCCATAGACGCCGACTCTTATAGACTACCCTAAGTCTTCTCCTTCAATTTGACAGATATTCCTCATGATTCTGTTTTTTGTATCATGGGATACTGCCTGCATTTGTCAGTGGCAGCAAATAACAGACGACCAGTTCAAAACATGTCAACAAAAGTTACTCTAGCGAATATTTTAGCTGTGACCAGTCAGCAGTCAGCTGGCAGCAGTCAGCTGTGACCAGTCAGCAATCAGCTGCACAAAAGTATCGCAAGATCCAAATCAATATATTGCAGTTTGAATGGAGAGCTCTTTTTGAGGATACATGGCAAACAAGCCGACATGGATAATCATATGGGTTAATTTGTGGGTTCTACAGATTTTGGTAACAACTTACAGGTCTGCAACACTCATGGTTGGTACGCACGTTAATTTTGAACCTCAAATTCAGCAGCTGAATAGACCGAGATACCCACAATTGAAACACATTTTCAGGCTCTGAAGTAAGACTGAAAGACCACTGAGATGTCAGAGAGACATGACTAACGCAGACAGACTACTCACCGAGAGAGGGGTGTTGAGGCCACAGCGCTGTCTGGATTGTCTTCGTGAATATCACAGAGTTTCTGCAAGTGAATGACAAACAGTAATTACAACTATGCTATGTAGCATTGTTCAAACTGATTTCAATGTCATATTTTTGTTCAAGCCCAAACTGCTACCATTTACCAGCAGCAGAAGTAATTTTATTTGTTTAAATTGCTTTGCTTATTAAACATTGTAATCATAAGGTGTAATTAATACTACTACTACTACTACTACTAGTAGTAGTAGTGTTACAACTGCTGCTGTTGTTACTACTATAACTGCTACTACTACTACTACTACTACTACTACTACTACTACTACAAAAACTACCAGTACTAGTGCTACTACAATAACTACTACTACAAAAAACTACTATTATTACTACTACTACTACTAGTGCTACTGTTGCTACTACAACTACCACCATCACCAATACTACTACTAATAATAAAATACTACAACTACTACTATCACCACTACCACCACCACCACTGCTATCACTACTACCACTAATAATAATACCACCACTACCACTAGTGCTAGTGCTACTACAACTATTACTGGTTCTCCACTTACTACTATCACTATCACCATTGATGTCACAACCAACCCAGCCCCAACTCACTTTCAAGAGTCGACTCAGTTCCGCGTCTCTGCCGGGAGTTTTACTCATCCGCTTCAACCGCTCATATCTCTCCATCAGACTCTCGTAACTCTCCTCCAACTCCTGCAGCCGTCCATCAATACTTGCACCACCCACACTACCCTCTACACTACCCCCCACACTCACCCCCCCACAACCCTCTCCAGCATCCCCCTCCCTGCTCCGGCTGCCGGTCTGCATGGCCTGGACATTGATACTGTGATCAGCCTTGACCGGCGTCCCCTGGAAGGGCACCCTCTTGCTGGGCCTGCACCGACTGTTGCCCTCCACTGTGTGGTCAAGGTCGTCCAACACCATGCCCAACTTGTAGAGTTCCCCCTCCAACTCCTTCCTGTCATCAAACCCCTCCGCTGACCCCCCGTCTCCCCTCAGTATCCCCTGACGCACTTCAAAGTCGTGTTCGTCCTTCGCATCTCGGTAGCTCTGCTGCAGCTTTTCGTAGCCGTTCTTGATGTTCTGCAGTGCCCTCTGCTGGTCCTCGATTGTCAGGTGGTCTTCGCTGAGCAGGATCTTGAAAGCTTCCGTCTGCAAATGTCAGTTGGCAATTCAGTTGTTTTAAAGTTTGAATTGTATGTTATACCATTGGCAGCCCCAAAGTATTCCTCTCGTAGCCCTACAGTACCCAACTAATCACCTTTCGGTGCATCATCACGTCCTACAGAGCACTTGTAGCATTTATGTGTACCATCAAGCCTCATCGCGTATCATTTACATCATCAATTCAAGGCCATATCAATACTTTCAAGGCCACTGCGAAGAAAAATCAAGGCTCCATTCATAGTTTACTAAACAATTAACATCAGCAGAAAAATGACAGCACATGGACAATGTGATATTGTCCATATCAGAGAGCCAGTCTGCAACAATTATATCAGAGAAGCAGACGAGATGACAGACACCTGCTTGCTAGCCGACAACTACCTCTTAAAGCTCGGCTGCTTCCTCAATTCGATTTTCGTAATTTCTAAGCAAAGTTTTATGGTCACCTGAGGCTGGTTGAAAGGAGAAGCCACTGCGAGCCAGTTACGGGGCTGCACACGACAGCCAGTTTAAGTGGTAATATGGCTTGAAAGTTTAAAATGAGCTGGCCTAGACAGAATTCAAGGTTTTTCAGTAGACAATACACACCTGCTCCTGTACCCCCTTAGCCTTAGCCCACAAAGCCATCTTGGTAGAGTCGAGCCCGAGTGGACTGTTCCGGCCTGGCACCGTCGGCTCCAACATGTTCTCATGCATGCTCCAAATACTGCCCGACAGTTGACTGGCACGAGAATCTGGCCTGCTACCTGCAAATACATCTCAGTGTTCACACATTGCTCTTTAAAACTCTGTCCTCAAGTCATTTAGTCCACCGCGATTCAGATTCGTTGATTTTCAAATCTGTAGTAAAGGTAAAGGTGCAATCCTAAATGGCATGGTTTAGCAGTTTACATAGCGGTTTACATAGCGGTTTACATAGCGGTTTACATAGCGGTTTACATAGCGGTTTACATAGCGGTTTACATAGCGGTTTACATAGCGGTTTACATAGCGGTTTACATAGCGGTTTACATAGCGGTTTACAAAGCGGTTTACATAGCGGTTTACATAGCGGTTTACACTTCACCCACTGCCAGACCTGTTCATTCCAACGCCAACTCGACTTCTATGGGAAGCATTCAGCCATGCTGCAATTATGCACGAAGACTATATGTTCAGATATCCACATCTGTCTGTAGCCAGGTACTCATTTATACAGCTGACTGTGGCAACGTGGGATGAACGAAACTGTCAAAGCTTCATAACGGCAGCAAGAGGATTCAAACCTGGGTTTCTCAATTGAGAGCCTGACGTTCTAACCGCTATGGTACCGCGCCCCACGTGAATAGTTTAAGTAATATGTGCAGTTGGTTTAATAAGAGTGCATACGTTTGTTAAAACTGACGCTAATTTGTTAGATCGGGTAGAAAGGGTGAATACCATTATGTTGTAGTATACAGAGGCAGAGCTATTTTTGCCTTGTTGGTATAACTTTGAAAAGGTCCAGTCGAAAATAATTTTATACTCTGTCTGTTAAAACTAAATAACACAGCTGTACAGATGAGCTAGTGTGTCATGTTACTATGAATACACTTATATCATGAACTCACTGACTGCACTGCTGATGTATCCGTGGCTACCAGATGGCACTGTGAGCGAGCCAGCACCGATCCGTCCCATCGATAGAGTCTGTGCATGATGCGCCGTGGCTAGTGACCCCAGTTGACCCTGTTGCGGCGTCGGCGAATCCGAGTAGAGGCTGACCTTTGCCCCCAGCCGTAGTTCGTCAATGGTGTTTTCGGCCTCGGCATATTTCCTCAGTAGTGAGTTGTATTCCTTCTGCAGCTGGGTTAATGTCTCCTCGTTCTCACGCTGCATCGCCACATCCTTCGTGTTCCTAACAGTCACACTGCCACCTGGTGGCAATGAATGTCTGATGTGGGTTGCCATGCTACCACCAGTTGGCGCTTGGCCATGTTGTGACTTTTTCCCACCACTCCTTGGCTGCTCCCCAGGATTTATGTCTATCTGTGTCTGGGTGTGATCTTCCTGGTTCGTCACTTCTGATTCCTCAGCCTGCAAGAAAACACATGCCAATCAGAGGTTTTTATTTTTTTACACCTTATGCATAGTCCCTTTTTGAAACATGTCCTATTTAAATTGATTTACGCCGTAGATTGGGGTTATTTTTGAAAAAGATGCAAAAGTTCAATACATGTGCTTGTGTGCAGAAGTTCATTTGATGGTCTACGTCATAAAATCGGGTCATTATTACCAATAATTGGTTAATCAAGTTATGTTATGATGATATGTTGCTCTGTTATAGGGTTATTTCTACTTGTTATGGATGTATAGTACAGTGGGTTACATCTCAACCCATCATACGGTGTGGTGTCAAGTGATTGTAATGACAGATGACAACTAGCATGTGAATATTGCTTCCTCAAATGGTTCAGCCCTTTGCAAATCCGATTCAATTATTTCCAGATGTGTAGTTTGTGACTAACTTAAGTAATGTGTACAGTCTCTTTAATAAAAATGTTCAATTTTTGTTCAAATCATTGAAAGAATTGACTTCAGTTGTTAGATCTGGTAAGGCTCAAAATAGTGGATATCCAAAATGGTAAACACTGTGCGAGTCACTGCCAATCATGGGCGTAACTTCAATCCTCTCGCCAATCACATAACAACGAAATTTCACCAAAGGTGAAAATGTTGATTTTTCAGCATTTCGATTATTGCTTCACTTAATGCTTGAACAAGCATTACGTAGTTTAATAGTTTGTCTGATGATTTCACAAAAACTACATACAAAAGTTGCACAAACGAGCCAGCACGTTGCAATGGATACTAGGTAGGTTTGGTTTTTCGCAACATTAATTTGAAATGAGACTAGCAAAAAAACGAATTGAGGTTGCACCTTTAAATCAACATAATTTTCTACAAAGCATAACTGTAATATTGTCTGCAAGGAAACTACAGTGACAACTGATAAAAACCTAAAACATTTGGTTTAACAACCCTAGGGACAAGGAGGTTAAGTGAATATGAAGTTTTTATATTATTGAATGGGTATGAAAATATTAATAGAAATATTCTGTCCTGATTTAAAGGTGCCTCATCAATGAAATTTTTTCAGTAGTCTCATTTCAACTTCATTTTGTGAAAAATCAAACCTACCTAGTATCCAGTGCAACAGACTAGCTCGTTTGTGCAACTTTTGTATATAGTTTTTGTGAAATCATCAAACAAACTATTAAATTACTTAATGTTTGGTCAAACGTTAATTGAAGTGAAAATGGTAACGCTGAAAACTCACAAATTTCACCCTTGGTGAAATTTCTTAATCTTGTCACGTGAACGACAAAAGGATGGAAGTCACGTCCATGACCCCCGTAGTATTTACCACTTTAGATATCCACCATTTTATGACTAAAGTCAATATTTTCGATGATTTGAACAAAAACAGGCATTTTTATTAAATCGACAGCAGATGTTATATAAACTATTCACACACTACATATTTAGAAATCACCAAACCGGATTTATGATAGGCTAAATCAGTTGAGGATGGAGCCTTAAGAAAGAACTAGAGGACACAACAAAGTATTGTTAGTGAAGGATCATTGTAGATTAGATGTCAGAAAGTACGCATTCTCACAGAGGACAATAAATGAATGGAAAAAATTATCTATAGATTGTATAAATGCTAGTCGTGTGAATATGCTTAAAAACAAAATTGATAAATATCTCAGAAGGGCAGGTTACACGGAGATGAACATTGTTGGACTCTCGATAAGACAATGGCTTCCTTGTCCACTTGCCATATGTGCTTTTTGCTTTGGATGGCAATCTTATCTTGTTAAATAGCTTGTTAAATTGTACCTGTCTGGTTTGACCTTCACGCCCCATCACTGACTGATCCTCTTGTTGACTTGTCTCATACATTACTTCATCAGCAGCCTCCACAGAATCATTAGATGCCTTCTCAACTTCCGTAGTGGTGCCAAAGATGTCACCCGAGAACTCGGCAAACAATGCCTCTTCCCCAAGCAACAAGGAAGCAGCTATGTCCATCTCCCTTGCTGCTTCTCCTTGCCCGTCTTCCAATTCCTGGGTCTGCCGATGTATCACAATCTGAGGGCCCACGGAACTGTTCCTTAGCGGAGTGGTGGGAAGACATCTCCCACCCTCCGTGGAGCTCACAGACCGGTGGGAATTGGGCATGAATGACGTCCGCGGGCTGTCTGTCTGGGAAGGCTTCCTTGGTGACTGGGACATCGACAACATTGGGATCTGGGTGAGTTGGGTGGGGTATGATGCGGAACTGACTGACATCTCATTTGCCCTATCTGGAAGCAGCAGACAACTGGTGCACTGACAGAGCATTGTTGACAGTAAATGTGTTGATTAAAATGCTGTTAGACATTGGATATTTTTAGTGATTGGTATTATTTAATTTTTAATGTATTAGTTCATTGTAATAATTTTATTATTTATTTTACTGTTTTATTTTACGGCACTAACCTGCCCTACTAGTTTAGATTTCATCACTTGACTCTACCATAAATATAACATGCATTATCCTATTTTATTGGTTACTACTGCATCGAAGCATGATGATGCACTAAACAATACTTATATGTATACTAGCTTATTCTCGATATAAGCCCTGTGGGATTTCAAGAACATTTCCCAAGTTACACTGCAATTCAAATTTGGCCAAATGTCCAATTGTAATAATTGTTCAACCTCTGTTTGTTTTATTCAATACCTTCCCTTGCAGAATTTGGGTGACTGCAGTCATGTGACACACCATGTGACTGTGTGTTAGCCAACTGCTGCTGTGCACACATCTGTTGATCCAGCCAATCAGAAGTGGCTTCTCTCCGAGATGATCCATTCTCTTCCACAATGTCTTGTTCTGTCAACCGCTGCAGATAAGCACCAATGAGATCGGCGTCGTCATGGCTGCGCACCATGGAACCATGGTGATCCATGGCCACCTCGAATTCCTCAAACTCCACCAGGGATTGATGCGGAAGTGATAAATGTTGATGGTTGACAAAACCTTCGCCATCACTGCTGTCTGTGCTGCTATTGCTGTTGTTTATTTGGCCATTGTACTCCTATGATAAACATAAATTATTCAAATAAATAAGCCTTATACAACATATGCTTTATAATTAGGTACCAATATTTGTAAAGTTAAATATGCTAACTATATAATTATGTATGTGCAAACAGATCGAATATAAGGAAATACAATAGAATAAAATATATAAAACAGTAATTTGTGCATTCTCATAACACTGGACAACAGAAGCACTTCCTATTGAACTTTCTTGTTTGTAGAACATTCTTGATATGTTAAAGTTGTCCCACCAACAAGAATACGCCTTAAGTTAATTGATATCAATCGAAAAAATGTTTGTCATGTGAAAGAGACTTCATGGATGCCATGTAACTTACTGATGCAGCAGTTTGTTGAGCACTCGACATCACATTGTTCAAGACACAGCGACTTTTTAATCTCATAGTTGGTTGACACTTCTAGCTAGTAATGCAGTTGTTTTCATTATGTTGCCCAGTATTGTGGAAGTGCACATTAATAAATGTCTATAATGACATATATTGAACAAAAAAGGCAATATGTTAGTACATGTGTAAAGTGCTTTGAACAGTCCCAAGGACTGGATACCGGGCTGTATAAGAACGGACCTTTACCTTTTATATAATAATAATAAACTAACTTTTACATAATAATAATAAACTAACTTTTATATAATAATAATAAACTAACTTTTACATAATAACAATAAACTAACTTTTATATAATAATAATAATAAACTAACTTTTACATAATAACAATAAACTAACTTTTATATAATAATAATAAACTAACTTTTATATAATAATAATAAACTAAATTTTACATAATAACAATAAACTAACTTTTATATAATAAACTAACTTTTACATAATAATAATAAACTAACTAATGGAGTCTATTTTTTTAAAAGATCTGGGTCTTCTATATGTAAATCAACCAGACCTGTGGCATAGCCATACTGGCGTGTTGGTCATGGAAGTCAACATCGCTGCCTTCGTCCGGAGACTCTTCAGGCCCAATGTCCGACGCTTCCAGCTCACTGATGTTATATACCTCATTGTCCATTTGGTTGACTGATCCAGCCCAGTCACCAGGCATGGAATGGTCATTGTTCTGGTCATCTGGCACTGATTCATTGTCCACTCTGTAGAGCAGGGATGAGGAAAACTTGTGACTCGTCGTGCCCAGGCCGGAGTCGGCCGTGTAGAGCGGGAAGGAGGTTGGGGGGTCTTCTCTCCAAATCCCTTGTTCATCCAACAGGATGTCTGTAACACATACAACATCCCTCCATCATACTCTTATATATAGCACGGTATCCTGCCTGTAGGACTGCTCAAAGCAAACAAAGTTAATTTGAATCATTAATGCCAGCAAATATGCTGCACACACAGATTCATTGTTGAAAAACTTGAAGTTCAAAAAATTACATTTTATGGATGAGACAATTAAATTTATATTATTAATAGGAAAATAACAATTTATCAATCTAGCATCTACCTACAAAAGTTTCCCTCAAACCAAGACTAGTGCATATATCAGGTAAGACAATTACCTGTTCACACCTGTTGTAGTCAATTGACACTGTTAAGTGACACTGTCCACAATATCTTCTATGTTTACAAACAATCACATCACTCAGTTTGGCAAGCACTAAGTAGGAGTTGTTTGCCAGGCATGTTGCTTTGTTTGAGCAGGCATTCTTCCAGTAAGAGTGCGTTGTTCTCACTTATCCTTGCCCTCAAAGGGCTTGCAATTAGGCAATTGTACCACACATTGATGATACAGTAATGATTGTTGTGTATCATTATGGGAGTAATTTTCATTGTAATTACATTAAACAACAGATTAAAAAAACACCCAATACCTATGTTAATTCTGAGGAGTACATTTGATAGTGAGGTGACAGATGATCAAAAAAACAATACAATACTTAAAAGATCAGATAATGTCTAATTGTAGACAAATATTTAATATTTGTATTTAGCAGAAGATTACCGAGGGGTCCACTCAACGCACTGCCAGTATATCATCTTTCAGAAAAAAATTTCATTAACGGGTATGTTTTTTTGTCCAACACAATGCATTTAGGGCATCAAATGACACTTGTAGTGTAAATAAGGGTATACATTTTGACATCTCATACGTTAACTAACATTAACTAATATGAATGAATAAAGTATCTTTATAACTTAATCTATCTCAAATATCATGAAACAATGCATAGTTTACATGTTAAAGGGTGTATATTTGATTTTACCACCTTGAAAAGGGTAGAATTTTGCATAACTTGTGGAATGTAACTCCTGTCCCAAGCAAAGGGTGTATATTTCAATCCGCTCAACGTGAAAAGGATATCTAAAGTCTAAAATATGTCTGAGGGAGTGGGGTGGGCTCAGTTAAATAAATTCTCAAGGATGGCATACTGGCAATGGACTGTACTGGGGGAACCCTGGAAGATTACGGCTTAGTAAATGTAGACAGACTGACCTGGCTGAGATTTATTGCAGTGAGGCTTCTCCCTGTAGATGCCATCTTCATCGAACTCATAATCCGTGTCATGATCCGTCATCTTGAAGCTTTGGCAACTTGGTTGTATGACACGCCAGGTACAGGTGTCACATCAGGTGTCATACATGTGTCATAAGAGATGATCCATGTTTCGACTGGACAGCCGTCAATGATGTTGATCCCGATGCCTACAACAGAGGTTAAGTGATCAGACAATAGAAAATTATTCCAGGTGGAGCATTTGTAGGAAGCTTGAAAGCAGAGGACAATACTAGTGTCTCACTCTAGCTGATAGTTGACAAATATCTAGACAACTATTGCAGACATCACAAAATACTGTCAGTGTAAGATAATTAAGTTAATAATAAGTATCTTAGTTGTCAGACGCATAAACAATGCTAGGTATCATTGCACCAGACAACTACATCAGTCACCTGCAGTCACAAAGTATTACCATAGTGTCAATCATCTACATCAGTCACCAGCAGTCACAATGTATTACCATAGTGTCAATCATCTACATCAGTCACCAGCAGTCATAATGTATTACCATAGTGTCAATCATCTACATCAGTCACCTGCAGTCACAATGTATTACCAGAGTGTCAATTATCTACCATATTTATCACAAAATATTACCATAGTGTCAGACAACTACCATAGTCATAACAAAGAATTACCATAGTGTCAGGCAACTACCACAGTCATAACAAAGAATTGCCATATTGTCAGACAACTACCACAGTCATAACAAAGAATTACCATAGTGTCAGGCAACTACCATAGTCATAACAAAGAATTACCATAGTGTCAGGCAACTACCATAGCAATCATACAGTGTCAAGGAACAGTCATCACAAAATATTAATATCGTAGTTGCAGAAAACTATCACAGTTATCATAAAATATGTTCATATAGTGTCAAATAATTACTACACAAATACATGCAAATATCATCAGAGTGTCAGTAAACTATCAGTCATCACAAAATATTATCATAGTGTCAGAAAACTACTATCACAGTTATCATAGAATATGTTCATATAGTGTCCAATAATTACCACACGCATACACGCAAATATCATCAGAGTGTCAGTAAACTATCAGTCATCACAAAATATTATCATACAAACTATCAAAGTCATCACATAATATTATCACAATGTCATACAACTACCATAGTTATCACAAACTATAATCATAATGTCAGACAATTACCACATGGCACTGAGTGCGACAGACTGGTGCAGTGAACAACAAGAAAAGACACCCCACCATATTACTGCTCAGACAACGTTACACACCACACACCTACCATAGTACACTGTACCACTACAAACACAAGCATCCACACAAAAGTGAAACAGTCATAGCCAAGCTCAGAACACCATGTTGATTTGTAAATTACATACCACATATTCCTGCACATGTCAAAACTGAACTAGTTAGTGTAGGAGACGTTCCAGCAAGCTACAGGATCCAGCTAACATGTCACACATGGACAGGTCTGAACAGGTGAACAGACCTGACAGCATTGTCAACATTGGGTCTTGGCCAGGAGCTGTCAGAGACAAGACCCAACATGTTACTTCAGTGACCCCTCTACCATGCCTAATCTCTAGTGCTCTTGCTAGGTTGATGATAATCTTGATATAAATCATTACAACAAACACAATGGTTAAAACGGCAAAGGATTCACTGATGTTGTTGATAACATGCCAGTGCTATATAAAATATTGCACATGCCATATGTGATACAATACAAATGCAGTATTGTTGTTAGACACGGCTGTTTGGAGTTAAATTACTTTTAAGTACAATGTGTTGAAATCAGTAAAAATCTGAAAAACAACACAATTTAGGATTATTCTTCATGGTGGCTTGGTGCAGTGAACAATAATGGATACAAATTACCACAATAATAATATAATAATAACAGGAATTTATATATAGCCCTGGAATCATGATTGTCTTAGTTCATGACACGTCTTGATTACTGGTAATATGTTGATTGCAAGCAGACTAAGCAATTGAATTTGTCTAATCTTTAACAAAGCCATTACTTAAGATATATATACATAATGATAATCCCTATCTGGGATGTATCCAAGTTGCCAAGACTGGTTCAGGACTGGGTGGGTTATGACTGGGTGAGGACAGGTCTGTTGGGGTCAGGACTGGGTGGGTTATGACTGGATGAGAACAGGTCTGGTGGAGTCAGGACTGGGGTGAGTTATGACTGGACGAGAACAGGTCTGGGTGGGGTCAGGACTGGGGTGAGTTATGACTGGAAGAGAACAGGTCTGGTGGAGTCAGGACTGGGGTGAGTTATGACTGGACGAGAACAGGTCTGCGTGGGGTCAGGACTGAGTGGGTTATGACTGGGTGAGGACAGGTCTGGTGGGGTCAGCTGGGGTGTGTTATGACTGAGTGAGGACATGTCTGGTGGGGTTAGGACTGGGTGGGTTATGACTGAGTGAGGACAGGTCTGGATGGGGGCAGGACTGGGTGGGTCATGACTGTGTGAGGACAGGTCTGGATGGGGTCAGGACTGGGTGGGTTATGACTGTGTGAGGACAGGTCTGGTGGGGTCAGCTGGGGTGTGTTATGACTGAGCGAGGACATGTCTGGTGGGGTTAGGACAGGGTGGGTTATGACTGTGTGAGGACAGGTCTGGGTGGGGGCAGGACTGGGTGGGTCATGACTGTGTGAGGACAGGTCTGGTGGGGTCAGGACTGGGTGGGTTATGACTGTGTGAGGACAGGTCTGGTGGGGTCAGGACTGGGTGGGTCATGACTGGGTGGGGTCAGGTCTGGTGGGGTTAGGACTGGGTGGGTTATGACTGTGTGATGACAGGTCTGGTGGGGTCAGGACTGGGTGGGTCATGACTGGGTGGGGTCAGGTCTGGTGGGGTTAGGACTGGGTGGGTTATGACTGTGTGAGGACAGATCTGGTGGGGTCAGGACTGGGTGGGTCATGACTGGGTGGGGTCAGGTCTGGTGGGGTTAGGACTGGGTGGGTTATGACTGTATGAGGACAGGTCTGGTGGGGTTAGGACTGGGTGGGTTAGGACTGTATGAGGACAGGTCTGGTGAGGTCAGGACTGGGTGGGTCATGACTGGGTGGGGTCAGGTCTGGTGGGGTTAGGACTGGGTGGGTTATGACTGTGTGAGGACAGGTCTGGTGGGGTTAGGACTGGGTGGGTTATGACTGTGTGAGGACAGGTCTGGTGGGGTCAGGACTGGGTGGGTCATGACTGGGTGGGGTCAGGTCTGGTGGGGTTAGGACAGGGTGGGTTATGACTGTGTGAGGACAGGTCTGGGTGGGGGCAGGACTGGGTGGGTTATGACTGTGTGAGGACAGGTCTGGTGGGGTCAGGACTGGGTGGGTTATGACTGTGTGAGGGCAGGTCTGGGTGGGGTCAGGACTGGGTGGGTCATGACTGGGTGGGGTCAGGGGTCAGGACTGGGTTGAGTTATAACTGGGTGTGTATAGAACTCAAAATCGCCCATATTAAATCCTGCTCAGCCCCGTATGAGATTTACATGTAATGTATACTGATTAACATAAAATTAAAAAAACAGGTTTTGCCCATGTGACATTCTGCACTGCCAGTATGAGGTGAACTTTAAAAAACACTGGGATCAGATAACATAAGTTATTCATACATAACATGCAGAGTGATGTAATGTCATAGTGATCTTGATCTTCATTGCTTATACACTGATCAGTTCCAAATGCCATAATACATGCCAGGCCTATCCTCTGGGTTTTGAAAAGGGGGGTTCAAGCGTATAAAATCAGTCAGGGATTTCTGAGATGATCTACAGTTAAAACATGCTATGGTGTTTACATGTATGTAAATGTGGAAGTTTAAAAAGGTGAATTTGTTTTATGAGAGAAAGCACGTGATAGATATATGCTAGATATAATACCCACAACTAAATACTTTACAACATAAACCTCGATAAGAAGAAGATATGCAAATGATTTAGCACAGAATGAATTTAAATAAGAAAAATATGATATTTTGTCAACAGATTCTAATGTTTTATCATGAAATAAATTAATAATACAATGTTTTAAATTTTCAAACAATCGTGATGCAATTCAATAAACATTACCTGGATTCACATGGCTGATGACGTACTGGCTAACTGACTTCCCTATATAACATCTAGGGATTAGTAAGTGTGCTTGTCATAATCTGAGCTGGAGGACTTAGACTCTAATCCTAGGTCCAAGAAAGTAATTAATTAGTGAGAGTAATCAACAAAGATGCACAACAGGTCAAGTAGTGACTACGACTTTGATGAAGGCCAAAAGACCAGAAAGTTGCAGGGTTCTATGCACCATGTCAGGTTTCTCCACGCCAGCTGATATAACAGATTAATTTCTAGAACTACTACATATGTATGTATTTTCTCATAGTTTCGACACAAAGTATTAATCCTTCAACTACAATTGTATCATCGTTACGATGTTACTTATGTGGTGAAAGTCCATAATATGGGGAGTTTGTTCCAGATTTTGGGCACAGCTACACTACAGAGAAAGCACACTTGCTGAGGCACAAAAAGCTGTTGAGATAAATGATCTGAGCTGCTTAGGAATATTTGAAAGATGCAGGAGACTAGTTAAGTAGGTAGCATAACTGTTTAAGTAGGGGGTAGTGATTGTGAGAAATGATGCGCCCTGAGTACAACATTATGCAAGACAATTTTGGAGTTTAGGTGTTCTTTTAGCAGTGTTGTTTAGCAGTGAGTTGGAATATACTGAAGACGGCTACTAATTAGTGCAGTTGATATTTGACAGGAGTGGGAAGAGAGTGGAGAATGAGAATGAGGGATGGAAGGAGTGGAGAATGAGAGTGAGGGTTGGGAGAGTGGAGAATGAGAACGAGGGATAGGGGAGAGTGGAGAATGGGAGCAAGGGATGGGTGAGTGGAGAATGAAAGCGTGGGATGGGGGAGTGGAGAATGAAAGCGTGGGATAGGGGAGTGGAGAATGAAAGCGTGGGATAGGGGAGTGGAGAATGAAAGCGTGGGATAGGGGAGTGGAGAATGAAAGCGTGGGATAGGGGAGTGGAGATGACAGTTACGAAGAAGGGGAAAAAATTGGTGACTGGTATCGGTGCCTGCCTGAATCTGAATGAAGTTTATTTCAACACAAAGCAGAGAATTACAATTGAGTTAGTAATGTCATATTATAAAACACTGAAAAGGGCAATAAGTGTATTACTCATAATACTTGCCCTATTGCAATACATTATGATAAGACATAATGTAAATGATAGTATATACAGTAGCATGCATGAGTTACTATATCGATTATGCATATCTACATGACTACCACAATGAGAGTTTTTAACTAGATATTCATCCTAACCTACCAACAATCAAACTGATGAAGACCAACATCATTAAAATGATGTTAAAAGTAAGGTTACAATAAATTGCCTTTCCCCCACCAAGAACTGTTAAACATTTACTACATAACTATTTAGTACGTTATCTGTATATTTGTTTTTAAAATAATGAACTTCAACAGCACATTAATGCACTGTCAAGTGAATTCCATAACTTTACACATTTAACCGATATACACATATTTTTTAGATTGGTACATGCAAATTTGTCTTTAAAAATGGAACACTGTCTGGTCATGTAAACATGCAAACAGAGTGAACAGCTCTCCTCTCCTTGCCTCGCCCCGGACTTCAGGGATACAGAGGAGAGCTACAACAACATTGTCTTAGTAGTATAGATATATGATGCCAAATTCAATGGAGATCATGAAACAAGACTTGCATACTTGAGAAATATGCTGATGGATGCATAACTGGCCAGCTCCAAGAAATTGTTGAAATTGTGGCATATCACACACGTCACACCTCTCTCTCTTACATAACGTGGTATACCACACACGTTGCATCCCTCTCGCACATTATGTACCATACACACTTGTGTAAACGCCTAGAAGCGGCAACTGCAAAGTGACTATTTAAGACATACTGAGTCGAGCCCAGTGTAGGACTACAGCATAATGCGAAGCGGGTGTCAATGCATCTTGTACATGTAATTAAAATGACTGAACTGATGACGGTTCTGGTTACATTCCTATATAATCATCATAAAAAGTCTTAATTTTCTACATCATTTTCAATTTACGTGCATTTCAGACAGATTTTTCAAGAAAGTGCCCCCAACTTACACATTTTTCAATAAAGTGCCTTCCCCCAATTTGACCATGCACACACAATTTCCTTTTCCACCCCCAAAATTGCGCCGATTCATAATAATCTTAGTCTAGAGATGGGTCATGATATAACCAACAGCAATCGCAGTATGCTTGAGCACCGACTGCAATTACAGACTATACTCTATTATCACCCGCTTGACAACAGGAACAAAGAAGCTATAACACATCAGTAATCCGCCATACCGTATATTAATGCAGTGCCCAGAAAAACACCCGCAAGCCAGCAACATAATGGTTTCTCACTAATTTTAAATTATGTATAGCACCAATATTAATTATCACAATCGACGCTTATATTTATCGATCGCCGTTGTTTCCCTAATTTCTCGAGGCCTCGTATTCAATAATATTTACCCGGTGCGACGTTTAGGGATCATCTCAGCCACGGAAACGACGCCTTCCCGTACGCTATCTACGCAGTAAAATGGAACACCACAGTGTGGCGCCACTGTTAATGCGCAGACACTGAGAACTAGCAACAGGGGGGCCTGCCTGCCTGCCTGCCTGCCTGCCTGCCTGCCTGCCTGCCTGTCTGCCTGCCTGCCTGCCTGCCAAACCGGAATAGTAATAATAATTGATTTATCCGCAGACTCCATACAACATACGAGTACATTATTATGGTTCTGTAGTTATGTTGCTAATAGTAGCTACAGATGTACATAATGAAATATCATAGCTACTTCAACCATCAACAAAATGTACATACGTGAGCGTCCGTAGGGGAAGGCAAGGTATATATATATATATATATATATATATATATATATATATATATATATATATATATATATATATATATATATATATATATATATATATATATATATATATATATATATATATATATATATATATATATATATATATATATATATATATATATATATATATATATATATATTGATATATATATATATATATATATATATATATATATATATATATATATATATATATATATATATATATATATATATATATACCTTGCCTTCCCCTATATACATATATACACACACACATTTTTCTTCTTTCTTGTCCGTCCCTGAAAAAATTCACACGGCCGCCCCTGTGAACGTAATTAAACCATTATTTCCAGATTCTGGACATGTACTTCACTTCGCTGTTAATATATGTCAAATTTCTAATAACAGCAGCACAGTTGGGCAAATTATTGTAAACAAACATTTCACTAGCACTACAATATATGTAAATCCTAACAGCAATAGTAACAGCAACAGTAACAACAATAGTACAAAATCAACAGTGAAAACGTGAACAACTCCAACAGAAAAACTAATATATGAGCCGGTCTCGTTACTAAAATCCGTGCTTAAGGTATGCTACCAATTCGGTTACCATGCTAACGTGTTTTAAGATATGTTACCAATTCGTTTATCATGCTACCGTGCTTAAGGTATGTTACCAATTCGTTTACCATGCTAACGTGCTTAAGGTATGTTACCAATTCGTTTGCCATGCTACCGTGCTTTAGGTATGTTACCAATTCGTTTACCATGCTACCGTGCTTAAGGTATGTTACCAATTCGTTTACCATACTAACGAGCTTAAGGTATGTTACCAATTCGTTTACCATGCTACCGTGCTAAAGGTATGTTACCAATTCGTTGACCATGCTAACGAGCTTAAGGTATGTTACCAATTCGTTTACCATGCTACCGTGCTTAAGATATGTTACTAATTCGTTTACCATGCTACCGTGCAGTTGGGGCAACAGGTTACAAACAAAATTTAAAAATATCTCAGGAAAGCATGTTATACATAAATTAAATTTGTTGGGCCCTCGTTAAGCCTATGGCTGGCTTCCTTGTCCACTTGCCATCTGTTGTTGCAATCAATTCATGTTGAACGGTGTTTTGCTTGTGCATTTGCATTGTCACATTACGCCATTGTCAACTGTAGCATCAACAATGCGGAACAATAATATTTTTTTCCCTCATGAACAGCTTCGATTCTTTGCTCTTTGCTGCGGCATCTTGATGACGTCACATGTTCCTGCATTTGTGTTGCTTGCAGCACGAGAAAAACCGAATCGTGTTTAGAGTTCTAAAAATATTTGTCGAAGCACTCGATCAGTAGCTTTCTTCTTCTAGTTGCGAAAACACTATAGGCCCCATAACCAACTCGCCTTGCTTAGATGCAGCAGGCGCTGTATTCGAACGGAGAATACTACAGTCCGTCACAAGCTCTCAGGCATTCGTGTTGAAAGGACTGATTGCAAACTGTACTCCTCTTCTTATTGTTGTTGTTATTATTATTATTGTTGTTATTAGTATTGTTATTATTATTGTTGTTATTAGTATTGTTATTATTATTATTATTGTTGTTGTTATTATTATTGTTATTATTATTGTTGTTATTATTATTATCGCTATTATTATTGATATTGTTATTATTATTGCTGCTGAAGCAGGTGTTGTTATTATTATTATTATTATTATTATTATTATTATTATTATTATTAAAAGCAGCACATGAGTAAAAGTGCAACCAAGTAGGTCGATTCGCATGTCAAATAATAATAATAATAATGATGATGATTATAATAAATATAATATACTCGAGTCTGGCATGTGTCCTAAGCACCCTCCTCTACGGTAGCGAAGCGTGGACAACATATGCGAAGCAGGAAAAACGCCTCAACAGCTTCTATATCCGATGCCTCAGACGTATATGTGGCATCACCTGTCACTGAGCGTGCAGATATCCCCAGCATGTTCGCCAGACGTCTGCGCTGGCTTGGCTATGTCTCTCGCATGGAGGATGAGCGTATTCGAAAGGACGTCCTCTGTGGTGAGCTATCCTCTGGCGCAAGGCGTGTCGGCCGTTCAGTTCACTGATGCTTGCATACGAGATATAGAGTGGTATCGGGAAGGCAGAAGAAAGAAGAAACAACTTGTGGACGGAGAAGTGAGAGCGTCGGGGAGAAAAGTCATCAACAACCACGCCTCAACATCAGACTGTCTGCACCTGTAGCATATGTGACAGAGATTATCACTCCAAAATCGGACATTTCAGCCACGGCACATACACTCCATCTATTTTCTACAAGAAAGAGTGATTTTGTTACGTTTGAACGTACAATCCCCCAGCACGAAACCGACAAGCGCCCGTGTAAACAAAACACCACCGAGCGATTGGTTGGGACTATGAATGATAATAGTTGAGGTAAACACGCAACGCACTGGTCACTAATTTACGCAGTATTATTTTAATCAAAAGTCTGAACACCGAAATAAATTAAAATGTTGATCTCAAGCCATCTGTTGTGTTCACCACATCCATGCGAATGTGCTACTTTAATCATGCTGTAATATCCGAATGTTTTATTACCGGATGCTTTCAAATGGCATATTGACACGGTCCCCGGTATGATGTTTGGTCACGTGCGCAGGTACGCATGGTAACGGTAATCAATGAAGGCACGCGCCGCAGGTGTGCAGCGGCGCGGAACGGGGTCACACCGGCGAGGTATAGTTTTGTTGTGGCGTCGACATATGGTGAGGTTTGCGACACCCTTTGACAGCGTTCCACCGAACCGTGACCGTACTCGCTGGACCGCGTCTAAGACCAGGGACATAGAACGTTGGGGAGATCTTTTGAAGAAAATATTGAAAGTCGTCGAGATGCCAGGTATTCCGCTAGGTATATGACGCACGGTGTTAGTTAGTGCGTAACAGATGGATTCAGATGCTGCTGGACAGCGCATCTGTCTACGAACTCGGCGACTTGCAGGTAGTAATTAGTAGATACACTACTGTATCTACTCTTGACGTGGATAAAATATACTGTATTTCCGTGTATGGTCGTGAGACGCGGCTGGTGATGAGTTTCTAAACCTAAACATCAAAGCCACCCGTGGACACAGTTTGACCAACATGTCGGCCAAAGCAAGCAAGTTGCAGCGCTCCATTAATAATTTACTCAACGCCTGGGAACGGACGCAGCTTCGCGATATTCTTGCGTCTTACCAGGCGACGAAACATGTTAGAGACTTAACACGATCACTGGATCTTCTGCTGGATACGCCGGCCAAGAGGGAGCTATTGAATACCCTTCGCTCGGTCATCCCGCCTCGGGATCTGGGTCCATTTGATCAGCTGACCACTGGCCAGTCCACGCGACCACGAGGTGATGTTGGGGATAGGATGAGGAAAGACGCTGACGCTATGAGCTGCGTGCGGATGCCAACTGCGCATTACGACACTGTCCCAGCAAGACGCGCCAACAAGGTAGTGGCATATATTTTTAATTACGCACTAAGATGTACACATTGCTAACGTAAGACTGCACTGGCATACACAGGACACACGCACGTGCACTCGTTCACATGTGCACAACTGCACAAACGCGAGGGTCTCTGTCGCACAGTGCGTGGCCTGCTTATTATGGGGGGGGGGGTAACCGGTATTGTCTTGAGTTTAAATGGGAGGTTTTCATTTACCAATAACCGTGTTGTAATATATTTACGAAATATAGGGTCTAGGCATATATAAATATGCTGGGTTGCCGACATAAAAAAAAACCAATAAGTATATTTATCTGTATTCGAATGGGAAGGGGGTGTAAGTGTCGGAGCCTGGTAGCTACGTATGTTCTATGTTAAATGTTAGCGGGAGATCGTGATATGCGTAGGATTGTCCGACAACCTATATCTATGCGTGCGTAGTAGTAGTAGTAGTGGTGGTAGTAGTAGTTGTAGTGGCAGTAGCAGTAGTAGTAGTAATAGTAATAGTAGTTGCCAGCTTCTGTCTCGTGAGACAGTGCTTGTCTTAGCTGCTTCATCATCCTGTCGGTGAATTGCTAACATGTTGCAACCTGGCACCTAAATATGAGAAGTTCTCCACAGTTTTGAGTGCTTCATCACTGCGGATGATATTGGCTTCTTGAGCCCCGTGGTTCATGATGACGGTATTTTTGACGCTGATTTTGAAGCCAAACGCTGTGTCTATGATAGACTGCAGTTGTTCTTAGGAATGGGAGCAGAATGCGACGTCATCTGCATAGAGGGCCTTGCACACACGCACCGTTGTTGTTTGTTAATCGCTTTCAAACGCGATGCAAAGTAGATGCTAGCGTAAGGCGTATTTAACCCTACACATAGATCTATACGCCAACAACACGCGTGGAGTTGGCAACACTGCATGCATACATACATGTCAACGGGCTGTTTCACAAAAAAATGTAATTGAAAATAAACTCGCCTTGTTCATGAAAATATAATTATCTACTCATCTGTCCCAACAGACACCGCGTCGCCCATTGTGTCACGTGGCGCGACCCCACAGCGTCGCCGATATTGGCGCCTCGCCACCCTGTAAGACCGTCCACCTCCGCGCGCCGACGGAGGCCGGAAGTCGTCACAGGGGACGTCGCGGGAAACTAGGTTTCAGTATACGGGGCGGCTCGGAACACGGCATGGGAATCTATGTGTCGTCCGTCGATGAAGGGTCAGTTGCAGAAAAGCAGGGTTTTGCAGCTGGTGACCAAATATGTTCTGTCAACGGCACTTCCTTCAAGAACATCACACAAGACGAAGCGGTCAAGGTAAATACCGGAATGGATCTCCGCGGGTCGGCTAAATTAACTTTAAAACAGTTTACAAAGATAAGGTTATTCTACGTTCTTATGCAATAAATTGGAAGACAGTATTAAAGTATACCCTGCTGAAGAATGTGCGTTTAGGTAGAGGCGGTAGTTGTGCTGCGTGGTTAAATCTATACCGATAGCATGGCGGCAAAATATCGAACTACGAACAATAAGGCCTACTGTTGATTTAGAAAAAGAGATTACTTTTGATGGTACTATTTTAGAAGTTGACGTCATTGTGTTTTAATTAATTGAAGGGGTTGTATGATCAAGAATAATGCAACAAAAGCTAGTTTAAATAACATCTTTACAATTGCTCCGAGGATATAGAATTTTTTTAAACTCTGTCATTACTTACTGCTATGCTACTACTAAGATAATTCCGAGTAACAACATCCTGGATAAGGTTCCTGTTGCACACGTGCTCGTTCTTCAACGCAGGTTCTCCGGTCTCACAAGCGACTGACGCTCGAGGTTCGGAGCGTGGGGCAAGTACCCGCCGCCCTCGAGAGTACATACACGTACACTTGGGTGAACCCCGTGGGACGGGTCGTGTCTCCGCCGCCGGCCACGGAGACCCTCATTGACTGGGACGACTCGACCGTGGGCCGGAGAAGCGGCCTGAACCTGCTAAACGGTAGCGACGAGAGAAAGGTGACGCTACTTCTTGTCTTAAGTAGCCACAACTTCAGTTAAGCCGTTGGCGTCTTCTTGCAGTGTCTCTATAATTTCGAGACCACTATATGTCCAATGTTTGATGCTGTCAATCCATCACATTTTGTTCTACCTCTTCGGTTTTTCCTGTTAGTTCTCCTTGGGTACTGGGAAGTACCAAACTCACAATCTTCTTAAATCTTTCAATAGATCATCTACATAATATCTATAATCGGAATCGTAACTTTATCCTATGATCACAGTATTGGAGCCTTGTATTCGATAATATCAAATTACTACGCAACTTGATCAACACTTCGAGGGTACTTTCTACTAAGCACTCGTTGTTACCCCGATGTAATAAGTAAGTCTCAATGTTTACAATTGGCACTAAATACGTAATTTACTACAATCTTTATTAAGTACAATAAGATAACGTAATCATAATCGTAGTTTTCAATTGAAGTAATTACCGTATTTCAGGAGAACACGCAATGTTCTTGGATACTGTAAAGGTAATCGAAATTGTGTAATTCATGGACGTATTCTCGCAGGTCAACCTGGGGATCGGTGCTGGCTCCCCGCTCGGCATCAAGGTCCGCGGAGGTCGCGAGTTCGGGCTGGGGATCTTCGTCACCGACGTGGATCGAGGCTCTGCAGCGGAACTAGCGGGACTGAAGGTTCGTACTGCTCTGTGATAACTGAGCAATACTTTATTGCCATTTATGAGCAACCCCACCAGTAGACACAGTCGCGGTTTTGTATGAGTTCCTTTTTATTTATTTACACCGCCACTAGTTGAACACCTTTAGACACACTGCCAATATACATGTATTCAAATTTGTCTTGTATCACCCACCCACCCACCCACCCACCCACCCATTCACTCGCTTACACTCAATCGTTGAGGTGCAGTCTGGATAAGTAATCAACTACCCTTCGCCACCGGCCTATGTCCTGGACTGCCACAATGAGATCTTTGGGCGGCAGACTGTCTATTCTTTGATATTATCGAGCCACATATTCATTGGTCTTCCATTTTTTCTTTTCCCTTTTATGATTCCTTTGATGGTGCTGCTGTGCCGAATGGTATTTCCACACCACTGTATCTATGAATCTCAATATGGTTAGAGAAAGGGTATGGTACTGCACTCGGTACAAGTCTAATCGGTTTGTCTTGACGTCTGCCGTCAGGTTGGCGAACAGATCATCGACGTGAACGGCGAAAGCTTCCTGAACATAAATCACTCGGACGCCGTTTCGCTGCTGCAGTCGTCGAGACATCTCGTCATGACAACAAAAGACATCGGCAAACTGCCTCTCGCACGCACCACATATGAACACGCGCAGTGGACGGATTGCGACAGTCTCGACACTCGATGTGACGACGCCTCGTTCACGTAGGCAATGTGGCTGCTATGATGATGATGAAGATGATTGATAACAGTATTATTGTTTACGCACGATAGGTGTAATAAAACGTTTTCTGCACCTGCAACAAGTAAGAAATGTACCAGCCTTTTGGGAAACTGTACCAGTAATTTTTATCAGACGTTCACTATAACAGAAACATAATCAGTTGTGAAATTCGTCGATCCTGGTGACTTCGGCTTGGTAATTAGGTTTAAGCCTTGCGATATTACAAGTTGCAACTACTTCTACAATTTCAAATATACGATATAAACCTAGACCGACGCTGTTGATGTTGTTATTGTTTATAGATATGCATGCGTGTCGCTGAATACTGTCTTCGGCTGGTTTGTTTTTTATGTTGGTTTTTGCTTGGCTTAGCAACTGTTCCCTCCACTACGGTGACATTCACTTACTCATTGAGACCAGGCACAAAAGGAGATGGTCAGCGCTCAACTATGTACAGCATTCCATTGTTGTTTTCAGTTCCCGCGGAAAAGGCACAGGACGCTCAAGCGGGCGAAACGGCCTGAAGGCAAGTCACTGGATGAATAGTCACATATATTATTTAAACTACATTTATTTTCGTATTTGGCCCTTTAATAACAGTTTTGAACACATATATGCCTGTTTTGCCATTACTTATTACAAACATGCCTGCTTATGTCTACCTTCGTAGGTATCCGACTCTTCCATGTTACACTAACTTCTCCGTCGTTCCTGTAGCGGTCTCTGTCCAGCACGGACATTCATTGCACGTGGACTACCATTCTGTTGCGCATTTACTTTGAGTCCTGAACAACACCCATCTGCGCAGTTCTGGTAATTTTCCTATACTTCATATTTGAAACAACGAACATAGCTTACATTATATTAGTCGATTTTTTTCAGGCGATATTCCAACATGGCGCCGGTTCACAACTGACACACAGCGCACTGGCGAACACGCGCAGTCCAGGCAGTTTCTTAGACGATACCGCTAGGCGGCGCCTCAGCCGAGACGAGTACACGTCATTTACCCGTATCTTGAAGCACTACCAACAAGGGAATATATCCGTACGTGAAATGGCGTCGGCACTCTGCAACCTGCTAGATACATCTGCCAAGGTACGACAATTGCTTCAATACTTTTATCTACGCAGGAACAGTGTAGGCAACGTTATTACAACAATGAAAAGTTACAGATACCTGTATTTCACGTAAATATTAAATTAAAAACATTATTCACAAATAGATGTGCAAACATGTGTGTAATTAAATTAGACGTGTTACACAGCTAGCTGCACACCTGGCGTAGATTGGATGTCCCAGGAAAAAATCTTTAACACACTACTACTTTATTTCATCGCTGCGTCATTACACGATTACATTATATGAAGCTTTTGTGTATGGAAGCATGACCGGATACCCTGCGTAGGAATTGAGTTGTGGTAGAAATTAAGTTAGTACGCCTTTTCGAAATGTAAAACACTTACATTTGCCTTAAAATATCAGATAAGATGTATAAGATTGACACATTTTCATTTGTTTTAGTATTCACTGGCTTCAGAAGTCAGAGGGTTGATAGCGCCACTGGATCTAGATATGTTTGATTCGCTGCTAATGGAAAAGGAATTCGACGAGGTAATTGTCTTTTTGCGTACTTGCTACACCTACACGAGATCACGCGGTGTTTATGCGAGATCACGCGGTGTTTATGAGTGACAATTGGCCTCTACATTATTCACATATGTCAGAGGATGTCTGAATTAAAAAAAAACCGTAAAATTCGACTAACGCTGGCTGTACCAGGTGGTGTCGATGGGATGGCAACGACGTTGACTGTCACGAGTGTATTTGTCTGCCAGGTCATGCTCGATCGATACTATACAGTGCGATTAGCTGATCGCCACCTGGAACGGTCAATCGCAACTCCTTCACATGTATCGACCGGGATGTCTGTGGCCTTAATATGACCTTTCAGAACGTCCTTGTAGCACACTCTTTGGTCTACGACTCGCCTCTTTCCTCAGACATTTCGTCATAGAACAACGTCGTCCATTCGCACCACGTCTCCAACCCAGCGGAGTTGTGAAGCAGGCAGACTTGCTTCCACACTACATTGTGGTTGCTTGCTCTCCGCAGAACGTCGACGTTGTGTAACGCACGCACGCACGCACGCACGCACGCACGCACGTACGTACGCACGCACGCACGCACGCACGCACACACACACACACACACACACACACACACACACACGCACACACGCACGCATGCACGCATGCACGCACGCACAAACACACACACACACGCACGCGCGCGCGCGCGCGCATGTTATAGCTTATAACATGCCGGATAAAAAAACGTCACTGTTTCAGCTGACCGCCTCGGTGACCCGCGCAACAGATCCGACAAACGACCCGTCGTTCGACTGCGTGTCTAACGCCTTGTCGGACAGAAGCTGGCGCAGCTCAAGCTCCGGCGTTGTCGCCGAGGTATGTTGTCTGGCTGCAGAGTCGACATTTATCTCTCCTCGGCGCTTTCGCAAAAACGGATTTAGGTGGTCGCAATATAGTGAAGATTCAGCCGTTTTCGCCCATACGGATACAAGAGTAGAAACCGGTGTTCCTGCACTGGCGCTGAAGTGGCTCACAGTCGATTTTGTGGGTGCTGGGATGGTGGCTAATACTCATTATATACGTAGCCCAGTCATTGACTAGCTGTAACCCTAAACCTTGCGCCGGAGAACAAAGGATCGCCTTTCTTGTACAGTAAGCCGTTCACAATAATTTAATTAGCAACGTTAATTGCGAAAAGGTGTTTGTCGGTCAGGCAACGAGTTGGGTTGGTAGCCGGCAATGGAAATCAAATACTGAAATCGGTGGCTTATCTACGTATTAACGGGAAGGGGTCACGTCCAAGTAAAAGACTATGGCACGCACGCACGCAAGCACGCACGTACACACACATATATCAGGTGTATAACTATTGCATTTATAACTATACGCTACGGATTTATAACCCTTCAATTCGCCACTGACGTAAACTAAATGTGCACGTGTGAAGGAATGACAAGGTACCGACTCTGGATAGTTTATACATTAAAACCTGCATCTTACAGATAAGTACTGACGAAGAGGACGACGACACAGACGTCTTGACTCATGTACTCGGTCAAATGCGAATCGAGCGTCCCACGAGCAGCAGCAGGCAAAAACACCTAACCAATATTGAGGTAAGTCGTTGGAGCGAGTGCTGTCATTGTGCTACAGCATCGGACTGTCTGTCTCTACCACCCCACCCAACCCCACCCCACCACACCCCACCCCACCACACCCCACCCCACCCCACCCCACCCCACCCCACCGCACCCCACCCCACCGCACCCCCCGCACCCCTACCTTTCTTTCACCATTCCTCCCACTCCCTTTTATGTGTCTGTCTGACTATCCGTAGGCTCCGATAGTTGGTGAAGATGTCGTGAACCGGATCAATGATGAAGAAGAAGGGAAATATCGACGACCAGTATCGGTGACAGCTTCACACCGGACTTTAGGGATAAAGAGGATAGCAACAACAACTTAGTTCATTGATCATAGTACTATTATTTTACGGTGTCGTTGTTGTGTATTCGGCAGGGAGCGTCACCAGATGGAATCAGCGAAAGGGGAGTTAATCTGAGTTTGGTTCAAGCCGAAGTGCACACCCCACCACGAGCAGCGAACCGTCCCATCAGCACGGTAGGTAGAATGTAGAATCTTATGGTGTGGAAACATCGGTATCATCAATATTTATAATAATTATTAATAATATTGACTTTGTTGTTGCTGCTGTTGTTATTGATTGCGATTGCGTAAATATACTGTGCAGAGATGTGAAGAGACGAGGAGTGACGACAGCGGCGTCGACTTGGCCAACTTCTCAAATCAGCAGATGCGCCATGGTTATGCCGAGCACTGGTAAGTGTCACATATGTTTATAAGTCGGTTTTTTCCTTGATTTAGCAGCTGTCCATCTCCACTATCGGAAACGTACTAACGCTAGGTAACTGATATAATTGCTGGACTTGTCTGTATTTCTATATGTCTGTCTGTCTGTCTGTCTATCTATCTGTCTGTCTGTCTGTATATCTGACTGTCTGTCTGTCTGTATGTATGTTTCTGTCTCTCTGTCTCTGTGTCTGTCTGTCTGTATGTTTGTCTGTCTGTCTCTCTGTCTGTATGTCTGTCTATCTATTTTTTCTGTGTGTCTGTCTGACTCTCCCCCTCTCTTTCTCCTCTCTCTCTCTCTCTCTCTCTTCTCTCTCTCTCCCTCTCTCTCTCTCTCTCTCCCTGTCTCACACTCTCTCTGTCTGTCTATCTGTCTGTCTTTCTGTATGTCTCTCTCTCTCTCTCTCTCTTCTCTCTCTCCCTCTCTCTCTCCCTGTCTCACACTATCTCTGTCTGTCTGTCTTTCTGTATGTCTCTCTCTCTCTCTCTCTCTCTCTCTCTCTCTTTCTCTCTCTCTCTCTCTTTCTCAATAGTATAATCAGTGGCACAAAGCCAATGCACCAACATGCCTTCCTAGGGCTAGTGATTGGGTTGCCTTCCTGCTTGTTCAGAAAGGTCTCTAATCGACAATCCTTCCTCTGGATATTTCAGAGGCAACCATACAAAGTACAGACATATGATTTCACATATTTTGTAGATAATAGCCCGTTGGTTTGAGCTGAAGAATGGTGACACTTTACAGGAGACCAACACAATTTCCCGCATTTTGGCCATCTTATCTAGCCACATATCTAATAATTTTATGTTGTACAGTTACTAAATAGTGCATTGTGTATGTGACAGGATGTATAGCATGTTAGTGAGCGTGGCGTAGATTGGATCCAATGTAACAAACATGTATGCCTAATTTAATTTACAGTTCAAATCATTTCACCGAGTTTGATAGACTTGCGGAATGCCACGAAATCGCTACTGTGAACGGTACCACAGAACGAAATCGACCGGAACCACGTGTCGGCTACGACGAGAGACTGCGAGACTTGGTGGTAACAGGGAATGGTGACCAGACCGACAACGCATTTACGCCAAACCACACACGTACCAGTGATGGTTGCAAGAATACTTATGGACGACAATTCAACACTACCGAACATGCTCGAACAATGCGTGGCGTGAGGCATGCGATAAAAAGACGACAGAGGGCGAAACTCGAAGCGGATTTGTTTGCTACATCGCTACAAGGAATGGACATCGAGACACCACAGAACGACGAATCGACGGCATGGAACGGGTGTGACACGGATATGTCTACGCATTGTCCCACTATGGAGAACGAACTGCTGTTGGACGACGAACGAACTCTGGAGCAATTTGACCCCGGCGAACCCGACGATGATCCATTGTTGGCAGCCATTTTGGCTCCACCACCAGAATTTTGTTCGCAACCGCTTGACAGCGACCCGACTGGCGTTGCTGGGAACACGACGGAATCTTCTCGCCGCCATGTAAGTATCAAGACACAGAGATTTCACGTGGTTGCCAAATTATATTAAAATGTATTGTGGTTCATTAAAATACATTTGGGCGGTCAGTGTGTATATATACTCCTTATATACACACTGCAGTGTATGCTACATAACGATTTTAATAGTGATTTTACGACGAAAACGATAACATATTGTACCTTTAGAAGAAGAGCAACAAATATACGTTTTATGGAAGGAAGGGAAGTAGTAGAAAGGCGGTTAGAAAGGAAGTTAGCTTATGGATATATATAAAAAATAGATAGCTATCCCATAAGGGCGGACCACACGTAAGTTAAACATTAACACAGGCCAAACTTGCTAAGTCTCACCCGAATACCATTCGGACCCCTACTGGTGTACGCTGGTATGTGTGCGGTTCTTGCTGACAAGTCGTGGTCATAGAGTGACGTTTATATAAGAAAATGATGTTCGTGTTTCAGCTCCGCACGGTGCTGATCCGCAAGACAAGGCCGACTCTCGGCTTCTCCATCGAGGGCGGCGCTGACACACGGATACCGCTGCCGAAGATTGTCACAATACAAGTAAGTGTCTCACGTACAGACGTGCCACTTATCCTATTACCGTCAGTCATGCTGCTGTTTCGTCAAGATGGTCAGCTCAAATCTACAATTCCGTATTGAATTAATCAAAGTGACTATGTCAAACTGGCTTTCACCTTGCCATTTTCAATCATGCGTTAATTAATAAATGTGTTATACATCTGCGATCATACGAAAGCATTTCTTAAGAATATGTGACTCAACATGTTTTTTTATAAACATTGGTAAAAGTACCCGAATTTAGTGGTTTCATTAGATTATTGTATACCATTATTTTATTCACAATAACATACATTGTAAGTTGCCAAGCATACGACCACGCAACGCAGCATGTGCCACGGAAACCTTTGCCTTTAATCATGCATTTAAGGTAGTAGCGTACTTTATAGTGTACATTATTCATACACGGGGTACATAATTATTTCGTTTTGTTTCCATTTCAACCGTCACTGGTTGTGATACCTTCACAGCAACTGTTTATTTTTGCAGCCGGATGGCTCAGCAAGTCGGTGCCTCGAACTTCGAGAGGGTCAAGTGATAGTCGAGGTGAATGGTCAACCGCTCGACAATCTCACACACAGACAATGTGCGCGCGCAATTGCGCATGCGTTTAAGCATTCTGACGACTGCATAGATCTGCTTGTGGATGAAGACAGTCGCGGTTAGACGGAAGAACTGTATTTCATGTCTAGTAACATAGATGATATAGTTATTTCCCATTGCAGCGTGTACTGTGTATGTTGCCAGAAAGTAGCAGGTATCAACAAGATCAGCAATTTGTAAAGATCGGAAACATATGGACACATGAAGGGGGTGTTAAACGCCGAATGTATTTATTTTGAAACGACGACGTAAATGGATACATTATGTTGATAATGAAGCAAGTGGTGAGACAACGTAACACGAGAGATGCTTTCTTAATGTGCTAAGGGTTTAGAGTAAACTGCATGGACAAAGTTCAAGTACAGCTACAGTGTGGCTTAAGTCTTGCCATAGTAGTAATAAAGTAGCTATGTCGAAATCCGAATCCTCCGTCGCCCGCCTCTGGTCGGGTACAACACGCCGACCCTGCTGCACATTGACAACATGTCAGATATTAGCTGGACTCGTATCTAGCCCGAGAAAGTGGGGCTGCAGCACGGTAGACAATCAGGAGAAAAACACACGGATTATACAATTATTTAATTTTTAGTTTGCACTTCTCTCACTCTTTTGCAATTCTCTGTAATAGATTATCCAGAAATTAAAACGACGCTTCCGTCGCTTTGCGGACGCACAAGAACTAATAAATACGACATTCTGCGCCTTTACATTAAAACAAATAATTATACACACATGACATTTTGCAGACAAATTATTATCTTGAAGTGGTACACATCGTGTTATTATTTTATCAGTAATTTATTGGAAGTATAAGCGAACCATTAAATTGTAAATACTTGCGACATCGATTGGGCGTTAACAGAAATTACAACAACTAACAAAAATATACACATCTCGGACTGGATAAATTGGTTATTCGTAAGTGACTGCCCTGATAACAATATTTACAACATTTCAGGATGCACAACATTATAAAAAAAATATATACATGGTGCTTCCAGGTATATCGATGGCTTTTAGGAATCCAACTCGCGAAATTGCGAAGTAATACTGGCAGTTGTAATAGCGTCTAGCGACGCATTGCCATTGTATTACGTAACTTGAAACAATCGTAGAAAATATGCTGTGAACAAATGTACGTATTTGTTCGCATAGTGCTGCGAACAAGTGTACATAATCGCTACAGTGGGTAATTCAACTGTTCGTAGAAAGGGTGAAAGTGGGATGAATAAAAAACAGTGTTACGTCTCCTTCCTGAGGAACGAATGCACATATACATACTCTAGGTCAATTACAGTAAGATGCTGAAGCAAGATCAGAACAGTTGCCAAACCAAATACTCATTCCAGACGGTCCAGTGTTCCATGATATCGTCATGCTCAGCCGTAGTCGATCCATTGCAGGACGAAGCCCTGTTCAGGTTAATTCCATCCCCAGGCACAGAACCACTTACGTCCATGTCCGCTGTACCTACTATCCTACGGTGAGTTTAGCCAAATGCTTCTTTTCTCGTCAGGCTAACACTAAAAAGACTTCTTCCTCTTTCAAAAGCTGAGTATCACATAGGTCAAAATATTGGATATATAAGTGCCAATTATGAAAAATAGTGACTTGACAGTTAGATACCGGTTACGATATTTTATACTTAACACTGTTCCTTCACAAATCAATCGCATCCGTTGAGACAAAACATGGTAGCAGATAAGGGAGAGTGGTGAGACAAATTAAAAACACTATCATAATTAATTAACTAAAATTAAACTAACTAAAACTGAAATGTCCTGCATCGTGCTCGAACAGCCTAGTCACCTCAGTACGTGTTCAACAGGTCGCGTGTTAGAGTGGGGCATTCCTCACGATCGCCACTTGACTCGCTGATGCCAATGCCCAATTGATCAAGTACTTGTTCAAACCGGCAAACTGATTCGGCGTTTCACAATTATTTATAAGCATCAAACGCAGGTGCTTGTTGACGTATAACACTCGATTATACAGACTAGAACACATATTAATGCCGTCCACTCTACATAGAAAATTTGATGCTGTTACGCGTGTTTTCGTTGCGTTTAAGAAACACCATTTACAAGCATCAGTCCTCGGTACGTGTATAATATTAACATTACATGCTAGGATACATTGACGTTATATAAATAATGGTAATAATGAACAACGCAGGATGTGGTCATTCCCAAACCCGCCGTCTTATTATTTAATGAGGTTGAACAAGATTGCCACCCAATACAAAAACCCAGATGACAATTGGAAATTGGCTTATCGAGAGTCCAATAATTCTTAATTAATTCTTCACTATAAGATATTATGTCAGATAGTGTCTTTCTCCTGCGTACGTGGATGTGTACCTCACATGTATACTTCCGTGGGACATGAGTATGCTCATGCATACAGATGTTCATGCATCACGCACGAACGCACGCACGGACGCACCAACACGCACGCACAAGCGTGTACCTGTAAACACACATACATACGTACATACATACATACATACATACATACATACATACATACATACATACATACATACATACATACAAAAAAATAAAACAATACATACACAAAGTAATATCGCAGTGCAATCATCTCGGTGGAAACTGGGAACATGACAATAATTATAATCAACGTATGTCAGCGGAGTAATGTGCTCATGGCGTGGGTGAAGAAACTTAAATGGCATCAGCGTACGCAAGTTTAAGTAATAGTTTGCACAATCTAGAATGCTCACGCTTTTGGGACAGTTCCAGGATAAATTTAATAAGTGCAGCCGTCGAGACATACACGGGTCGAGAATGTGTCCTTCGAACGAAGTACAGACCGCATCTCGATCTGAAAACCTCTTGTCATAATAACTGTTGAAACCTGGCCTCGAATGAATGCTGGACTTAAACCCGTGACTTTCTGGCTGACGACACGAAGGACATGTTTTGACATTACTGTTGTAGATCAATACTGTTTTTCTGCGTGTTGCGTCTCGATTCGGTAAGCGGTGCTAACTTTTGACATCTTCCACTTGGTCTATTTAATGACACACTTTAATGTTGTACCTATCAATACGCATGTACAGGTAAAGGGCGTACACTCAGGGAAGTACACATGTGATGCATAAACGTCCCACATCTGCGCAATGTTTCTGGATTCGTACTACTTCCGGTGAAGATCATTTCTACGCGACAACGGCCAACTTCGTGTAGTTACTCACAATGCGTCGTTTAGTGAACATTTGTGCCAATGCAATCCACACAGACACCTCCCCCATTTTATGCACCTAAAATAAACGTTTACCAATTTTCAGTAATACATATTCCAACGGAACACCTCGAATATAAATCATTAGTGAATTTCCACATATAAGTTGCTGCGTTATCTTTGTATGCTAAACCTGCCCAACCTGCCCAACCTGCACCAACAAAACTATGAGATCGACGTCAAGTTTTGATAATTCACTGCTTAGAATGGCTCATACGACGGTAGCCAAATTTGGTCAAAGCAACTTTTCTCCTCTCATTCTCCCGTCTCATGGTAACATTTGCTTTATTTGATATCATATTATGTCATATTTTTTGTGCAAAGTAGAATATCGTAAGATATCAACATGGTTTCTGTATGAATTATGTTCTTGTATTACCTGATTCCTGATTAAAAGGCGTCCAGCACCCAACCGGAGACATGTCCATCGCAGAGCGTTGAGCCACCTCACAAAATGGCCGCTAAGATGCCAGCAGGAAACAAATCGTCAGACGAGGCAGCGCGGCGTCCAGAACGAGGCGATGTTTGTGACGAACCCATAACAGTATCGTTGCCGCCAAATGGCGGGTGGGGTTGGGTAGTCGTCGTTGCGTCCCTCCTCACTAATGTCATTGTCGACGGCGTCTGTTTTTCCTTCGGTATCTTCTTGGACGCCTTCGTCGAGCACTTCGGGGAGAGCAGAGGCAAGACGGCATGGGTCGGCTCCCTGATCCCCGGCATGTACCTCTGCATGGGTAGGTCACATCTTCAGTTTCGGGTCTTGCTTGTAGGCAAGGGTATTAAAAATTAACAACATAGTTTATAATTGTTATATGATACTACTACTACTAATAATTATTATTTAAAAATAAATACAGCCCAATATAATAATAATGTAATAATAAATAATATAACAAAATAAATGTACATAATAAATCATTACGTATAATATTATATAGTCGCATTAAGTTGTTTTAATATTGCTAACTAATGGTAGACCCCGCTATGGTTAGACACCACTGCTAAATAAACGATAACCCCATACCTATATGTGCATATATAGGTACATCGTGCACAATTTTTAATGTTTAGCGAACATATCTTATTGCATTTTGATGTCGTAATGAGTAATGTAATAATACCACAACTAATATAATGTCATTCTAACTGTAATATTTTTCGATAAAAGAAAATAATAATTATTAAGTTGTCAAATCAACAATTTCTTTAGTTTTCGGCTGTGTGGTACATCCTATGCTCCAGTTACGCTGACTCCATATAATCATTAGACTACCAACTTCAGAAGTATATGTTTTTACTTCAGTTCTTACGATATGTCCTCACATGTCTCTTTTCCTGATAACCGCCATCACTTTCTGTTTTCTGCTATCATATTCAAACGTTCGCCAGTGCTCATTCTTTGTCAACATCGAAATCGTTCATCCCACCTCCGTCTCGGTTGATCTAGTTGTCTACGTCGACATCTGCATTCGACCATTAGCCGTTGTTACGGTCATCATGCTTGACTTGGTCACATTATGCTCAATCCAAACTATTCTACCTGCGTTTGTTGTGATTCTCTACTACCGTCTTCTGGACTTACAAGATATGTCAGGTTACTTACAAACCTTTGTACTTTCACAAAATGCTCACCACATTCACGCCACGTCCACTCCTTCCAAAGTTTTTTACGATGACTACTAAACAGATGTAGGACAATAGTTAACATCCTTGTCTTACTCTGCGCCCTGTAATCCTTTGTTTTCAGGGTGCAAAACATCCTTGAAAAAGAGTGCTGTCGCAAAATCACCGGCACTTTATTCTTCTACCATCAACCCGGTAGTAAAACAATCGTATGTCCCCAGGTCCGCTAGTGAGCGCGCTCGCCAACAAGTTCGGCTGTCGCAATGTGACGATGACCGGGAGTGTAGTGGCCGCCATCTTCTTCGTAATCAGTACTTTCTCTAACAACGTCAACATGCTCATCTTCACCTATGGCATTATGGGAGGTAGGAGCCATACTTTAAATGATTGAAACTATTAATTTCCTATAATTATATGAATTGTTATGTTGGACAATTCATATATACACACACACATACATACCTACATACATACAAGCATACATACATTCATACATACGTACATACATACATACATGCATTCATGCATACACAATGCACACACAATACATGCATACATAGATATATACGTACATGTATGTATGGGTAAATATCGTGTACGTGTATTTGTTAAATTGAAAATATGTCATTATCTATAGGTTCCAATAAAAACATATGTAATATCAGAACACAGGCCTACATCACGAAACGCTAAATAATTTATATTAAAATTACATTATTTTACTACGTCGTGCTTAACCGACAACGTTGTATAGATGCATGGATGATTTTGTAGGTATTGGTTTCGGACTGATGTACCTGCCGTCAATCATTATCGTCGGCTTCTACTTCGACAGTCGACGCGCCCTCGCTACCGGTCTGGCCGTGTGCGGATCCGGGGTCGGCATGTTCGTGTTCGCACCGCTCGCCGACTGGTTGCTGGCCCGCTACGGCTGGCGCGGCGCCAACTGGGTCATTGCCGCCATCATCTTGCACGGCGTCGCCTTCGGGGCCCTGTTCCGGCCACTGAAAGGCAAGTCCCGGGGTGCCAAGAGGTTGAACGCACGCGAGACGATGTTGCAGAAGATCCAGCGAGAGAAGGACCGCCGTCGTACGGTCTCGACTGGCTCCCTCGACGGCGCGCTTATCACCCGCGACAACATCTTCATCCGGGACCCGCAGGTGGTCCGCGCCATCTTGGCGAACCACGACGGCGGCGCGCCACCGCAAGAAAACGGGCGCAAGGCGTCTTCCGTCGCCGAAGACAAGACCCGCCAGACATTCATGCAAGCTCGTCGGCATTCAACTAAAAGTGCAGTCCTTTATAGCCACTCCCCTTCCCATGTTCAAGGTTCGTTGCCTCTCCACAGCTCGGGTGGTTCGTCTTTCCTCCGTCCGTCCAGCATCGTTGAAGGGACTGTACTTGGGGACGACCATTCAGCAACGGCTTCTAGCGCTTCAGTTGTGAACATCGGCACGTCGCCTGCTCATTTCCCCACCAATCCAAGACTCCAGACCCTTAAGAATAGCGAGCAGAATCGTGCTATTTCTGAAAGCGAAGACGACGTGTCCCATGCGGATCAAAGTCGCCGACAGAGCACCGGCAGCGGGACAGCCAACGGCGGGTCGTCTACAAGACCGCTGGTTAGGCGACGACGGGAGACGTCACGGCCTCTCTACAGGCAAGACATCTTCTATTCGGGCAGCGTAACGAGCATCCCAGAATACAGGTCAATGGCCAACATGACGTCATACATGCAGAGCTACACGAGCATGCCGAAACCTGGCGACGACGTTGGCGCTTTCACCGACTGTTGCGTGCCACTGTGGGCAGTACTTGTGCGCATGCTCGACTTTAGTTTACTGAAGAGCTTCACTTTCCTCACACTGTGTACGGCAAGCGCATTGGCAATGGCTGGTAAGTTGAGAATATGCTATTCTCGTGAATCAGGGGTAATATTGTATTACGATATAACCTCTGCGTGGTAGAAGATTTAAAACATTTCATGTTTTCGTTTTTGTTCCTGCAATCACGCAAAACGTTAAACTGGCTACCAACTGGAAAATAACGGAAATACATTAAAACTGCTTCCTCAACTGATTTAGCCTATCGCAAATCCGGTTCATTTGTGTCCACATAATTATGTAATGTGTGAATAGTTTATGTAACATCCGCAGTCGATTTAATAAAAAAAATGCCTACTTTTGTTCAAATCATCGAAAGAATTGACTTTCGTCGTAAGATCTGGTAAGGATCAAAATAGTGGATATCCAAAATGGTAAACATTGTGTGGGTCAATGCTGATCATGGGCGTGACTTCCATTGTCTCGCCGATCACATTTTTCAACATTTCGGTTTTCAGTTAATGTTTGAACAAGCATTAATTAATTTAATAGTTTGGCTGATGATTTCACAAAAAACTGCATACAAAAGTTGCACCAAACGAGCTAGCATGTTGCAGTGGATACTAGGTAGGTTTGGTTTCTCACAAAATGAATTTGAAATTAAACTAGAAAAAAAGTCGAATTGATTAAGCACTTTTAACTGTGGTCTAACATCAGCAATATATTAAATCGGAACAAACTCTGGGTGAACAAATGGACATGTACCAGGAAGGGTGGTGAGTTGGACGTGTGTGTGTTGATCGTCCGGAGCAGGAATTGTGTAAGAAACAATCTCTTCACTTGTAGGTTTCTTCACGCCATTTGTCTACATACGGGACAACGCCATTCGTATGGGGATCTCGGTGAACGACGCGACATTGTTGCTGCCGGTGCTCGGGGCATTCAATGTCCTCGGCCGAGTGGTCGCTGGCTGGCTCAGTGACCGGCCCTGGGCCGACTGTCTCTTCATACACAATTTCGCCCTGATCATTGCCGGGGGCGCCACTTGTCTCGTGCCACTGATGTCTACATACCGGCAGCTGAGTGTCTACGGCGCTGTCTTCGGCTGCTGCATCGGTAACAATGGTGTAGCTAGTCTAGATAGAATACCATATTGCACTGTTGTTGATGTCTTCATTATGTTGCTACACCGGCCATTATCGTAGAGTTTCGGAGGTCCTCACAATGTTACAGCGAGCCTTATTTCCCAATTATCACCCTGTTACTTAATCCTTATCAAACTGTTACTATGGTCCCTAAAACTATTGCTATGGTTACTATGACACTAGCGCTATGATCGATATCAAACTGTTGCTATGGTCATTATCAAACTGTTTCTATAGTTCTCATAACACTACTGTTATGGTCATTATTACGTTGTTGCTCCGTATTACACTTTGGTAGCGGAACTTAAAACACAGTTGCAGCAGCCATTGCAAAACCATTGCTGCGATGCTATTCACAATGCCGAACTGCAGTGGTTGTTTCGACAATGTTGCAGCGGCCTTCATCACCCTGCGCTCCATAGTGCTCGTCGAGCTGCTGGGACTGCATAACTTGACGACATCCTTTGGTCTGCTGCTTCTCTTCCAAGGTATCGCCAGCATCGTCGGTTCTCCGATAGCAGGTACGTACAACGCGACAACATAAGAACATTATGTCGTGTTCTCGCAAGAGTCAACAGTAATAACGCACATACAATTGGTCACCTCCGAGATTGGGCGGTTTGTAAAAAGAATCATTCGCCAAACTGCTTTCGCACTATCCATAGGTAATTCCTCTACTGTTCGTGTTCAATGGTAGATTCTAACTGATACTAGATTTTTCCGTTTGTCAGTTCCACTAATCTGTTCCAGAGAAACTGTGATTATATTTATACATGAGAGCCGTCCGGATGAAATAAAATAGAACGGTGATATTCTTCTTGCATTTCCACTGTATCCGGCCAAGAGAAACAATTATGGAAATCCACCAAATCTATATAAGATATAACTAAAAATCGTCAAGAACAACGTCGTTATAGCAGTGCAATTATATGAAGCCGAAACGTGGAGAATGACACGAACAGATGAGAATTAACTGAACGTTTTACAAAGACCATGCCTACGGCGAATGTAAAAGATACCCTGCCAATGAAAGTGTCAAACAAAGAGCTACACGACCGCGCCTGTATGCCACCAATATCAGAAAACATCAAAATCAGACGATGGCGATAGATCAGCCACATACTTTGGAGAAGTACACAAAAATAGCATTAATTTGGACCCATGGTCGTAAAAGAGGAAGTCCAAAATCAACACGGGGGACTGTTGTAGTAGAGAGAACCCAGCTGGGATGGAGTTCTTTGAATATGGCAGAAAGCACCGCTTGAGATCGTACGAAGTGGCCTTGTGCACCAACATGGGTGCGAAGAGAATAACTAAGAGAAAGTGTGATTATATTTGTAAATGAGACTCATCCGGATAAAATAAAATAGAGCGGGGAGCCTCTCCTGGCCGCTCCGTTCGTGACGCGAAGACACATACAAAAAAGTTGCATGCAGAGCTTTATGCATTTTTTATACTGAAATTCAGGGGACTGGTGATACCATCAAAAGATGAAAAGTGGCCCAAAGCATAAGCTTATCAACACTGCACTAAAAGCGAGATAAAAAAAGAACAAGGATGGATCAATAAAAATATATACAATAAAAGAAAAAAACATGATTTATCTGGTAGTCACGGTAACCAGGAAATAACACTAAGTCCTACCAGATACATCACCTGACTAGGCGTGCCTTTCACCCACAATTTGTATTATATGCCAGTATAAATCACGATAATATGGAAAATCAATCAATATTATGTATAAATACCTTTGTGGTAATACACACACAAGAGCACTGCAGCACAGTAATCAGTATGGTAACGACTGTCGCAGGTTCAATATTTGACGCCACCGAATCATACACAGTGCCCTTCGTCATGTCCGGCTGCCTCATCTGCGTCGCCGGTCTAATATGTCTGCCAGTCAGGCGAATAGCACGCTGGGAGAGCCGTAGACGCTGCAGGGATGGCGACCAAACACACGAACACAGCCGCTACATCAAGGTGGAGACGTTCTTGGACGAGCGCGTGGGGTAGTCAGCGAACAGCACAAACGTGAACTGTTTGTGACAGAACGTAATTTTTATATAATGTTTAACTGGATTATGGATTTATCACCGATAACTGTGATTACCTTGTTTTTGGTAACAACAACATACTTATGAACTCATGTTACAAAAAGCTGTGACTTTTTATGTGAACAAATGTTCGTATATTTTATGTGAATAATGTATTGTATTCTCCATAAACTGTATATATTTATATGGACGCTGATTATTTAGTAATTTATTTAGTAAAATTAAACAAATATGGTAACTTCAATGATAAGCGAACTAGATTTATATTATTGTTGTGACATTGAAAATATGTGTTCCCAATACATCTTCTTCCTCTGAGTTCCCTGAATAAAAAGGGTCAATTCGTTTTAAAAATATATGCACTGTTTCGGTTGTAATTATTTTTCACAGATCTCTATTACCATAATTTTAAAAGCGGTATATCTACCACTTTTCAAGACGTGAGGGCGGTAGATCTGGCGTAGCGGTCGCTAGGGGTTGTGTGAGAGGGGTTCCCCTCTTGGCGGAACGGTTTCTCAGTTTCAGGGTATATTTACTTAATTTTTGTGCATCTTCTATGTGACGTGTTGGTATGTTTGGATTCGAAATGAGTGCATTTAACTTTTTACCGATGAAATTACGTCTTGACCGTAGATTTGGGCTCAGTAGCAGTAGAGCGGTAGATTCTAAAAAAATGTAACAAGAAGCGGTTGTTCTACCGTCAGAGCGGTAGACTTGGAGCCTCTTCATCTCTTCCGCTCGCTTTGTTAGTCGCCTGCCTCCGTCCGCACCAACCGTCAGCCCACTTAATCCGGCTTCTTACTCTTCTTCCCGTCAAGCTCAAGTTCGTCCTAATCTTATGTAATTCATCCTCCAATTATCCACCATCTTTGCTCCTGCAACTACGGACTACGGTACTTTGATACCACGGTGTCGGCGGTAACTCAACGCAAATAACGGACGACAATGTGTGGCGTGGCAACGGTATCTTGACAACAGCGCATTACGCTAATTAAATAATCACTTACAGAACGAAATTTTCTGGTCTATTTCGATGTTAAAAAAGGAAAATTGACCGATGTGTCATACTGGTAAATGTATTGCAGTGCACGTTAAGCAGTTTTAACAGTTACAAGTTTTGAATATCAAAATACATAGACTTGAATGGAGAAGTAAGCAAAAGAAATAAAATACATAGACTTGAATGGAGAAGTAAGCAAAAGAAACAAAAGCAAGCTTTATTTTTATAGCTAGGTCGAATTGATGCAAAGTGAAAACCCTGAAAGAACCAGTATATTCAGTCCATATATGTTTCAAATATAATAAGCAATAAACCATTTAATTAAACAAATGACTAACTATGCAAAAATGACGTTTTAGAGCTGGCACACCCACCCTTATGGACGTGACGATGTGGTTCAAAGGGCTGTAACAAGACCAAAAATAAGGCAATTTGTCAACCGTTTGAAGTTTTGAACGTCGAAACACGTTAACATTAACGTAGAAATGAGAAAAAGAAACACAAGCAATTTTATTTGTGTAGGTACATTGTAGCATCTGTAGTTATATACTAATTCAAAACCCACATCATTATTGTCTATTATTGCTCAAGAACGCGTGCGCGCGTATGAAGTAAACATCCACCGACAAATCAGTATGCGAGGGGTGTCTGATACGTTCTCCACTGGAAAATTTCGACGTTAGGCAGATTTGTCGAATAAGGAGAAGATGCAGAAACTTGCTCCGACTACTACGATGGTTGCCTGGGTACTGTAGTACCTCAGGGATAGGCCGTCCATTACTGGAGAAAACAACTGTGTTAACTATCATACTCAATATATGCATCCAGTCTGCTTTACTAAATACGCATAGTGTTTAGTTGCTTCATAATTACGCGCAGTCGTTATTTCTTATTACTACAGTATGTTTTGCACTAATTTCTCGACTGCTGTCGTCTCTCAAGTGTTTGATTACACAGAGCCAATTTTAGGGTTAACGCATGGATTTTGGTAGTTTGCACTGGCACATTAGACATAGATATTACCTATGTAGCCCACGACTGGCCATTAGACATAGATAGTACCTATGTAGCCCATGACCCGCCATGTAGCACTTGCATTATATTATACATCAGCTTCAAAATGCACCCCGGCCGAGACCTTCATCCGTCGTTACGGGCATGTTGTATTGTTACTATGATGATAAAATAGACAATACTTTCATATAGGGGGCATACCACATTTGATTTTACCACAGGGCGCCATTATAACGTTTCTTTGGATTCATGGAAAATTTTTCCTACTATTTTGTTTACACAGAAACTGACCTCTATTAGCCAAATTTGGAACTAAAGTGGCGCAGATTTACGAAATTGGTGAAAGGAATATTTACTGCAGCGACGAGTCATCTAGGAGAAGACATCCAACTGGGTCCACAACGTAGCCCTATTTAGGGCAATTTCATGTGGGAAATGGGATTACCAGGTAACCTCATAAAGAATGTCACCATTCCTATTGGTTTATTCCTCTATTATCGCCACATGGACCCAATCAAGGCACGTCGTTGTCGAAGTGATGCTTTCACTTTGTACAACAACAACATGCTTTGACTTTGTACATCAATAACATGCTTTGACTTTGTACAACAACATCATGCTTTGACTTTGTACAACAACATCATGCTTTGACTTTGTACAACAACAACATGCTTTGACTTTGTACAACAACATCATGCTTTGACTTTGTACAACAACATCATGCTTTGACTTTGTACAACAACATCATGCTTTGACTTTGTACAACAATAACATGCTTTGACTTTGTACAACAACATCATGCTTTGACTTTGTGCAACAACATCATGTTTTGACTTGTACAACATCATGGTTTGATTTTGTATATCCTTTGTCTTTGTAAAAACAATATTCAATAACAAATATGCGTTGACTTTGTTCTACATCAACATGCTCAGCATGTTAAGACTGCATTTATTAATGTTCCTGTTTGTGAGTTAAGTTTGGGGACAAATCTAGGCCAACGTATTTGGTACTCGAGTACATTTTTGAAGTACTTGTAGAAATTATTTTCATGTACTCGTACTCATGTTCAATATGTACTCAGATTTTATGCATTCAATATAATATTGTGAAAATGGTTTAATTTATTATTTTATTAAATTATTAACAACTACGACAATAATTTCAAAAAGTATGGTAGCAAAATTTATTTTATGTGTGTGTTAAGTCAATTAAATAAGCTATACAAATTTGTGAAATGTTAAGAAGTTTACAGCAAGATGTTGAGTTTTGTCTTATTACAGGCTGCCCCGGCACCTGATATTGGGCAGCACCAGAAGGCTAAGATGGCAAAGGGACTGCCAAAGAAATCTCCCATTGACGGTGTGAAAACCATGATTGTTGTCGCATCTGGCAAGGGAGGTGTTGGAAAGTCAACTACAGCAGGTATGAGTTTTTGAAATGTAGATAAACTTAAAGTTCCTGCAATTAACTTATACATGTAGAACTTATAGTTGTTCGTGCAACAATAGCACAGCGAATAACACATCACTAATTTACAGTTTAACATTACATAGAGAAAACACTGATTGGTTGTAATTGTGATAACAAGTAATTGTGTTCATTAAAAGAGTGGATCGTTGTAGTCACGGTTGTCTGTAGGCCAATAATAAGCTGTAATTGCAACTGTAATCAAAATGAACTTATACTACGGGAATCGAAGCGGTTATCGACCAACACTCTCCCGTCCAAAGAAAGTCGATAACACTGAGACCAAACGTGCAATGGTATTCAGACGAACTGAGACAAGCCAAACAAGCACACAGGCGAGCAGAGAAGGTATGGCGGCGAACCAAACTTACCGTTCATCGACAGCTGTTCGGGGAGCAACAGAAAACATTCTTTTCTGCAAAAATCAGACACTGCGGCAAAGATCAGAAACAATTGTTCAAATTAACGAGTCATTTGATGGGTAACACGGGACATGTAATCTTACCAATCCGTGAATCGGCCGATCAGTTAGCGACTATTTTCGGTGACCTTTACATTGACAAAGTCGCTACCATCCGACGAAACATCAACATCGGCAACCCAAGTGACATCCACGAAACAGCATTGGACGACGACGTCATGTTTGACGGAATCCTGCTTCAAAGGTTTCTGCCAGTCACCCATGAAGAGGTGAAGCGAATAATTACAAATTCGCCCAAGCAGTCATGTGTCTTAGACCCGATCCCTACGTGGCTTCTGAGGCAGTGTCTGGATCATTCCGTGCCTTTGCTTACAGCCATTATAAATCAATCGTTGGCAACGTCAGTGGTACCCGCATGTTTCAAACGTGCAGTTGTGAGACCATTGCTTAAAAGGCCGGACCTCGATAAGGAAGTTCTGAATAATTATCGTGTCAAGTCTACTATTTGTGTCAAAACTTCTCGAGAAAGTGGTTGAATACCGTCTAAAAGATCACCTGGACATCAACAATCTACATGATTTTCACCAAAATAATTACTCAACCGAGACAGCTCTTATGAAAGTCCAGAACGACATCGCAGAAGCTCTTGATCAAAAACGTGTAGTTGCCTTGGCCTTGCTTGTTCTGTCCAGTGTGTTTGATGTTATCGACCATGGCATTATGCTAACGCGCCTGCAACGCTCATTTGGTGTGACTGCAGAAGCCCTGGATTGGATGCGATCCTACATTAGCGGCAGAACGCAATGTGTCTCTGTCAGCCCCGCAACTTCAAGGATCTGTGTTGGGACTGAAACTGTACTGCATATACACTAAACCAGTTGATGATATGGTGAAGAAACATAATCTTCTCTACCACTGTTATGCAGATGACACGCAAATATACTTGTCCATCAAGCCTGATGAGAACTGGACCAGTGAAAGGTCACCCATTGAAGCTTGTGTGGCGGATGTTGGCGGGTGGATGAATAGAAACATGCTAAAACTGAACCAAGAAAAAAGCGAACTCATTGTGTTTTTGTCCAAACACCGAATTCGTCGGGTGAACGACTTGTCCCTCACGATCGGAGGCAGACGCGGCCATACTGTGGAATGACTTGCCTGAGAACATTAAACAAGTGAACGCTCTCAGCTCTTTCAAGAGACACTTAAAAACACATCTCTTTAAACTGGCATACGACTGACGTTATTGAGTCACGCTCTTGTTTAATGACATTGCTATATACCAATGACTTATTCGTTATGTTTTATTCGTGTGTGTACTATAAGTGTAATATCTGTGAGTAGTAACATCTTAGGTTTCATTCCCCCAAGGCAAATGAGGAGGAGCGATAATAGGAGCTATTTTATTATCGTTCATGTCACAGCGCTAGCAGCCAATCAGAGAGCGTCCTGAAGATCACGTGAGAGCTCAACCAATCAGAGAACGGCATGTAATTAGCGCAGAGCCCTCTGGGTAATATCAGCGCCTTCTAGCGACCGTAGCGTGAACTATGATTAGCGCAGAGCCCTCTGGGTAATATCAGCGCCCTCTAGCGACCGTAGCGTGAACTATGAATAGCGCAGAGCCCTCTGGGTAATATCAGCGTCCTCTAGCGATTGACGGGCGGGTTGGCGGGCCGACGGGCGGGGACACCTAACGGACGGTTCGTTGTAGGTTACAGTGGTCAATAATAGACAGGAGGGTCATTAATCTAGTAAGGAAACGAACAAAAAAAGCGTACGGTGCAGACGTATTTTAATAAAACAAAGAGGCAGTAGTACAAGCGAGGCGATCGTAATACATTGGTAGCAGTACAAGCGTGTTCGAATGAATACAACAGGGGTATGATGACGATGATGCGACTTGCGAATGTTGACCATTGCGCCAGAGGTCGCGAACTTACGGGTGTCTCCACCTCGCCAGAGGTTCGAGGGCGAACTTACGGGTGTCTCCACCGCGCCAGAGTCTATGTACGATATCGATAGTATGGTATACCCTTTTTCAGTAGCTTAATCCAATCGAACACGCGACAATCGTTATTGACCAGATTAGTGTGGAAAGCGTTTACGAAAGTTCTCATAGAATAACCGTTACAACGAAACATTATAATAATTATTATATAAGTTACGCAATATTGTCCGCAAACGTTAGACAGATAACTCTCACGTGAGAGCTCAACCAATCAGAGAGCGGCACGTGATTAGCGCAGAGCCCTCTGGGTAATATCAGCGCCTTCTAGCGACCGTAGCGTGAACTATGATTAGCGCAGAGCCCTCTGGGTAATATCAGCATCCTCTAGCGATTGACGGGCGGGTTTGGCGGACTGATGGGCGGGGACACCTAACGGACGGTGCGTTGTAGGCTACAGTGGTCTTGGTTATTCTACCCCACGCTACCCTATAGTTGAGTTGTTATATTTAGCCCTACGCTAATCAGTGTGACGCGATGCGGTAATCTGTTGTTGTAACTTGATATTCAGCGGACTGTGGGACGACAGCCCGAAGTGGATTATTATGAACAGCTGTTGCAATGACACACGGATTGCATCGTTGGTGGAGGAAAGTTTGCGGGAAATAGGCATGTAGAAGGTTGGTGGAATGTTGCTCAATATTAGAAATACAATATATGGAGACTTCGTGATGACACGGACTGCATCGATATCGTTAATACGAGCGTGTGAGATTTTAAATAGTGTTGTGTACTTGTTGCTCAATATTTTATGACTATTATGTATACGGACTGAATCGAATGCGCGAAGTTGTAACTCGATACCTAACGGAAGCCTCCTGGCGGGGCGGGGCGGGGCCACCTAACGGACTGTTGTGTTGTATTTTAATGAATAAAACCGCCACCTAACGAACTGTTGTGTTGTATTTTAGTTATATGTAATAGGTAGCCGACATGCATGGCTATAAGTTAACCACTGGACAATGGAAACCGGACCGTTAATTAAAGAAATTGTAGCAGGGTGAACATTGACTAAAGTCTCTTGCCATACGCATATTTTCGTTATATGTCAATATTGTTAAATAGTGCGCTCTTACACTTTACCCATACCTCCTACAGTTTACCCATAATTCCTACAATTTACCCATAGTGAATATGAATTTTAGCTGTGTCCTGTGTACAGTGGGTATAGTAACTATGTATTACAGCTGTGCACTCTGGATACAGTGACTTCGTTATGTATCTTTTCTACATTAATTTGTTTTGCATCGTTAATATCTATCTGTATTATATATTACTGACGATCTGCCTGCTACACGTATTAATTGCTGTTTCGTTATGTTGTTTTGCCTCGTATTGTATTATTACTGATGATCTGCCTGCTACACGTATTAATTGCTGCTTCATTATGTATTATAACATGCCGCTTCGTTATGTATCTTTTCTATATTAAATTTTGTTTTGCATCGTTAATACATGTCTGTTGTGTACACTATCGTTCTCGGTAAATAACGCATTCCATTTGACAAAAATATACTTTTTTATTATACACGATCGTTCACACAAAGTCCAACCGCTTGTAACACGAATAAACTCCACCCGCAGTACGCCCGCTGTTCCATTGAGAACGGCCACGACTCGATTTATCATTCTACAACAGAACGCAGCTGTTTAAGTATCGAGCTACATCGGTCTACGCTGTGATTTAACGCTAAAGAGTTACAACCTAACGCAATCGATTCAGTTCGTATACATGTTATAGCCATTAACTATTGCACAACGCTATTTAAAATCACACGCCTATTTCCCGCTCCACCGGTATTAACGATACCTGCGAACTTTCCACCAGTCTGCTACAGCTGTTCGTAATAATCCACTGCCGGTTGCAACATACTAGCGTAGGGCAACATTTATAATAGCCATATCAATCCACCAACCTTACGCCTGCCCCGCTGTTCCATTGAGAACGGACGCGACTCGAATTATCTTCTACAACAGAATGCAGCTGTCTACTTTAAAAACGAGTCCACTGTTTCGGTCTACGCCGTGATTTAACGCTAAACGCTATATATAGATTCCGCCACTGTTTCGGTAGATATCGAGTTACAACCTCGCGCATTCGATTCAGTCCGTATACATAATAGTCATAAAATATTGAGCAACGATTACACAACACTATTTAAAATCTCACACGCTCGTATTAACGATATCGATGCAGTCCGTGTCATCACGAAGTCTCCATATATTGTATTTCTAATATTGAGCAACATTCCACCAACCTTCTACACGCCTATTTCCCGCAAAATTTCCTCCGTCAACGATACAATCCGTGTGTCATTGCAACAGCTGTTCATAATAACCCACTTCGGGCTGTCGTCCCACAGTCCGCTGAATATCAAGTTACAACAACAGATTACCGCATCGCATCGCACTGATTACCGTACGGCTAAATATAACAACTCAACTATAGGGTAGCGTGGGGTAGAATAACCAAATATAGGGTAGCGTGGGGTAAAATAACCAAATATAGGGTAACGTAGGGTAAAATAACCAAATATAGGGTAAAATAACCAAATATAGGGTTAAAATAATGTTTCGATCATCTTCTAGTCGTTAGGAGGCACTAATCATCGATATTAGATCACACTACGATCGCTAGGAGGCGCTGATATTACCCAGAGGGCTCTGCGCTAATCACGTGCCGCTCTCTGATTGGTTGAGCTCTCACGTGACCTTCAGTACGCTCTATGATTGGCTGCTAGCGCTGTGACATGAACGATAATAAAATAGCTCCTATTATCGCTCCTCCTCATTTGCCTTGGGGGAATGAAACCTAAGATGTTATTACTTCTGTGTTTATTTATTTGTTATGTTTAAATCAGCTCCTTTATACTATCTGCTTTTAAAATAATCTATATTTTATGGTTTTATTTAATTTATGCAGTTTTATGTAAATTATGTATTTTATAGTTGTACTTAATTTATGCAGTTTCATATAAAGCGCTTGAGAAAATGTTATTTTAATTGGATTCGGGCGCTATATAAATTCCAATATAATAATAATAATAAATATTTAGGGCTGGCATTGCTAATGTTTACTCCATCTAAAGGAGTTATTTGTCTCCATTGTTTCATTGAACAGGTAATACCTGAAGCCATCAGCTTATAGACCAGTTGGTCTTTTCATTGACCAGTTGACCAATGACCTACACAGCACTTTTTCAAAGAGCACTTTGTGAAATTGGATTCACAAGTCACACAATGATTATATAAACTGTTGAGGTTACTGCTCACTACAAAACACTTTTTCTAATAGCATGGTGTGAACTTGTGAAAGTGAATCTGCAACGGCATAAATACTGAAAGATTTATCAATTTGTCAATTCCTTCCAGTGTATTATAAAGAGCTGTCCCCGATAGAAATTTGAATGACTAGAATTGCATTCATTTGGTGCCCTAGTTTTGGGGAAACATAACACCCTTTTTAAGTGTTTGGATCCTGCCAATATCTCTCGCATGTTTATCGACACAACATGGCAGATCTGGTCATAGACATGAACAGCTCTAAGGAAATAACATACAATGTAAAAAAAATATGTGTCAAACAGTGGTTAACTGTATGTCTTCATGTGTGTTGCTGTCATGTTGCTGTGAATTAAGCTCGCCATCATTAAAATTTATAACGTTATTAGATATTGTGTTTTAGAAAAGGTCGAAAAAGGGTTATTTTGTCCCTGAGACAACCAAGGTGTGGTACGCATGTAACATGTAGGTATATTATTTGCTATCATAACTCGTCCACTCTGCAATATGTTTCAGAATGCTGGCATTTGACTGAAGCAGATCATAGATAATTTTCAACCTTCCACCCAACATATCTTTGAAGCGTCATGCCTATTTTCTGGCCACAAAATATTTCTAACACAGAACTTCTGAAAGTAACTGCTCAAATTAACATGGATGACTTGTTCACCACAAGAATCGGCCACGTTTTTACCAAAGGATGATGACAATATGGCCAAAACAGCTGTGAGGTAAACCCCGAAGGACAACGAAAACGAGGTAGACTAAAGAAACCTGCGACTTTTGTGCTCTCTAACGGTGGTTTGACATGCCAAAGTATATGTAAAAATAATATCCTTTAAGTGCTTCTATTTCATATTTTGTGAGTTCCCACAATGTCCCACAATAAAATTCCTGACGTGTTTGTTTCAACGCACGACAAACGATTCGCGCGAAGTACGTTTCGTACTTCCGTCGACAATCTCACGCGATTTCACATTTACCTTAGTGGTATATCATGCCACAGAGGCGCCACGGGTTATTTCGGGCAGCCTCTGTTCTAATTACAATGTAATTAACCCCAATTCTGATTGTAATACCCTATCAACTGAAACAGCGCTTCTGAATGAGTAGTTGAAGGTCAGTGACAGCCACAAAGTACGGCTTGTACTGAATCTGAGCGAAACTTTTGACATCGACCGACATAAACATGCAGTTTACATGCTATTGTGAAAACACGGGCGACATCGTCTGTTGGGTCGAAGGAAATGCCTGTCATGGTTCGTTGCCTATATCAAGCACAGACAATGCAGTGGTTCAGCTGCCCGTTAACATTCAAGAGATCACCAAATGAACTGCGGAACTCCAACAAGGGTTTATTACTGTTGACCGGCCAGCACGTTCTTCAAATTAGTGTCTTTAACAAGATTTAACAAGATTTGCCATCCAAGCCAAAGGCCCAGATGGCAAGTGGACAAGGAAGCCATTGGCTTATCGAGAGTCCAACAATGTTCACCTACTTATAACCCGCCCTCCTGATATATGTGTCAACCTTGTTTTTAAACATATTCACGCTGCTAGCAGTTACACAATCTGTAGACAGTTTGTTCCATTCATTTACTGTCCTCTGTGAGAACGAGTGCTTCCTGATGTCCAATCTACATTGATCCTTTACTAATTTTACCTCATGTCCTCTAGTTCTGCTATCCTTCTTGAGTGAGAAAAACATATTTCTATCAATATTTTCATACCCATTCAATATCTTAAAAACTTCAATCTGATCTCCTCTTAACCTCCTTGTCTCTAGAGTTGTTAAACCACTTTCTTTCAGGCGTTCTTCATAACTAAGGTCTCTAAGTTCTGGAATCATTTTAGTTGCTCTCCTTTGTATGCGTTCAAGCGTATCTATATCCTTCTTACGATATGGTCTCCATGCTTGTATACAGTATTCTAAATGAGGTCTAACTATTGCTTTATAAAGAGGTATAATTAACTTTTTTCCCTTGTATGTTATGTTTCTTCTAATCAATCCAAGAATTTGATTACCCTTTGAAGCTGCAATACCACACTGCTCTGATACTTTCATATCAGCGCTTATTGTAACTCCTAAGTCCTTTTCTTTTACAGTAGTACCAAGAACAGTAGCTCCCATTTTATAGTTTACATTCAAGTTCCCATGTCCTGTATGTAGGCATTTACATTTCCCAAAATTGAACAGCATCTGCCATTTCTCAGACCATTTCACTAATCTGTCTAGATCGTTTTGTAAATGTTGTTTATCACCATCAGTATTAACCTTTCTAAACAGTTTTGTGTCGTCCGCAAATTTCAGTACGTTACTTGTTATACTCTCGTCCAAGTCATTGATATAAATTAAGAATAATATAGGTCCTAATACTGATCCTTGAGGTACCCCACTCAAAACCGATTTCCAATTTGAAACTTCGCCATCTACTACAACTCGTTGTCTTCTGTCAGTCAGCCATTGTTCTATCCAGTCAGTTATGCTATCCCCGATACCATGGGCTTTTAATTTAAGTAGCAATCTTTGATGTGGCACTTTGTCAAAAGCTTTCTGAAAATCTAAGTAGATAATATCTACTGGCGATCCCTCGTCTATCCACTTAGTGATTTCTTCCAAAAAACATAACACATTTGTTAAGCATGACCTCGCTTTAAGGAATCCATGTTGAGATGAATTTAATAATTTATGCTTAACGAGGAAGTCCACCATATGGTCTTTAATTAACCTTTCTAATAATTTACAAATCACTGACGTTAAACTCACTGGTCTGTAATTCTCTGACTTATTTCTCGAACCCTTTTTAAATAATGGTATGATGTTTGCTTCTTTCCATTCAAACGGAACAACTCCCTCTTTTAATGACAAGTTGAATACTCTTGCAAGTGGTATACTGATTTGATCTACTGTTTCCATTAGTAATTTTGGAGGAATCCTATCCACTCCCGGTGATTTGTTACATAACAGTCCAAGCGATGCGGTGTTTTGCGTGACGTTGACAGCCAGTCGGCACAAAATATGTGAAGAATGAAAAAGGTGTTCCAATACAAAGACGAACAAACGCAAAGTATTCTTTATGTGTGCACATGAACGTGGTTACTAGCAGGAAACAGCGCCGTGCACGGGTGACATTTCCCTCATGGCTGGCACGACTCTGAGAGGTTGGTACTGATCAAGTGATGTGTATAAAAGCAGCTAGGCGATGGAAGTTTATTCCATCATACCATACACTTCTTCTACCTTCACCATGATAATTGACAGACAGCTTGAAACTTTCAAGTTTTTGTATTGATTGTTGAAATGACTGTGTTTTTTATTTATTTTTAAACTACGTTATAACGAATCCACCTACGTTACAATATTGTGTCATATTATTTATTTTCTACATATCGATTGGCGAAATAACTCTGTATTGCATATCCCGTTTTAGATATTGTGTACTATTTTCTAGGAAATTGTTATTGTTTTTATTGTTGCAGGTCACGCGATACATGAAAGATGTTCATCAACGAGCTACCTGTCCTGTGTACCTCTTCGAGTCTTGCTAAGGGATCATCTACAAACAATTTCGGCTTTAATTCTCATTATGATGAAAAGCTAGGTTTGTGTATAAATGTTAGTTTGGTATTGTATATAGATATGATCTATTCCTTTGTTGCACATTTAAATGGAGCGGCAATGTATTGGGACATATATTTATTACTAGTGATAATTAATGGTGACAGATTCGTAAATTTCAGATTACTAATTCCACACAGCCACGTCTTGGGATAGCAGCATAATAAAGCGCCGTCGTTGTATAGGATTTCTCTTTGCCCCTTATTTGATATGTTTGTTATATTTATATTTGTAATAGTAATACTTGTAGTACATATGTGGACCAAATAAAGAGCATGTGTCTGCTTGTCTGTTGTAGGCGCCATCTTAGGTTGACAACTTCCGGCGGATGTCCATAGCTAGGATTGAATATGCATAATTCAATATCTATAAAATGGATTAGTAATATTATTTACACATTTTTTTCATGTATGCTGGATCACCATATGAATTATTGCATATAACAAACATTCTAATGAATAAATAGTTTTAATATTTTCATTAGATGTTGCCACTACAGCTAAATTTAGATTGAACATGTTTGAAAGACACACACCACAAATTCGCCTTTTTGGTCATGACATAGTATATAAACAAAAAGTCATTCCTACAGTAAATAGGTTGAGAACTATAACACACAGGGTTATGTCAGTAGTCGGGTGGGAGACTACAATGGCTTAGGGGTCGACATACACTCTCCTTTGAGTAGTTCAATAAAGCAACCAAAAGAGATCCTGTGTTGTGGAGGAGGTCCCACACACCAAATCTATAAAGTGCTCCACTAATTGCCGGAGCCCAAGGCAGAATGGTAAAGCGTCGCTCGCTTCACTGTGGTCTCTTCTTTTGTCTGTGCATTATTTTAATCTTTTGATTGACATGTTAAGACAAACTAGTGTTACAATTAGTGTTACATTGTAATGCTTTTATTTGGGAATCTCCTGGCATTATACGAAAATTAATAACACAATATATATATATATATATACACAATTTTTTTACAAATACCTAGAAAATAATACTAAATTTTAAACGGGACATGCAATACTCAGTTGCTTCACCAAATGATATATAGAAAACAAATGATGTCAATACACTTTCTTCTGACCCAGGTATATATATATATATATATATATATATATATATCAGACCTGGGGCAGAAGTAAGTGTATATATTGACATCATTTATATATATATATATATATATATATATATATATATATATATATATATTGAAATCATATATATATATATATATATATATATATATATATATATATATATAATATATATAATATAATATCAGACCTGGGGCAGAAGTACTCGATACTCGTGTACTCCACTACATTTTTGAGGTACTCATATACCTTATGGGTCATGTACTCGTACTCATACTCAGATTACTTAGATTTTACGAGTACATTTCGAGTACATCAGAGTACGTTCTCAATATATGCTGTGAACATTAATGTATTTGTAGTTCACTAAATGAAACTTACCTGAAGTATTTAATGTTCAGCTATTTTTTAAATACTTCGTTATTTGTTATTTCTGATTAATATGACTATGATACCACCGAGTCTCAGTACCTCCCGAGACGGTTACTCCCTTACCATCCCTACACCCCCATGGTGGCATTCTCCCATGACTATGATACCCAAAAAGGCAACAGGAAAGAAACACACAGTTAAGCAAACAATTATGCGCTACCGGTTCAGGCCGGTAGCGCATAATTGATTCAAACTGGTTTTCATGATCATGGTGTGTCTAGGGCAGATTTGCAACCTAGCGGAGCCCATCCCTCTCCAGGCTGGTTGACCACAGCCGATATCCACCAAAAAAATGTGGCTCGCCTTGGTCCTGAACACGTGGTCGTTGAACTCATCTTGGAGCCCTTCCGTCCTGGCCGTTGACTTCATCGAGGAAGACATCCGCCCTGTGATGTCATGTTAACATCACCGTATTTTACCCATACGTTGTAGACTCGTGGAGGCGGGAGCGTCTTATTCTATCCCGTACAGGTCCATTGGACCTGCCCACTGCCTCAAGGATCCTGATGTAGCAGAAGCATTCAAAGCAATTCCGGAAGCATTCAAAGCAATGATAGGTGGGAAATTTGCACCACTTATCATACTGGATGACAAATATACCGACGTGAACTTGCTGACCAGCACCTTCAACAAAATAGTGACCGACACAGCCCACGAGATCCTTGGAAAACACCGTCGGACAAAGAAACCATGGGTCACAACAGACATCCTAGATCTTTGTGACAAAAGAAGGGAATTGAAAAGGAGAAAATATGATCCTGAAGGTGCAGCAAAATACAGAGAAGTCAACAAGAAGGTTAAACAAGATATGAGAAGAGCAAAAGATAACTGGATAGCAGAACAATGCTGTGAAATTGAAGACAGCTTGAGCAAGAACAACAGCAAGAAGGCTTATCAAATAGTGAAAGACCTGACATCAGTGAAGAAAGGGATAACTACCACTATCCAAGACAAATCAGGGAAATGCCTGACAGAAGAATAGCAGATCCTCAATCGATGGACAGAATACTGCTCAGAATTGTACAGCCACAACACCAACGGAGACCCAGTAGTACTAAATTGTACACAGACTACTGAAGAGGACGACTACCCCATTCTTCGTGAGGAAGTGGAGGCTGCAGTAAAGTCTCTGAAAAAAGGAAAGTCAGCTGGAATTGATAACATACCAGCAGAACTGGTTCAAGCTGGGGGAGAAGCCTTGATTACCACACTTACAACAATCTGCAGCAAGATCTGGCAGACAGGAGAATGGCCCACCCCATGGACTCAGTCACTGATCATAACACTTCCCAAGAAAGGCAACCTACAGATGTGCCAAAATTACAGAACAATCAGCCTCATCAGCCACCCGAGCAAAGTCATGTTGAAGATACTACTCAACAGACTCAAACCCCAGGCAGAAGAGATTATCGCTGAAGAACAAGCGGGTTTTCGAGCAGGACGGAGCACCAGTGAACAGATCTTCAACCTTAGAATCCTTTGCGAGAAACACCTTCAACATCAGCAAAGCCTGTATCATGTCTTTATAGATTTCAAGAAGGCCTTTGATAAGGTATGGCATGCGGCCCTATGGGCAACCATGAGGAAGTACAACATTGGCTCCAAGCTTGTCCGAACCATTGAACACCTATATGACAATGCCACCAGTGCAGTAACCTTCAACAGCAGCATAGGAGACTGGTTTCGAACAACAGTCGGAGTTCGACAAGGATGCCTACTATCACCAACGCTCTTCAACATTTTTCTGGAAAGGATCATGACTGATGCTTTAGAAAACCATCAAGGCACTGTCAGCATTGGAGGCAGGACAATCACCAACCTTCGTTTTGCTGACGACATCGACGGCTTAGCAGGAGATGAACAAGAACTAGTCAATTTAGTGGAGCGCCTTGAAAAAACATCTACATCATACGGCATGGAGATCAGTGCCGAAAAGACCAAACTGATGACGAACAACACACAAGGCATCAGCACAGAGGTCAAAGTTAATGGACAGAGACTTCAGACAGTACAAGCTTCAGGTACTTGGGATCAATTATCACAGATGAGGGTTCCAAACCGGAGATACTTGCCAGGATTGCACAGACAACAGCAGCACTAACAAGGTTGAAACCCTTATGGAACGACAGAAACATTACGGTCAGTTCGAAGATAAGGCTGATGCGCTCCCTTGTCATGTCCATCTTTCTGTACGCTTGTGAAACATGGACCCTCTCAGCAGATCTACAGAAGAGGATACAAGCCATGGAAATGAGATGCTTTCGGAAGATCTTGCGCATATCATACAAAGACCATGTTACTAACGAAGCTGTCCGCAACAAGATCAAACAAGCCATCGGACCATATGATGACCTTCTTACAACAGTTAAGAAGCGTAAATTGAAGTGGTACGGTCATGTATCACGATCATCTGGCCTTGCAAAGACTATCTTGCAAGGTACCGTAAGAGGGGGGAGACGAAGAGGTAGACAGAAGAAGAGGTGGGAAGACATCAAAGAGTGGACAGGAATGGAGTTCGCTGACTCCCAGAGGGCTGTCAAGAACAAGGAAACGTGGAGAGAGCTGGTTAGAAAGTCATCAGTGGTGCCCCAACGATCCTTACGGGTTATGGGAAAGTGAAGTGAAGTGAAGTGGTTCAGGCCATAATCCCTGTTTCTTTAATAAAGCCACCAGGATGTCCTCAAACCGCCAGCCATTAGTTAACCCATCAGTTAGCCATGGAATGCAGTCAGGAGACCATACCACTGGTACTAGCTGACAGTGCTAACTACAAAGACCTGCCAGCTGAGTCTTCCTCTGTAGAAGTAAGGTGACAGAAGTCACTCTGCCTGCAGCCCTACACCAGTATAAGAATAACCTGGTGTATGATTTAAAAAGCACAAAAAGGTTTTTGAGCATGTTATATTGGCATGTGCTAGCCCTCTCAACAACCAGTAATCTAAGAGCAGAACATATAAATGGCAAACTTCTAGTATAAACAGATTACAAATTGAAACATTGCCTCTGTGCACCCAAAGAAGACAAACTGAACCAATGTGTCAGCATGTAAATTGGTCTGCTGTGTTCTTTATTCAAAACAAGGACAAGCAAGCTTGATTGAAATTGCAACACATACCCTTTGTTCCAATTTGGACAAATCTTCTCACCTTTCAAAATTAACGATGTACTTTACATGCTTAGGAGGGGGATGTTTAGTCACGGGTACACTAACTACAAGCAAAGATATTGGCTATATTGGTATTATTATACCAACGCATGTGGTTTATAAATTGTTAATTGCAGTTAAGAAGGGACTGATTCATGAGTAATACCATGTCTGTATGTTTGTAAAAGGGAGGGGTTTGTAAAAGGTAACCATATGTTTGGGAATTGAAATGTCATTCAAAAATATAGTGGATGTCCAAATGGTAGACAGTGTGTGGGTCAACGCCGACCATGGACGTGACTTCCATCCTCTCGCCGATCACATGACAAAGTTAAAAAAAATCACCAAGGAAGAAAATCGTGATTTTGCAGCATTTCGATTTTCAATTCAGTTTACTACAAAAACTACATTCAAAAGTTGTACAAACGAGCTAGCATGTTGCAGTGGGTACTAGGTAGGTTTGGTGTTTCACAAAATTTATTTGAAATTAAACACATTTAAGTAAATGATTACCCGTCGGTCGTTGTCTCGCTAGTGGCGCCATCACACGACCAAGCGTCGTATAACGACATTTCACTGATCTCTACACATTATCATGTATTGACGTACATCTCAGGTCTCAAGTAATTATGCTCCTAACAACCCAATATTGGGCTATCGCAGGAGTTTGGACCAACTGCTTTTAGTGTCTCTTCCAAAAGACACAGGCAAAGCGGGTAACGAATTGCCCCAAGCTTTGAAACGGCGGAGGTGGAATCGAACCACCGTCCTCTCGACAGGCGGGCTCTCTAACAATTACACCACTGCTCCGCACATACGTGCCAACCTTGAGTGGTGCACACTGCACACATGCGGTAATATAAATCCCTAACACTACAAACGAACCTGTACGCTGATCTATGTCAGCTGGTTTACAGCGCATTCTCACATTTACTTTGTCGCTGCTGACTGCACATAGCTAAAGTATTCGTGACAGTCGTTCTTCAAACTTTTTTAAACGATTATTTGGTATTCGAATAATTTGACAGAAGCGTCCAGTATCCCGTAAGGAATGTCTCCTAAGCACGTAAGAGCATCAACTTCAAGACAATTCGTAAGACTTAAGGTAAACCGCACTGGTATCTATATATCAGTATTGTAGTAGCACTGTTTCCGTAAGATCCGCTAGGTGGAGCAACTATTTTGACTCGCTGAGAATCCTCAGGGTGGTCTGTGGAAATTGGTTGGCCCAATTTGTCGAAATGCGTCTTTACATACTATAAAACATATTCAAATACAAAACAGTTCAAATTATTTTCGTAATTATTTCTTGATCACAAAATTATGCTGTCTGATGTTGCAATGCTGTCCGTGTTATCTTGGTATGGCTTAAGACGTCCCACCTTACCTCGCAGTAATAGTAATGTGTAGCGACGCGTTGCCTTGTATGACGTAACTTTGGATAATCAAACAAAAGACAACCGACGTTGTGAACTATTGTACGTAATTTTTCGCATAGCAATCGGTCGGCAGCTGTACGCAATGAATAGAAAGGGTAATTCGATTGTTCGTAGAAAGGGTAATAGCCGGTAAATTTCGAAAAACATTTAAACAGACAACCCGACCGTAGGATCGCAGAGTAACTGAATTTATGTGCTGACAACTCTATGTGTGCCACCACGTGCAAGGCCGTTGCAGGGGGTTCTTGGTATTCTGGTGGTTAAAACATAGTACGAAAAATGCAAATAGTATGACCTTTTATCCATCCTGATGTCATATATTTCCTTTTTTCATAATGCCCCTTCCTTTTGCAAACTCGAACCCATAACATAGGACAGCTGGCGAGGTCAGTGGGCGAATAATTATATCCTTACCTCCAAGCTTAACTGCGTAACCCGACCGAGGGGTGAAGTTGATTACGTGTTTCTTCGGGAAGGAGGACCTTGCGTCACGTCCTCTTACTGAACAATACTTGACATTGTCTAGCAAGTGAATGTGGATCATTCAGACGTGTGCGTGCGTGCGTGCGTGCGTGCGTGCGTGCGTGCGTGCGTGCATTTAATAATGGCGAAATGCATTTCTCAGTAAAGCTTAGCCCAACCGACGTAGCACTCTCGCCATCTCGGTCCACCCATGGCAGCACTCTCGCCACCCCCACCATTGCAGTCCAACCATGGCAGCCCTCTCGCCACCCCCACCATTGCAGTCCAACCATGGCAGCCCTCTCGCCACCCCCACCATTGCAGTCCAACCATGGCAGCCCTCTCGCCACCCCCACCATTGCAGTACAACCATCGCAGTACACTCACCACCGCAGCCTACCCATCGTAGTACCATCACCACCGCAGCCTACCCACCGTAGTACCCTCGCCACCGCAGTCCATCCATCGTAGTACCCTCACCACCGCAGTCAATCCATCGTAGTACCCTCACCACCGTAGTCCATCCATCGTAGTAACCTCGCCACCGCAGCCCAACCATCGCAGTACCAAGACCGCCCCAATCCAACCATCGTAGTACCCTGACCAGCGCAGTCCAGCCATCTTAGCACCCTGACAACTGCAGCACAACCATCGTAGCACCCTCACCACTGCAGCCCAACCATCGCGGTCCAACCATCGTAGTACCATGACCACCGCTGGCCAACTATCATAGTACCCTGACCACTGCAGTCCAACCATCGTAGTAACCTCACCACCGCAGCCCAAAAAATCGTAGTACCCTCACCACCGCAGTCCAACCATCGTAGTACCCTCACCACTGCAGTCCAACCATCGTAGTACCACCACCACCGCAGTCAATCCATCGTAGTACCCTCACCACTGCAGTCCAACCACCGTAGTACCCTCACCACCGCTGCCCAACCATCGTAGTACCCTCACCACTGCAGCCCAACCATCGCAATACCCTCACCACCGCATCCCAACCATCGTAGTATCCCGACCAATACAGGCAACCGTTGTAGTACCCCGAACACCGCATCCGAACCATCGTAGTACCCTGACCACCGGAGCCCAACATTTTATTACCCTGACCACCGCATCCCAACCATCGTAGTACCCTAACCACAGTTCAACCGTCGTAGTACCCTAACCACTGACGTACCGTTGTAATATCCCGAACACCGCATCCGAACCATCGTAGTACCCTCACCACAGCAGCCCAACCATCGTAGCACCCTGATCACCGCAGTCCAACCATCGTAGTACCCTGACCACCACAGTTCAACCAACGTAATACCCTGACCACCACAGTTCAACCAACGTAGCACCCTCACACCGCAACGCATCCATCGTTGCACCCTCGCTACCGCAGCCCAACCACCATAACACCCTCACCATCACAGTGCAACCATCGTAGTGCCCTGACCACCGCAGCCCAACCATCGTAGTACCCTCACCACCACAGTCCAACCATCGTAGTACCCTGACCAACGTAGCCGAACCATCGTATTACCCTCACAATCGCATCGTAATACACTGGCCACCGCAGCCCAACCATCGTGGTACTCTGACCACCGCAGTCCAACCATCGTAGTATCCAGACCACCGCAGCCCAACCATCGTAGTACCCTCACCACCGCAGCCCAACCACCGTAGTACCCTCACCACCACAGTCCAATCATCGTAGTACCCTGACCAACGTAGCCCAACCATCGTATTTCCCTCACCATCGCATCGTAATACACTGACCACCGCAGTCCAACCATCGTAGTACCCTCACCACCGCAGTCCAAAAGTCATAGTATCGTCGCCACCTCGACCCATCCATCGCAGTACCCTCATTACCGCGGCCCAATAGTCGTCTTTGCCAGCGATCGCCGTATCTGTGTTGGTATTCAGTGAATGAAGCAACCCGTGGAGCTGTCGACAATAGCAGAACGCAACCATAAAGTCACGAACCTATATTAATATCCAGCATGAATGACACCTTTGTCAGATTCAATAACTTGGCACAATATCGCAGTAGACATAATTTAATAAACACACCGTTAGCCTTATCAGTATTAAATCAGAGAATCGTCTCGTTCGACGCTGCTTTGTTTTCGGCCGTATCTAAACATACTTAGTCGCATCAACTGACACGGTCTTAGGCAGTGCTACTGTGCTTCGCCTCGAACGTCGTCCAGTCGTTTTCAGACTATTAACCTAACATCCATTTGGCCGTCAGTGCAAACAGCTTTGCGCCGCTTCAAACAATGGCAGCATATTAGCGCATTATCGCGCGTGGCAGAAGTCAGAAGTTGATGAGTCCTACGACTGGTCGTGCAATGAATGCCCTCTTACTTAATTAGCTGTGTCTGCTCCAAATGTTGTTTCAAGGGAACTCAACGCTAGCGATTCCATGGTGACGCGCCTACTAAACTCTCGCGAGACTTGCCTTTCATCGACGGGAGGAACAGCGACAGACGCAGTTTTTCTGCGGCTCTCTAAGTGCCTCGAATTTCCATCCGTCATCCCACAATTCGTCGGCGTTTATTTGCACACAAAGTAAGTCAATTAACAACTTGCAAAAAGTACTGTTCTTGTAGCGTTTTGGATACTGATCCGCACAGCTTAAACCGAGACAAGCAACATGTATGGTTATTTTTTGCGGTGTTATTAATGTTTTTACAATTTTACATAAATATGAAGACATTTGTTTTAACAAAGGCGTTCTCTTGCTCAAACCATGGTTCTCCTTTTTGGTGTCTGCATCTCCCTCGTTCTGCCGTCCACGATATACATTGGTGCAATGTGTGTTCCGGACTAATCAAACTTGATTAGAATTATTACAATCGCATATACTTAATTATAATCAAAATCAAAATAATTATAATCAAACATTATATGTTGTAGGCACTGCATGCATTAGTTATTAGTTATGGATTTGTAATTTATATTTATTGTAAGATATTGTGTTTGTATCACACATAACTTTACCGGTTGGCGGTGAACCATAGATAAACATTACACTTCAGTTCACTCCCTTTCCACTAACACTCTATTGTTTATTTATTGTTTTACATGTTGCCAATGGTCTTGAATTTTGCAGTAATGGAATTAGTACTGTTCGTTGTTGGAAATAAAATTACTGATTGATTGACTGATTGGTATACCATGGCATAGGCGCTCGAATGCAGCTAAGCAATATGCGTGTGTAAAACAGATAAAGAATCGTTCTTACAGAGCGCTGTGTCCGGCCTGTGTGCTCGCTCAAACTGCTTTACACTTGACCCCCTGGCATGAGTATTCGTTCCAACACCAATTCCACTTCTCTGTGAAGCATTCAGCTACACTGCAAATACTGAACGAAGACTATTCGTTCACACATATCAACCACTGTCTATAGCCAGGTACTCATTTACATAGTTGAGTGAACTGAGGCAATGTGGAGTAAAGGAAATTGTCCAAGTTTCGAAACGGCAGCAAGAGGATGATTCAAAGCCCAGTCTCTCGGTTGAGAGCCCAATGTTCTAACCATAACGCCACCGCGTAGCCTTGTCGATATAATACGGTTTCTGCAAGTACCGACCCGACTGCCATTTGATGGTAGATATCGCTTGTTTCTACAGCAGCTCAATGCGTTGTGTCAATGTAATTAACATTGCATCACGACGGTGTCCAATGTCAGATTGGAGTGAAGCTTGGTTCGCCTACGAAACGGTATGGCCTATCGCGTCTATGCCTATCGCCACCGATTGACAGCTCAATGTCTGAAATTGGTGTTTACGATAACCGACATGTAATATGATTCCACAAAAAAAGGACCCATGAATATAACTGTGTCTGCGCTACTGACAATTTGTATACGCTGAAACAATGCATCTCGGTGTTAGTATGAATTAGATATCACGCTATTAGCCACAAGATTATATGTTGTGTCAATAACACGCACGGTATTATGTAAGAATCAGCGAGTGCCTACAATAGTGCCACACAGGGTATGGACGGTCAGTTGTTCAGACCATGATTCAATTCATAACGACTCAATACTCATGGAAGCATATTACCGACTTGTAAGACGATACGTGTTTTCTGACGGAGATCGTCATAAAGCCGATCTTATGGTTGTAACTTGTAGGTGATGTTACCACGGGACTCATTGGTGGAACCAATCAGGCATGTCGCTTCATACTTTGTAGGTGATGTTACCACGGGACTCATTGGTGGAACCAATCAGGCATGTTGCTTCATACTTTGCGTGTGCGACAATGATATTGCTTAATTATTTGTTTAACTAATTAAGTATCTATAAACAAACAGAGCAGAAGCAACGCTAATCAATGTCCCACTTCGATGGACGGGACATGTGATTCGCTGGTGATCCCAAGACAACTCTTATATGGAGAATTAATCCAGGAGAGCGGAACAAAGGGCATTCCCTCAAACATTACAACATTAAACACTACTTCAGGTTGCATGCCTGGGTGGAACACGCAGCGATCGACAGAACATCATGGACACTGTTTATACGAGCAGCCTACAAACTGTTTTGGAGCAACAAAAGTACCCGAGGTATCCATATAATTAGGCTGCAGCTTAAATTTAATAACAATAACAGATTTGTCCATGCTCCACTGCGCCAGGGCCTGCGCCAAGGCCGCGCCAGGGCCTGCGACAGGGCCTGCGCCAAGGCCGCGCCAGGGCCTGCGACAGGGCCTGCGCATGATGTGCAGAGTTACCTTCATATTCACTAACATAACCAACCACGAGTGCATGAAACACAGTCATCATCAAAATCTGTGGATTACCAAGAAAGCACAAACTGCCTATTTCAGATGGTACATCTGCATCGTGTCTGCATATTTGACTCGAATAGTCGAATTTGAGGTGTTCGCTAGTATGACGTTTTTTATCGCCAATCATTTCAGCTCCCAAGAAGCTCCTGTCTCGCCGGATTACCGGATACTAGTGGTGCCGTCATACGAGATTATGGACACCTCAAATATCCGGTATTGCTGGGATCAGTTACACAGTGGTTAGAATGTCGAACTCTTAATCGAAGGTGTTCGAATCGTCTTACTGCCGTTTCGAAGCTTGGACAATTACGTTCACTCCACTTTGCCTCAGTTCACTCAGCCACCCAAACGAGCACTCGGTTGTACACTGTGTTGGATTGTGGCTCAATGCTCAATGCTTCCCACAAAAGTTGAGTTGGTCTTCAACTGAACCGGTTTGCCAGGGGATGAAATGCCAATAAGAATGTATAAGAACTTATCTTTACACACGCCCTTCCGATTTGCTGCGGTGTTAAGTCGTTTAATGCGCAATCATTAACATTGTTTGCAGATTTCTTCACACTAGTCGGACTAACTACAGCGTACTTTCGTCATTGTAGCGGGTGGTCATCGTGACACCGTGAAAGCAGTGATAGCGTATCGTAGACGACAGCCCCGGGTCCGGGACAAGAAACAGGTTTCGATATATTTTGTTTTGGCCTAGTTTAAGTACACAGTACACATTCAGATGGTGTTATCGTAAAATCACATGATATAGTATACACACACAGGCACGCACGCACGCACGCACGCACGCACGCACGCACGCATATACGCACGCACGCACGCACGCACGCACGCACGCACGCACGCACATACGCAGATATATATATATATATATATATATATATATATATATATATATATATATATATATATATATATATATATATATATATATATATATATATATATATATATATATATATATATGTATGTATATATATATATATATATATATATATTATGTATATATATATATATATATATATATATATATATATATATATATATATATATATATATATATATATATATATATATATATATATATATATATATATATATATATATATATATATATATTATATATATATATATATATATATATATATATATATATTGTTTACACATTACAAATAAGTCACTGTCGGAATTCCCCTATTTTCATAGCGTATTATGTTTGTCACTGACCATGATCGCATATATAATGAATAATTAAACTAGCTATGATTAATATAAACACAGCCCTGTGGCTAGCACAATAATAACGATCCACTCTGAACTGTGGATACTGAAAACTAAAATGTCACGTGTCACGTGAATGTAATCTAGCTTGACTTATTGTAGTTCGCGATTCTCGAGAAAAAAATTGCTACGGATAAACTATTGTAACATACATAACTGTAGCATGCGCAAACGGTTATCATAGTTATAGTTATGTCTTCGGTCGGGGGTAATCAATCTACATAGACGATAATTCAACTTAAATGGCCGCAGCTTGTTTGATATACACTGTTAACGGGCTATTTGTACCGTTTATAAAGTAGGCATAGCACATTTTATAAACAGCAATACAGTTATTATGATCAAGAGAATGTACATACATTTACAACTACCGCCAACATTGAAGAGATTGCAGTTTACAAGAATAAATTCAAGAATTACAATGTATACTGTAAAATATGTATGACTTGAACGTCAAAGGTGACGGTGTTACACGTCCTACAATACAGCGGAGAGCGTCAGGGCACGTGCCCCCACACCAAACCTTCATGTACCCTACCAAAGAAAAAGAAACAATGGCAATACAATATATTTACATAATTATATACTTCACAGATGAACTGTCATAAGTTTTATTATAGAGATTTTTACAGACAGTGTTCACCCCAATAAAAGTGCAAAGCACATAATTTCTCAAGCCAACCATCAAATAATCCTATGTATAAAGGTAATTGTTCTTAACCCATTATACCTCTGCAGTTTTTTTTTTAAAATACCCTGGTTTCCCAGTTATTTGACTAGATACCAGAAAACGTCGGGCCAGTAGGTCCAGGCACGGTATCCAATGTGTTCTCTAAACTCTCAGCCAGAGCGCGCCACTTGAATAAATCAAAATACACTACTATTTTGGGCTGGGTTTGGCTGCATTGAAGCATCAGTCTGCGGTCGGGTTTGACCGAGGGGAGGAACTTAACGAGCGCGTGCATTCATTCTAGTTATAGTTGTGTGCTTTGTCGTGAACGTCGTGAACCCCTAATGTCCACTTAAATTACGCGCTCTGATTAATTAAGGACAACGCTAGGTTTTATGGACATACGTGTATGCATACTTAAGTATAATCACATGTTATATGTTAATTGCATGTAATTACATGGCATGCGGCGTATGTTTAATCTATGATTACACCAGCACAGAAATGTGTATGCATATGCGAATGTATTTCTGTGTGTGCGTGCGTGCGTGCGTGCGTGCGTGCGTGCGTGCGTGCGTATACAATACACGCACACACACGTAAGCACGCACGCACGCACGCACACACACACACACACACACACACACACACACACACACACACACACACACACACACACACACACACACACACACACACACACACACACACACACGCACGCACGCGCGCGCGCACACGCACACGCACACACACATAGTCACATATCCATAGTTGTGTGTTTGTGTGTTATATTATTATATACGATATTTGGTAATACATTACAGCAAGATGACTCTTCGACTTGACCACCCGCTGACATCTGTGATCCGCGATGTCGACATACAGCCGCGCAAGACGGAAGATGTTACTGGCAACTTCCTCGCTCTCAATATGCGCCTCGTCTTTGACGACACGCGCAGTCTCTTCCCGAACAGCGTCTACAGGTAGGCAGGTTCTACAGGTAGACAACGTCTACAGGTAGGCAGCGTCCATATGTAGGCAGCGTCCACAGGTAGACAACGTCCACGGGTAGGCAACACATGTAGACTCGAAGTAGCAACACAAGAAAAAGAAGTCCAAACGTATGTCATAGACATAGGGAAAGGGATAGTGAAGTGGGCCCCTCGGCCAAAGTGGTCCCCGCCAACATAGCTATCCTTGCCCTGGGGTAAACCAACGGTACTAGTGTTTAAAAACCGTGAAACCAAACCGTGAATCACAAATGTGTGTTTTTCGCACTTTTCTTTACATGGTTAACGCGACTTAGGAACTTAATGTTTTCACAAATGGCCCGGGTATTTAGCCATAAATCCGGTATTTATGAGAAAATTTAATATTTAGAGGAATGTGCGTGTTCATTTTGACGTGAGTGCACGCGTTGAAACCAAAACGGCATCCGGCCAATACTCTTTGCAAGAAACCAAATTGAGCTGCATGGCCGCAGCTGCTTTGCATAATGTGGTTATTCCGTAGACGTTGCTACATTGTACGAACATTAATTAAACAGTTTGATAATGTTAATATGTATAATTAGATATATTGTTTAAATCACAAACTAGTGTACATTTATTAATTAATATCTACAGAATATTAACCATAGAAACGCCATAATTAATAGATTATACAAGTTCTTATAATGTGCGGATATATATTCGGACAGTATGAAGAATGTGGCGGGTGTGGCCAGTGGGCACACTGGGAGTGTGAAGGGTGTGAGCGTGGGTCGTTTATGTGCGATATTTGTGCCAGTGACTGGGTGACATGGGACATCTTTGTGAGGAGACCACTTTAGCCTCCAATTTCTTGCCATAAAAAATGGGTCTCTTTTAAAACACATTTATCTTAGAGTATTTATTAAGATAGAATATGATGAGTACGCATACACGTACTCAATATATTGAACTGCTGAATATAACATACAATAACTGTTTTATAAAAAAAATTCAAATGTAGGTCAATTCATGCTTAAGCGATCCACTTTACCCTCCATTCCCATACCAACGTAGAATAATTATGCACAAAGATTTCAATGTAACCTGTTTCTGGGGATGGAGGGTGTTTCAGTTTACACGGTTGGCAATGTCATCGGGTTTAGTTTCTTCTTACGTGCAGTCAGAAGATGAAGAAGATCAACCGATGGAGAAGTCTCTACGCCAGCGATTTCATGCCACAAATGACGAAACCAGAATTCCAGATGACACAAATCATCAGACCGATTGACAAACTCGTGCTAGAGGAGGTGCCTCCCAATGTGAGTATAATGTCCCATAGATGTCAACATCTGTCCGTGTTCGTTTGAACCCATACGCGAGAAAAAATTTAATCAATTGAAGCTATAAAGACGGCCTCGTGTGCAAAAAATATATATATTTTACCATAACAAAATGAACAATAATAAAAATTATAAAAAGGGTGAAATTTCGTCGAACCAGCGGGAAAGCGGGACCTGAGGCGAAAAATCAGTGTTTCCCGCCCGAAAGAACATATGTTAATAGTATAGAATGTGTGTAAAGCCCAGATGTTGTGTACCTGGAATGGTTGATATCCTCAGCCAAAGAATACAGGCAAATGCCTAAACCACAGCAGAGCGAATATAGGTTTATTCGTAATAATAAAATCACAAACTCCGCTTCAGTCACTAATATCATGGCCGACGCGTAAGCTGGAAACAATGTTGCTCTTTGCCACATCATTAAGAACTCATAAACACTAATACTGCGACAATGGTAGACTCGCCAACAATAGTCTTTCAAACACGGGTTGTCCTGTGTCAACGCGTTCATTCAACGCTAACAATTGAGCCCTGTCCGCACGTTCGCGATAGTTCACTGAGGTCTGCCAACGCGCAAGGAGAAACGTTTTGGATATGTGTCTCGTTTCCGAACGTTGCTTTACAATTCGTACACGTTTGTCACATATGTTTGTTCCTTCGTAACTTTAGCTCCATTTGTCATCTGATATTGTTTTCTTTAATATCCCGCTCAATTGCTAGCTGTTGGTAGAATTTGACACGACACGAACGAGATTTTGTGTCGAATCCCAACCCCCCGACAGACACCATTAGACACCTGGCGTGCTCTCCTAGGAGACTAGAAGTAAACACAACACTGCTACGCGGTCGGCTCGGTGTGCTAGCGTGAGCTCGTGTATGGCGAGTCCAACTTTATCTTAGGTAGTCTGCAGCATTGTTTACGAGTATTCCCGCGGGTGACTACAAATATGGATGACTTTAATGTATTCGATGATGCGCGCTTTAACGTAAGTGTGTGCACTGTGCAGTCCATGTTACGCCAGTCTACGTGTGATGCTACATTCGGGGGTGACCCCAGTGTAAGGTCACGTCTGTCAAATTAGACTCCAAAATTGTGAATCAAACTGACATACTATCCATGGATCAGTCATAAAAATTTAATCTTTAATATTGACATCAAATATTCGAGCAGTTACAATTTAGCAAGGTTATAGGCAAGAATGCTAAGAATAATTATTATGGTCAAAAACAGCTTGGTTGATGCTTGATGAGATATTCCCTAAACAGCTGGTTACAGCTAAACTGATGGTACTAATGAGTTTAGATATCGAGATTACCAGCTATGGGAGACGCACCGAGTGTACGGCTTTCGACGGCATTTAGTATATCTTCCGAAAGACACAGGCAATGTGGGATAACTGAAATTGCCCAAGCAAGAGGTGAACTCAAACCACGGTCCCCTCGATGCACAGTCCGGTGCTCTGACCGCAGACCACAGCGTATGGGACGAAAGAACGTCCGAGTCGACAGTATCAGGACAACCTGGTTTACTACGTCGTGTTGTTTGGATAACGTGTTCGGGGAAACATACTTAAGGAATTAACCTGCCCTCGTGACGACATCGCCTGGGCAGCGTACACTAATGATTTACTAATGGCATAAAAGGTGTGTTTAATACACGACTAAAGTCGAAATGTATTGCTCGTCGTGTTTGCCGGTCGGTGTAGCGTACACTATTAAATTGCACGCAAACAGGTAGGGTGTATTTAATCGATATGGATTGCTCACAATGTTTGTCAGTTGTTCTTGTCGATCATTGAGTGCGGATAAACTAAAATACAATTTAGTACCAATCAGACTAGATTGCCTTTCCTATTGTCTGACGTCAACTCCACCAACATCACCACAAACAATGGTAACATGCATGCGGGCATACATGTGTGGGTGTATATGAAGAGTTCAGGTGCAAAACCGCGTAAACGCCACATACGTGAAAAATGAGATAACCATTGCCTATAAGCGCTTTCGATGTGTAGTTCACAATGTTCAAATCAGTTTTGCTACAAAAGCCCGTAAGTCTCGCTTCCTAACGCACCTAAAATCTGGCTTGTTTGCAAATCCAAGTAAACGCCATTACAGTATCGCGGCAGAACCACGTAAGTCAAAGAGAGCCAATACCAGACGAGCGTCAGATCACATGACGCACAAAATGGCAGCTCCCGTGATCGCTGCACTGTAGCGCTAAAGCAGAGTGTTTTTCCTTGCAATTTCGCTATTTTAAAACATTATAATCATGGATATCTTCGATGAAATGGAAGAACCAGTAATAGTTTCACCATAAGGAAAGAAAAAACGGCGTTAGCCGCAAAATTCGGCTCGTTCCAGAGCCAGAAATGCTCGATATAGTGGTGAAGGATTGGTTCCCCTTGTAGCCTGTAGGCACAACGATACTGGTTTCTGTACTGCTGGAACACTGAATGAAAACGATCTGGAATAGATAATGTTCACTGTTTTTATGTTTACTGTTGTGTATTCTGTGGTTTAATTACATTTTCATATCATTAATTTCCAGCGATGGACTTACCGGGTTTTGCGAAGAAACTACGGGTGGACTTACAGGGTTTTGCACCCAATGTCAATCAAAGATGTTAATTAATGTGCTTTTTAATAAAGGTTGATTTTTAAATTTCGGATATTTTGTTCACGGCCCCCCAACCCAAGCAATTACAGTTAAATTGAATCTGTCAACCTTACAGCTGCCAGCAGGTAAAAATCATTGATTTAAAACAAATGAATTTGGTGGACTTGCTGGGTTTTGCATCTGAACTCTTCATATGTTTATTCATTCGTGTTGTTATTGTCTAAATAGCAGTATATCGTTTTAACTATGGTCGTAATTATAGATATTTTCGTGATTGAAAAAAATAGATTTACATAATATAAACTTCTCACATGAAGACACTTAGTTGTAGATTTAGTTATTGCAAGGTTGTCTTTTCTCCACAAGTGTGTTAATGCAATTACTTCATGTATATGCTTTTACACGTACACCACCTCTATACAGTTGATTATCTACGCAGGAATTGTCTCTTGCGATGCCAGTAACGTACTTGTTGAGGTAGATTCATGTTAAAAAATGGCAACAAATACACTGTGTCTTCTGCATCTTCAGATATTCAACACCTGGAGAGTGCCGGAACGAGTAACCGAGAGCAACGCCAGTCAGAAAAGAGGTATGCCGTGACGATGTTTCCTCCAAGCAAACTTTCTTTCTTTTCTTTCTTCTGGTAGACACATCCCTCTCAACAGAGGATTATCTCACCACATGAGTCTACAGCAGGTGATACATTTACCTTCGGTTTGGATATTTTGCGCAGATGCCACATACACTGGGTATAAGGGACTCACAGATGGTAGTGTCTCATCCGAAACAAATTCCTTCCATACGCTATTTGTTATTGGCCGACTGCGTTGGACTTGGGTGCAAACCGTGAGAGAATACTGCATTGGACTTGGGTGCAAACCGTGAGAGTATACTGCATTGGACTTGGGTGCAAACCGTGAGAGTATACTGCGTTGGACGTGGGTGCAAACCGTGAGAGTATACTGCGTTTGACTTGGGTGCAAACCGTGAGAGTATACTTCGTTGGGCTTGGGTGCAAACCGTGAGAGTATACTACGATGGACTTGGGCGCAAACAACATTTGCTAAATCCAAAAGGATTTAACTCAGATTTCTGGAAAGCCCATTTTTATAAAAAAATGCTAAAAGAAGCCATGTGCCATTAACGTTTGATTGTGTTGAAGCCAGGCCATGTACATATATAGCTAGTATTGATCTAAGAGTAGGCAGAGCGGAGTAGGCCTTAATTCGCAAGTAAGCAAACTGTGAATCTGTTAGTCATAAAACCAGAGTAGGCGAAGTGGGAATAGGCGAAGTGGGAATAGGCGAAATGGGCATGGATCAAATCCTGCACCTCCTAGTCATGAGCTATTGGGCCATTATGCCAGTTGGAGTATGAAGTTACCACACAAACCCTCCAATAGGCCTATATATCCTTATGACTGATCTCCCACTTATGCTTGTCCGGTTAAATTATTCTTTGTGACCTTGTCCAGCGCATTGTTTGTTTCTCTCGTCGGACGCAGGTCAGTAGCGCATTTTGTAGATCGTCGCTCGCTGTGTTCGAATTATTGACGTATTGATATATGGAACGGTCATCGTTTTGTTCGATTCTCCAGAAAGTCGAGCTTCTGTGAAGAAGCCTTCAATGTCAAGACAGAGTACTTTCACACAGGGACCGAAGCCTTCTACACAGTGTAAGTTCTGATGCCGTGTGTTCATGCGTCCCTGTATTATTAATCATTACGTTAATTAGTGTGACGTCAGAAGATATCGCGAAGTGTATTTTGGTTCGTACCAAACTGACTAGCGAATGTAATATCTTAATCAAATGCAAATTCAATAGACATTACTCAGAGTGACCCATAGGACCTCAAGTGGGTACCTTGACAATACTTTATCGACGGACAGTTTGTAGAACAGTCGCGTATCCATGATAACGCGAGCCGGAGCGAAATGTTTAGTAAATCATCGTGTTAACGCAGCATATATCGTACCAGCAATAACACTTACTGCTACTTAACAACAAGTGCTACCACCACAACCACTGACATTAATGTATACCACCACAGCCACTGATATCAATGTGTGTGTGTGTGTGTGTGTGTGTGTGTGTGTGTGTGTGTGTGTGTGTGTGTGTGTGTGTGTGTGTGTGTGTGTGTGTGTGTGTGTGTGTGTGTGTGTGTGTGTGTGTGTGTGTGTGTGTGTGTGTGTGTGTGTGTGTGTGTGTGTGTGTGTGTGTGTGTGTGTGTGTGTGTGTGTGTGTGTGTGTGTGTGTGTGTGTGTGTGTGTGTGTGTGTGTGTGTGTGTGTGTGTGTGTGTGTGTGTGTGTGTGTGTGTGTGCGTGCGTGCGTGCGTGCGTGCGTGCGTGCGTGCGTGCGTGCGTGCGTGCGTGCGTGCGTGCGTGTGTGTATATATATATATTCATATCTTTAAAAAGTTGTACAAAAATTAAATATATAAGAAGTATTCGTTACGGTTACTATAATTCGATGATTGTTAAAGATTCAACTGAATTAGATGATAGTAAAACGTGTATTTTTTTATTTGCTTTTTTCTTTTCTTTTATTTTCAATTTTTATATCGGTATGTAGCATTATGCTAATTGTCTGGTATGTTGTTATGTAGCATAGTCATCATTTTATTGTATATATTAACATGAATGGGGAAACCGTTTAATAAGTATTGCATTTCAGCTTTCTTCATTGTTGTAAACCAATGTACAAATATATCTGTGTGGAAATAAACGTACATTCATTCATTCATATATAGAGTTGAGTGATCACGACGCGTGTACACGTTGATGTGAGGTTTGGATAATTTCGGACGTGATCGAGCACGCGTTGCCATAGTTACGCGATTTCGGCACACAGCAAAACAATCGCGGAATATTTTTAGTTTTCTCGTATTATAATAATTATTTAAATTATGTAACTTGCCACTAAAGGATGTAGACATACCACGGCACGTAAGCGCAACCGACAAACACTGTACTGCTGCATGATGAAAACTCGTAATATCGTAGCTTCTAAAACAGAAATCACATGCATTTCACGAAAACCATGTCGACAAAGATTCCGGGATGCATTAAGACATATTCACCATTCGGCAATTACAACTATGCTATTTTTTATAACTTATATTGTTTATTGCCAATGGTGTGTATAAGGTCCATATGTAACAAACGTACGCATCCGGGGGGGTACTCCCTATACTGAGGTATACATATATGTGCCGCGCAAATGCCCCTGTTTTGGCCATTTTTCTCTTTCTGCCCGAAGAAAAAAATTAATTTTTCTCTCTTTGAGGAAATTTCCCAGTGAAAACGGGGCTCTGGTGGCACACCTCTACCGGTTTGGTACGGCAGTACCCCCCCCAGGCGAACGCCTACGGCATCGTTGTTGTTGCTTCTGGTGCTCGCTTCAACCAGTTCTCCAATAACCGACCGCTCACATTATCCAAAACACTTGCCTAGATAGCATAAATAGGAAAAGCACTCTAGCCTAGTTTTTGCCTTTAGCTTACCCGCGAACCAGAACGTTCGGGGCAACGCAAAGGTCTCGGTTTGGTCATAGGTCTACTAGCTACTATTATATCTCGTTGTGTGGACTGTTTGTTGTGGCACGCAGGTCACAATCACGTGACTTGTGCAGATTGTGAGAAAATGGATAATCTTGCCTGCTTTAGAAACCAATACCATTATTACTGTGAGCAAAACCTAACGTGTTTGTAACATGAATGGTGCCTTAATTATTGCATTGATGTAACAGGTCATTTGGTGCTGTGTGCTTTGTTTCCCCGACTAACAATGCATGGCGTATGCTGTTGCAGTCCCGAAGATTGGGTCACGAGCCAGCGACAGACTCTCCCAGCACAGCTCGTCGAGGTTCGTGCAATAGTAGCATACTAGCGACTTTTCACCTACTAATAGGAGTAAATGGTAATGTTTTATACACCGTGGCCTGATCACCAGTATATTGACTCGGACACCACCTAGCGGACAAACGGGTTGACGTCGATGTGTTCGACAGGCTGGTTGCAATCAGGTCCTCACTTTCTGTTAAGCTGATGTTATGATATTGGTGGGAATGTAATCGAGTTTAATCGAGTTTTGCTGCTGCGTGTGTAACCTCCGAAGTGTCCGGTCGTTTCCATACCTTGTGTGGAGCCGTCGAAGTTAGTTACAATTGTAATAGTTACATTAGACTTCTAACATACATTTAAACTGTGTTATTCTCTTCTGTGTTTACATCAAACAAATCTGGTTCTGCTGGTTCTTTAACGTGTGTACGAACCAAAATATCTACCATTACGATGTATGCTTTTTCAGCGCGGTACCAGCTCAGAAACCACGCGCTTTCACGAGAAGTCCTGTCCGAGCCTCGGCCAGTCCCAGGCTTCAGTCACAAGGAAACAACAGACTCTTATCCCCGGAGAAAGTTATGCCCAGATTGTCGAAGTCTAAGCGAGTCCAACAGGTACAGTTTGGGGCACCACCAAATATAAGACATGTTTGTCCATGTAAGTTTTGCTTACACTATTGTACAGCGCCACAGAACACTAGGTGATTGTGGCGCTATATAAATATCGTATTTTATTATTATTATCATTATGCAAACGCGTTAGTTGAGGTCAAGCGCATATATTGCATAGAGCTAGACGTTGTCCGTGCCATATCTGACCACCAAATAAATCTTAATTCACATTATCTGTGTCCAAAACATCGCCCATTATCTGCTGTTCGTTTAACACAAATTATAATTATAACTTTTGTTAATAAAGAAAGCCACTTATTCTCAATTAGCAAATATGTGTTAAACATGGCGGCCATTTTGTTTATTACCATGGAAGTGGGGTACTGGCGGAATAAAATGTTTTTTTTTCGGCTACAACCACCCATCACACTGGGTAGAAAAAAACAACATAAGTGGCTTCCTTGTCAACTTGCCATGTAGAGTTTTAGCATTGGGTGACAATCTTGTTACAAAAAAACATAAAATAAAATGTATATACTTAAAATTCGTTATATATGTCCAAAACATCCCCGACAAGTAGGCTGACATTGTCTGAAAGGTCTGCTTGTAACAGCTCATACAGTAAGTTACGCGATACGGCGATTGAACGTGGTTTAACAACCATAGATACAAGGAGGTTAACAGGAGATCAAGTTGAAGTTAATAAGATATTGAATGGGTGTGAAAATATTGATAGAAATGTTTTTCTCATGGTAAATTATATATCAGAAAGTACTCATTATCACAAAGGACAACGAATAAATTAAACCAATTATCAACATATTGTGTAAATGCTAGCAGCGTGAATATGTTTAAAATAAAAAAATTACAAATGTCTCAGAAGGGCAGATTACACATAGAAGAAAACTCTTGGGCCTTTCGATACACCATTGGCTCCCGCGTCCACTTGCAATTTCGGTGTTTTGCCTTGGATGACAAAATTTTTTTTAAATCCTGTTAAAATCTGGATTGTTTGTCCACAGATGTTGGAGGACTACCACGGACAGTCTACGACACGCCTCACCTCACTTGTCCAGCAACTGAAGCATGCTCCCGACTCGGAGCGCCGCCTGGTGGAGAAAGCCCTTCGCCTCGTAAACCGTGGCGCCGCCGAGCAGCAGACCGCCAAAGCCTGGATGGAGAACGCGACGGACACAGGTCAGACTTCACTTCTGTCCATCTGTAATTCTTTCACACTATTTCGATCATCTAATATAATGTAGAGTTTAATCACAACTATAATGTGTACTCACAATTTAATCACAACTATAAAGTGTACTCATTATTACAACTTCCAGACCAAACATGAATCGAGAGGATGGGAATAATCAGCCACGTATGGGACAGCCTGCTCGCCACACCATCTGGCGAGCATAAGAATAACTAACGCTTCCTAGAATTAAGTTCCTGAAGAAGGCAACAGGTGGTTGTCGAAACGTCGTAGGGAGTAAACTGTAGAATTGTGATCAAGAGAAATTCTACATTATATTATTCTCGTAACTTGGTGAACATTTACTTTAATATTTCGATCATCGTTGGTCATCATTTTTTTTTTATAACAAACGCAAGTAACTCAAGTCTCAAGTCTCAAGTAGTTATACTCCAAACAGCCCAATATTGAGGTAACACAGGAGTTTGGACCAACGGCTTTTAGTGTCTCTTCCGAAAGACAAGGGCAAAGTGGGGTGAACGAAATTGCCCAAGCTTCAAAACGGCGGAGGTGGACTAGTAACTTGTCTGCTCATTATTGGCTCACTTGATGCCTGGCTGCAAAAACACGATCGCCCGGTACAAATCTGTAAGATCGCAAACGAATTTGTGTGGGTGTCTACGCCCGCTGGTTTGTCGCACATTCTCAAAAAGAGCTCGCTGTGCAAACTGGGACAATGCTGACTGGATCTCGCGAGACATTGGCACGGCTAACTGCGCACTAATTCGCGAGAGTAGCTCGTCGTACATGTTTTGAACTGGTGTTCTGTTATTCGCATGTCATATGACCAAATCGGACCGTATCTAAAACCTTTGTCGAAAACGCACACAACCGTAACGAATGTCTCACGTAAGATCGTCAGATTTCAGATCCGTCAGTTTTACGAGTCACCCGTAGGAGTTTGCAACCCAAGTTGGTTTTATGTTCTACCCGACTTGTTGACGTATATTCAGTCCGAAAGTCAATGCGCGGCGCGCCCACGTTGAATATACTGGACAGTGCATTTATACCAGAGTGATTCAACCGAAAAACACCTTCATGTTCCAACTGAATAGGCCCTACATTTAGCATAGTGCGTGACTACATTGAAATAGTCGATAAGACGGTTATGACGTAGTGCGATCAATATTTTGAGGTAGGGAGAATGCCGGAAAACGACAAATAGCACGAGCGTTATCGATGCTTAGCGTATCGTCGCACTGTAAAATGTGGCCGTAATCAGACACAACAGGCTACACCAGTAACTGTGCAGATTAATTCACGGCGATTTATCATTAACCTTTTTGCTGTCTTAGCAATGCGGAAAGCTACCATTTTAGAAACACAGTAGGATTAATTTTCGTGTCGTTGAATACAAACTCAGTTGAGCAGCGGACGATGGTGAAATGGAATATGTCGACGGCAAACTTCTCGCTGTTTACGTGCAGTTGCATAAACAGTCAATCCGGTTATATAGGGATAATGAATGAATGTCATACGTTAAACATTGAAGTCGAATTATGACACGCACGCACGCACGCACGCACGCACGCACGCACGCACGCACGCACGCACGCACGCACGCACACTCGCGACTTTGTACTGTCTACATCACTTGTGATATTTTGAAAGTTGCTATCTGGTATGCACTTTCGAGAGTGTACTATAAAAGCCGGAAATCAACGGGCGACGTGCATTTTGGATCTTTCGATTACGTTGCCTCTTGCGCATGTGACGAATTGCTGATGATTATATGTAGCCACAGCCTCGGTTAGGCCGTTGGCGTCTCCTTTCAATCTTTCTAGCCACTTCAAGACCACCATCTGTCCAATGCATTTTTCTCGGATTTTTCCTAGTAGTTAGACCATACTTAGCTAGTTTTCTGTTCTTACTAATTGAACATAGCAGACGGAATATGTCGAACTGTGCAAGCTGAATTCCAAGCTCAATGAATGGTATACTATTTCCAGACTGCAACGACTGGGGTAGCTTAACGCCTGTGAACTACCCTGTGGAAAGTGAACTTAAGTGAGAATGATACTGTTTCTGCAGATCGCCAGGTGGCTCTGAGTGTCGTCAAGGCACTCTCCGAGAATAAGACGGAAGTAGAAGAAAAGGACGCCGTGCAGCACCTTATAGAGGTCCTCAAGAGGTAAGAACACTAACAATGACCAGTTGCAATGTATTCGTGATCTTTCAACCATGTCCGATCAGTACTCATAAAATGATTAACAATCATTGACGCGTAACCTAACGGGTTGAATGTCACTGTCTGGCGGCAGTGGCGGGTATTCAGATAACACAGACACGCAATTGTGCAAACTCAGTGGCGTGTTTAGGATCTCGTGTGTGCCTACCTTTGTTATCCGTTAGTTTCACAAGCTGTGATGTAGGCCTAGCGACGCAATAAGTTATACTCGACAAACTCGTTATTCCAAAGGCAAAGGGAGATCATGACCCAATGCCCACTCCTAAGTAATTATTTAATATAATTATAATCATAGATATATAGTAATAATAATCGTACTAATGCATATATATATATATATATATATACACACGCACCACACACCACACACACACACCAAACACACCACACCACACCCCCCCACACACACACACACACACACACACCACACACCAAACACACCACACCACACCACTCCACACACACCACACACACACCAAACACACCACACACCCCCACACACACACACACACCACACACACACACCAAACACACCACACCACACCCCCCCCACACACACACACAATTATATTTAGTCAATCTTAGGAAGTATCCAGAGGTAGTTCCTGTGAATAGGGGAGACAGAGGCGTGCTAGCGCATGGGGTAGGAATTTTGCGATTAGTTGGACAAATAAAACACTAATCCTACTGCAGTTCAACGAGGCAAACACATGTAGCATTACGTACAACACTAGATCATTGCAGCCACAAAGACGAAGACAAGTCATTACGGCGTTTCACCTTTTCACCACGTTGATTAATACACTTGACATAATGATCAATGTCTACACCATGGCTACTTACTGACTACGTACTATGTAGGACAACACAATAAAATTATGATATTTGGGCATACGTCGAGAGGAATGAAACCCTAATGCCCCGCTTATTTTGTTTTCATGCAAAAGTGGCCGACCTGGTCGGGGCGGGTTGGTATGTGGGGATTTGGCATATATTATACATACGGTATTATTATTTGCCATAACTGTGATTCTGGTGTTTGATAGTCCATACTTGGCCTCTCCGGTGCCTTGGGTTGTATTAAATGATTGTTTGTTAATCATGTGGTGCGCCAACCTCCCTCGTGCACGGGACATAAATACTACAATAGAAATAGCTGAATGGAATGGGGAACATGTGCATATCAAGTGGATGTACCCTATCTGCATTACCTTAAGAAAAAATTAATTTAAGTGAAAATTGCGCCAACCCTCCCCGGTTTCCCCTACATATAATTATATTCACGGAAGAGGCGTCTGTTTGCAGCGAGGCGCAGGAACGCGCGCAGGCCAGATCATCGGACGCCGGCGGAAGGAAAGCCGCCAGCGACCCGGAAGCCTACGATCCGCGCATGCGCTACATCCGACTGCTGACGCCGGCGACGCGCAAGAACAAGTGGATGCACCAGACGTGGCACCATCTGCCGACGCCGCGCGAACACAAGTTCGAGAACCGTAGTTCCATGTACACGCAGCCGCACAAGCCCATCCCTCATCACTTCGTCATCCACCCGGACTGGGGATAAGGCTACTGGCAAGAGCGCGGACAAGAACGTGCCGACGAGTCGAATGGCGACAGACACGTACGCGACACCCTTGTTCCACGGGAGCGTAACGTCGGCGTTCTAATGCCACTTTCAAGAGGAAGACACTCTCACGTTTGTTGGTGTGCCGGAGAGCGCACGGTGTTGTCGTTTTCCATATTTTTGTTGGCGAATTTCCACTGGAACACTTTTCCGAAAGATTTATTCTGGTGGCGATTGATTTTTCGATTTATTGAAGGTAGAAAGTCTGCTCGTTTTATCGTAAACTCATAAATTACATAGAGTATAATATTATACTCATACCACCTTGACAACCGATATGTGTTTTATTTAACCTTGCCGTTCAGGGCGCAATGTAAATGATACTCGAGTCAAAATATTCAAATTAAATAGATAACGGTCAAATCGTATGAAGCAATAATTGCTGTTCATGAAACATAATTTAGCGGCCAAGATATGAGAATATATAGTTTGTACTACAGAACATAAGGGGAATGGTGAAGGCTGGCGGGGCTGGAAGAAAACAAACTCGACGCCCAGTATCGGTGCCTGCCTCGCCGCGGGCTTCATGGATAAAGAGGAGAGCAACAATATGATTTTACAATAACAACGATCAAACTTTGTAACTTTAACTCGGGAAGACTGCTTTTCGGAGACGGCAATGTGATAACATTTTACCTAATCTGAAACTCTTCCGCAGAACGTTAGACGTTTGTCACACACACACACTACTAACGTGCGCAAATCAAACGTTATCTAATGAAAATCTCCAGGGAATGAGAGAAACTTGTATATAGTGTAATGTCGCAAGGCGTGCGTTTGAAAATTTACTGTGTAATCTGACAGGATATAAGTAGCAACGTTGTGAATGTATGGTTGGTATACATTGTCGTTAAGCAATGGTTATATTGTTGACGTAGACAAACACCATTTGGAACTGTTGCATATCGAGTTGTGCTTTGCCTAAAACTACGGCTATTGATCAGTATTACGCAAACAGGATTGAAGGATTGACGTGTACATAAAGGGCAATATTCTGTCACTCTACATGCAGAAATTGTCGTTGAATGTATAGTGTATTTTAGCTGTTATAACTTTATTTACACGTATTACTGTAAACATAAGAGTTATGGTAAATGCAAGAAACCAATGAAAAAAATGTTGTGGTCATAAACCCCGAATTATAGACAATAGAATTAGTTCATAGACCCGAGTTCATTTTGGGATAACGCAAACTGAACGTAATGTTATGGTATAACAGTTTAAACCTTCTCTTATGCTTGGTCACCACGGTGTGACAAGTTGAACCAACCATGCTACTAACCACTGTACGCACTTGTTTTAACATATGCACGATTTGTGGAATCGAATCAATCGATGTTTTATTTTTATGTAACTTCGTTTGTGTACCGATTGCAAGCTATGGAATACACGGGATTACTTGAATTAGGGTGTCATAAAGGCAACTTAAACGGTTTTAATACCTGTGTGAAAGACAACTGTTTTTTTGTGACACAGCATTTCCCTACCCAGACTTGCAAAGTGGGAGAAAGGAGGGCGAACTGCTGTGTAATAATATTGTATACGATCCAGGGCAACGTTATGTTGAAGCAACTGTTGATGTTGCCATGTAAAGTCAAAAGGTTTAGCCAATGCATTCCTGACCCACATTCCAATGTTAAGTTCAACTGGTGCACGTTGTGGAAACCATGGACGTTACGTATATATATATATATATATGCCATGTTATATATACTTGCTTTCCCGTTGTTTTTAAACCACAAACGCATGTGGAAATATCGACGCAGTTCTGTGATACCAATGTATATGGATTGATTTTGTGTGTCATGTTAAAATGACCAATGTAGTGGTAAATATTCACAAGTTTGTGTCGCAGAACAGTATTCACGTTTGAAATTTGTGTAAAATTCTAATACGGTTTATTTAAAATAAAACATGCACCAATGCACTTTTTAACCAGTTGTTTTTTATTTCTTTTAATTGCGTACAAACCAAGTAACTTACAAACAACAGCATCATAAACAAGTCATCCTAATCATCAAGTAACAGCATCGTAAACAAGTTATCCTAATCATCAAGATTTAATTCAAACATTGTGTAGATATCCTTTGTAGTCACTCGCAACAGTATGGCTACAAAAAATAAGTAAACAACATGAATTAGACAGTTCATATAAATATATTTCACATAGTTTGACGCACGTATCAACCCTGAAGTGTGTGTGTGTATGTGCATGCGTACATGTAAAAACAATAACAACAAAGTCAGTATGAATCTACAATTGTTGAAAAATGTGTGTTTTACAGTGTACAATAAATCATACACTTTATGCGCATTCTTAATTAAAGCTTTTTATTTCCATACGTTTTATAAGGTAGGATTTATATAATTCAATACGTTATATAAGTTACGATTTATATAAGTTGTAAACTTAAATACTATTTGGAAAAAAGTATTTCCAAACAGCAGATGTCATTACCTAGTCGACCTAGAATAATTTGTCCCACGTCCTTGATCTCGTTGTAGTCGTGTAGTTTTGATATGTGGGTCTCAAGTTCGTCTTCTCTATACCCCCTACAACATTAGCAGTTGACCTTATATTATCAGTGGTTCCTGTGGGCCTCACCCATATGGTGAATAATGTCACACCATGGGTAATACAGAATACCCCAAAAATTATATGTGTTTAAAACTACTAACCATTGTGTGTGATACTTGTGTTAGTTTAAGTCTTTTGTCAAATAAACTAAATGTAATATAATGTGTGGGTTCAACATTTCAGGAATACACAACAGATATTCCATGCAATATATAACACATAATGTAAACAGATATTTCATGTAATATACATGTATTCATAAACTACCCATAAGTAGTCGCACACATCGCAGATCTAAATAAGTACATACTCATCAATCAGTTGTTGGATCTCTTCAGCAACTTTCCCCTCTCTTGCTTCTAGTTCGGCCACTTCCTCCTTTAATGATGCTACATCTTCTGGCTTTGTTGTGTTAATGTTCTGTCTCACCTACAACCACAGCCTTCATTTCTAAATAATAATGGCAGAAAAATATGAAAAGCTGTTATTCCTTCAAGTGTCCTAATGTGCATGTGGATGTATTGCATGGATATATAAATTAATCTGATTCAAGGGCCAAACGAGAAGTAATCTTATAATGTTCTATATGATATATATATATATATATTATTATAAATATGCAAAGCCAACATACAATTAATACATCATATTTATTTATAACACATCAGAAAATCTGAAGTGGATTTCAGGTTTTGAAGACTTGCACTCACACTTTTGCAAGTTACCTTCTAATGATCAAAGTAGCTTATTTCAATAATTTTACCTGCTTAATCTCCAAGAACTCCACAAAAAAATCCTTGCCTAGCCTTTTATTTGTCATTGACACCTGTCCATAGTCCTAACTCAGTTCACTGATGTCCAATGTCATTGCTAGTATGCACTTACACCCCACACATCTTTTAGGGTCTGATGCTTTATAGTTATATGTCAGAAATGTATTACGTCAGCAAGGTATTTCTGACAGTTTCTGACACCTTATCCATCAGAAAGGTATTTCTGATGAAGTGGTAAATACTATGGAATTTTTCCATGGTATTTACTGTCTCGTCAGACTTGCCAACCCTGCTGGCTGTGCATATTACGTAAACTATTCATGCACTACAGATGTGAACATCAACAAACATGATTAGTAATGGGTTTTATGAATTGTAGGAGCAGCTTTAACTGTTGACTATATTATGGCTCATGGCCGAAATGTATGGTACAAAAAGAATGTATTTCCTGTATAACATTTTGATGGTGACATGATGCAGACACAATATTTCAGGGCAAATCCAGGCAAAACATGCATAAAAAACCTTCATGCTTATTTTATTAGCAGAAAAGACAACTGTATGTATGCATTTAATTTTAATAGATTAATATTACAAAAAAGACTGTCATTCCTCAGCATGCCTCTATTCTATAAAGAACAACCTGTTATAGTTATGGGGGTTTTGTTCTACAGGGTTTTTTTTATCCTATGCTTGTTTTTATCAGTGGCCACACACATTGACACATATTTCTACAGTGACAGTATGGTGAGGTAAGTTAAAGTAACTCACCGGAGATTTGAAAGCGGCCCGTAGCTTCTTCGATGAGGAATAACCAGACCTAAAATGAGATGTTTCACCTACAGGAGGCAGCAGAAAATTTTACAGCACTAAGTCAAAGAGTGACAAAGTCAAAGACTCACACATTAAACCAGGCTACCCAGTACAGTTGACAAAATATTTTTTATTTATGGATTAACAATCTTATAAATAATAAAAGCACAATATCCTTACGCTAAGAAATTAAACACCCTTTAGTCTTTATATGATTACTTAGTCATAAAACTGTAATCAATGTATAAGATAAATGTTAATGAACTGAATGGGTTGGACAGAAGACAGTGGAATATGACGGGGAAACTAACTGTTTTTCACTTATTATCGCCCGTTGTCTAAAATGTGCAATACTAATTTAGACACCTTGGAATACATCTTTTTCGATTTGTCGGTGTCAACAAGTTCACCCTTCCCTTTGTCGTCGTTCCATCTAACGCGATGTTCATGTCAAAAAAGCAAAGGTAGTCATGGGGAGGTACGCAATTACAAAGCATGCAGATCGTCCCAAGTCATGTAAATATTTTGGACTAAGGTTTGATTCACCAGGGGGCGCCTATATTGCAACGTGGTCAATGGGGTCCCTTCGGCTTCGATTGTCCAGGCTCCGTGCTGTGGCGCGACCGTTTGTCGCACACATGTCAAGTTTCAAGAAATTATACCAACGCAGGAGTTTGGAAATACTACATATAAGTCAATGGTTTCGACCTACGGCCTTTAGGGGTAAGACCACTGTTGACCTTCCTGTTTATTGTTTCGCACGAATGTAGGGCGTATTAAATTGTGATATGTTAATTTAAACAAGTGCAATTGAACAGGCATATTCACAGGTTTGTTTGTAGAAGCTATTGGCTGTGAAATAGTGCATTTTTTACAGTTTACAGGCGGAGGGATTTATGTGAATTGTTCTGCTATGGGCCACGTGGGCGCATGAATACATGGCTATTTTTTTAATCAAAATTGACAGGCATCGCACGTCGAGGCGTTTTAAAAGAGCTGGAGATATGTGATTTTTACAAAACTTGGTCAGCATGTCAATAAGATGATGTCAGTTGGTGTGAAAAATTTTCTGAATTTTTGATGGTCACGTTTTCTTATAATCAGACAAAACATTAACATGGCCACCAATGCAATTCTCTACTGTGGTCTGCTGCCTTTAGTGTCTCTTCCGAAAGACACAGGCAACGTGGGGTGAACGAAATTGCCCAAGCTTCCAAACGGCGGAATTTGTATCCATCATTGGCAACGGTTGACGAAGAGAGCAAATGCGCTTAGAGTGGGGGTAGTAGGGGAAGAGGAAGACCGAGACTGAGATGGGAGGACTGCGTGACGAGAGCTTTGGCGGGAGTGGGAAGGTTTGGAGAACGAGAGCGAGTGGTGGAGAGTGCAGACGGGTGGTGGAGACGGCAATTAAACGGGATCAGTGATGGAAGATGAAAGAAAACAAAATTCGACTACCAGTATCGGTGCCATCCCCACAACGATCTTCATCGACAAAGAAAAGAGTAACATTGCCATTGGCACTCCCTGTGCAAGGAGTCACTTGCTCATGCAGTGGCTGCTCTTTCCCCGTAGTTAAATACATACATAAATACATTAATTGTTTTTTTAAGTTTGTGTTCTTCATTCACTGTTTGTTCTGGTGATATTTAAAAATGATTTACAGTTTTTGAAACTACGTCAGTACTGCTCATACGAGGTCGTTTCAGTCTTAATACTAATTATGTCTCTCCTGTCATTAGCAAACCAAAACGGCCCCTGGAGGGAAGACGCCCCCCCCCCGAACACGTACGTAAAATATAAAATCCTGAACGTCCCAAAATCTGGTGCAAATGAAGCTAACATAATATCGGATATTCTTTTTTACTTTTATATGGAGTATTATACGCTCTGATCTAATATTTGGCAATAGTAAAGTTGTGCAACTCACTATATAACGTTAAGAATCATGAACTTATTTGGTGACTTAATAATATTAGTATTAATCAGTTGACAGGTCAAACAATACAAAATGGGCAATAGTATGTTGTGTTTTATATACATCGTTAAGACACCCGCTGAGGTGTCATCCCCCAAGACTTTTTTGGAGGGACACAGCGCGCGAAAAAAATCACGGATGACACACCCACGAACAGCGCGCGCATAAAATGTAAACATACATAATATATAAACAAATCAGTATCACATGTCAACAACACATCCAACAGTTATTTGCCATCAAGGCCACGGTGTTACTGATTATAGGAGGAGACAGCCTTCTTTGCTGCCGCCAACACCTTCGCGTCTGGCACGAAGACGGAAGGGCGCACATCTGTATTCATTTTCACAGATAACAAAGCACACGTAGTGTCCTGAGCTAGCTCGCTCCTAAAGTCTGTCTCTATCTATCTGACCATGCTAAAGGCCCGCTCACTGACGGCGTTCGCTTGTGGCACGACAAGGAACGCGAGCATTACCTTCGCGAGGATAGCAAACATCGCCATGCCACTGCCGTCACAACGGAGAGCCATCTCTCCCCAGAAGACGTCAAGTCTGATCGCACCTTGGGAGGGCGAAGGGCGAAGGGCGAAGGGCGCCGTCCGGCACAAGTCGGTGACGTAGTCGTCCAGCGTAGGTGCAAGGGCAAGCTTTATTATCTGCGTTGTCTTTGTGCGTCTTGGATATGTAACAAAATGTATACAAATATATTAATGCATCCGTTTATGTTATTGAAAGGGAACAAATAAAGCACGAACGATAACGAAAAAGCTATAATCCAACACACAGCATTATGGGCGCTAGAACTAAGCCGGCAAGGCTCTATAAACGGTTGTGGCATGCCAGCCAGTACTCCACCATCGTCTCCGCCTTCGTGACTCCATCGATGGCGTTACTGCCCTTGACGACGCACTGATCCACGCCGCTCTTAGTCGCTACCATGTCGTTTTCGACATTTTCTGATGGCGAGCGGTCCCTATGTGCCGACGCACACTGGTGTGCCCACCCAACGCGACAAACAAATCGCGTACACATAGTGTGCACCTCGCCATTCCCACACTCTGCTGGCTCCTGCCGATGCAAGGACATTCTGTGCACCATTCTGGTTGAATTTCGACTTTCGTTTATCTGCAACTTTACGCGTCTTGAACCTCGGTTACGCCATGTTGGATATGAAAACTGGTATCTCACAATGCTCTTTCGGCGGGAAGTGAAGCGGAAATTCCCAGATTGCATTTAGTGTCGTTAGTTTTTGGAGTGCCATTGGCCAGTCATTTCATTTCATTCAGCATTTCAGTTTAGCGAAAAAAAATAATGTAAAATAATTTTTTTTTACGAAAAGGATGGATATTTGCCTGGTTTCGCGGGACGCGAGACATCTGACAAAACGAGGGACTGTCCCGCGGAACGAGGGATGAATGACACCTGTGCACACGCAGTGCATGTGGGGCAAGACGGTCCCTATATCTGAGCCCGCACGCACATGGTCATAATGTATATAATGTATTACACATGACCAATTATGTTTAATAACTTTAATGTAATATGAACATTGTAACAAATTACGTTTTGCTAATTTTTTTGCTAATTGTAATTATGATCGAATATTACTAAGCCAATATTATATTATGCACGGATTGCAAGGTGTATATCATATGTTAACTGCAAGTTGAATTTAACAACTATAATAGCCTATTATATTATTGCTATCAAGCCATTTTATGTTTAGGCAGTGGATGTGTACATTTTATGTTTCGGCAGTGGTTCGTTGGTTCGTTTATATAAGCAAAAACTACGGGGAGGTAGTCATTGACCGTTTTCCCCATGCAGAGGGCCGTCTTGCCCCAGGGATGGGGGCAAGACGTTTTTTGGTACTTTTGCAAATGCAACTCATCTAAGCTGTCAATTTGCTGAAAGTAATTTTCCAATGGGTAACATAGTTTAACGGTGCACAATTTGAAAGTTTTTCTTTCGGGGGCCACCCTGCACCAGGTTACTCTACATGTTGTCTTTGCATTCTACTTTAGCATTATGTCGATTTAAGCCATTGTGGGGCACTCCAGTTTAATTTTTTTAAATTAATATTTTATAAAATTTTTATTATTTGCTAATCCGTTAACAACTAACTAATCATGTGTACACGCACGAACACACGCACGCACACACGCACGCACGCACGCACGCACACAAACACACGCACACTATTTGAATGCAATACACGAAAGGAAATTTTCTATTTCTACATTGCATAAAGGCTCTACAAAGAAATATGCCAAAAATATATATCAACAACCGGAGAATTATCAGTGAAATCGTTATCGCCACCTGCGCAGCACGTAAACAGAAGCGCGTCTTGACAAACGTTGCCACGTCACGACGATTCGTCGGCGTTGTCAGGTTGGCGCAGTTGTACCGAACTTGTTGAACGTGTGCGGAAGAAGGATAGACATGTCGCAATGGAACGGAGAAAGCACGACTTCGGTCGACGTCGTGTGGGGACTCATCGACCAAGTCAACCTGCTCAAAACCATATTCTATTTAGAAAGTACGTGTGCTACGTTGAAATATTGTATTTAGTCGACAACGGGAACTTGTGGTAACGAAGCAGAAATAAGAGTAATCAGGCAACTTAGTCTGCATATCACCTAAAGACGGAGCTGGGCGGGGAAAATTCACAATATCGATTTATCTGGTAACATTACGCACATGCACCATATTTCAATAAATGAGCAGAAGCCGAGAAACTGTACAAGTGCACCATGTCCTATTGCAAGTTTATTTGCTGATGTTTGCAGCGGCGAGCGTGTCTTTGACTGGTCCTTGTTTTACTACTGTATTAGATGCTATACTAATTTACTGTGAACTGTTAACACTGTTATTTGTTTTTCGTGAACTGTCAACTCGGACCCTTCTACGCTCGTCAGAGATGGCAAACAACGCGTACGCGCACGGAGCGAAGGAAGAGATAGAGACGAAGAAGGAAAAACTTCGGAAGCTGTTGCAAGACAATGCCGCCAAGAGGATCGCCGTCGCCAAAGAAAGAAATGTTCGTACAGACCAACGACCTACCCGGGAACAATATATAAATTACGCTGTATTCCGTTTTGTTCGGGCAATAGAGGGATATGTTTTAGTATTTCATCAATTAAACTACGTTTGGCCAATATGCATGAGTTGCATATCAACATACAAATGAAATACTGCGTTAATAAACGATACGTATTTCGTACATTTTCTATTCGAAACGACGTAGCGGGATCGGATAATTGTTTAACTTAGTTACTTAGGCCACGATAATCTGCCCGGTTTTTGGCGATTTCACCAAGAATATCGACACCAAAATGGTGTTGACGGGCATAACATTCAATTAACTATTTGTTCTGGTTACGGAATGTTTTAATCAACATTCTGGTTAGCTAATTGACAATTATAGCAAGTGCCGCAGCTTATGCACCATTAATTTTGTTATATGCAACCTAGCATGCATATCATTAATCGGCGATAAATTGTATCACACAATGCAGAGAAAACATGCAATATATGTATTAATATTAGTGTTTCTTACGGCGCATTTGAAGGACTGCAACGAAACAGTTTCCATTGTACTAGAAATAATACGTGTTTGCCAAAACAAGAGTAACAGTGAAAACTTTATTTGGTTTAATGTTTTAATCACAACATATCAAGTTATATTTTCTTGAACACAACAATGCCCTCTGTTCTATATTCTCTCTTTGTATATATCCTACCAGATCGACGAACATTTCATCAAATCTGTCATGAAAGACGACAAATCGGAGAGATTGTCGCTTCAGCATCTAAGCATACAGGTAGGCATGATACGAATGAATAAGACCAAAACAGATTTCCAGAACATGAAAAACATGTTACCTAACAATGTTCTATCACTTGAAGTGAGTACAATTTCATATAGAGCCCATGTTGCTATGCGGCTGTGAATAATGTACAGTGACTAATACATCAGACTAAACAATAGAAGCAACAGAAATGTGGTTACTGAGAAGAATGCTCGGAGTATGGTGGACAGAAAAGAAACGTAATGATGATATTATAAGAACAGCTAACGCTATAAGGAAGATAATTTGAAAAATCAGGACAAATATGATTAGAAAGAGAACATTTGACAAGGCGAAACAATTGAAGGGAAATATGTAGATGTCGACAAAGAATTAAAATCTTCGATGTCTCGCGGCATCGTAGGAGAGCGCATGACATAACTGTTTGAAAACATCTGTGATCGTGTGAAATAGAGGGGCATGATCGCATACGCCTGCAGCAGGCGCAGCACTCGATGATGTGGTGATGATAATGATCATGATGATGACGTTGACGACGATGTAAAGCTTCTAAATGGGATATGAAAGCAACGACGTTCCACTTGCTTGCTTTGAAAACGGGATCTGCATGTTCGAATTTGCTTTTATAGAAAGCGATCGCAGCTAAAGACGCGCGCCTTTTCGACTCGAACAAGATGGTTGACCTGATTCGCTACGTACAGAATGTCCGCTCGAAGAAACGAGATCTTCTCACCGAACAGCTGGCGGCACTGCGTTTGCAGGTCAACTCCACACCAATCGGTTACGACGAGACAAAGGAGGTGTGTGACCAGCCTCCGTATAGAATACACACCCATCTGTTGTTTTGGATACAAATGTTTCGTTATTTCGTTGTTCTGTACGGATACTTAGAGTTGTTATCGAGTACTGTTAACGTTGGTCGATGACCGCCGTCGGTGGATATTTATTGGTGTTGTCTTGCGAGTCACACATGATACTATTTTGACATTGACGAGATAAGAACATTATCAAAGTATACTCTTCTGAAACGCATTCCGATAATAAGACACCACGACCACCTAGAACTGCGGAACAGTGGAACAATGACTGCGGAACTGCAGAACAACGACAACAATGACTGCGGAACTGCAGAACAACGACAACAATGACTGCGGAACTGCAGAACAACGACAACAATCATTCATTCATTGCAGATGTTGACGTCGCTGGAGAACGCCCTCGACAAGGCCATGATCAAGTACAACACTAGTCGAGTACTTACCAAGAAGTACCGCGAACTGATCGACCAATTGAAAGAGGTAAACAGATCCAAGTGACACGTTTTCTTTAATCGATTTGTTTGACCAATTTCAAAAGAAACCAACTCTTATTTCTACCGCTTGGAGTTTGCGTGACATCACATATATGTCGCCGTTTTGATCACTGTGCGTGTAGGCCACTTAGAAATATATGGTGCTGCCATCTGTTCCTTGTAAATAACACTATAATGCAATTTCCAACCTGCCCCGTTAATCAGCTTGCAACGCCCCATGTTCCCTTATCGCCTTAATCTACATGGTACTTTACTCAGAAACCATTGGTGCTGTTCCGCAGGAAAGTGTTGTCATGCCGGCCAAGCTCGACGAGATGGAAAAAACACTGCACGAAACGAGAGCGAAAATCCAGTATTTCAAGCAGGTGGTGGTCGAGGCGAACAAGGAGGAGGACAGAGCAACGGTGGGTCGTTTGTTACAAAAATAATTTAACATCATTCCAATAATCAGATTTGGCATCAGTTAGGCCTACATTGTAACTGAAATACCAATTCCAGTTCCGGAATTGGAATTGTTGTTTTCTTTTAAAACTAATTACAAGTGGTGAAAATGTAATTGGTATTTTCAGTTACTTTTCAATAATTTTTTCAGTTACATTATGTAACTTTTAACTCAATAAATAAAGCTGCTCTAAAATATATGTTATTTTATGGCGTTAAGTATATCTATGGTTGCTCTGTTCAACACTGTTATTTCGATACGGAATTGATAATTGGAATTGGTATTTTGTAAATGGAATTGAGATTGATATTTTTGACGTGGAATGGAAATGATATCATGTAACTGACGCCAAGTCTGCCAATAATAAATAATATCATGTTCACATCGGGCTGTTCGTAAACAATACGGGGTCCAAGCGTGGGGAAACACGTTGGGTCACTTTTTTTAAAAAGAAACAACATCATGTGCGTTTTGCCAAGTGATATTACATTAAACACCGAAAAGATACTTTTTGTGATGTTCCCTCTTAATGTCTTCAGAAAAGCATGATTTGTTGTAACCAGTTGTTAGGAATATGCAATCTCCTACAAATGTGCATGTTGCCTCAACTCTACAAAAAACTACATTTAATAGCTCGACACAACATAATTCGTAATAAAAGTTGGTGTTCGTGGTCCGATGTCGTCTACTCGCAGAAACAATTGGCGAGACTCGAGTCGAATGCGCTTGAGGCTCGTCGTAAACGGGAGGCTGACTTGGCGGCCGTGCGCAAGAAGATCGACAAGATGCGGATCGCCGCCCACGGGGAACGCATGGATAAGCGGGTGTGTACTGTAAAGTGACAAACACACTTATCTGCTTCCGTCGTCCGCACCCGTCATCCGTCTTCCGTTGTTCTACGTTGTTTTAACACGTACGAGCAGCAACGTCATCCGCTTCCGCACAAATCGCATCCAGACCAATTATTGCGGAAGCGGACGCCTTTGCGGCTCGTCTGTGTTGACACAATGAACGATGTACTACGTATGCCTAGTGCGGATGGCGGAAACGGACAAGTGCGTTCGCCGCTTACTAGCTTAAATCCGCCATGCTGCCAAACGTTCAATTAATGTTTTCGCTGTCTCGTTTTAGAATCGTTTTGCAGGAAATAAAACCTATCTAGTCTCCACTACGACATGTTTGCTCGTCTGTACAAATGTGTTATTTAGTTTCCATGAAATATTGGGACAAACTACTAAGCTAGTGTTTACCTATAAAAGAGCAAACGTGGCACGATCCTATCATCATGCTGTCAGTCGCTGTGCGACAAAGACTGCTTTCATTTCTTGACCGCCGCACTCCATTTAGTTCTCTGCTGTGAGAGTGATGTCCATGAGTCGGTCTTTATGTCTCTCAGCTTGAGGTTTCTCTTGATGGTATCCTTGAACCGGAGACGAGGGCGTCCTCTCTGTCTGTGACCAGAAGACAATTGAGAGTAGAGGATCTGCTTTGGTAGTCTGTCTGATGACATCCTCATGAGGTGTCCAGTCCACAGGAGATTCTTTTTGATCAGAAGATCTTCCATAGAGGGCAGCCCTATCCGACCGAGTATTTCCTTGTTTGTCACTTTGTCCTTCCAGGTTAGCCTCATGATCGAACGCAGATGTCGCATCATGAAGGCATGCAGCTTTTTCACCTGTCGTCTGTACACTGTCCAGGCCTCGGCTCCGTATAGTAAGGTGGATAGCACAATTGCCTGGTAGATCTTGCCTTTGACCCGCGTGGACACATGGTGGTTGTTCCAGAGTCTCTGGCGTAATCGGCCGAAAGATGCGCTAGCCTTGGCCATCCTCCTCTGTATTTCAGCATCAATGCGTCCATCACTTGATATAGTGCTTCCGAGGTAGGTGAATTCCGGAACAGAGTTCAGTTTGTTTCCATCAACCATGATATCCTCCTCTCGGGTTCTTGTAGAGTTGGGTTGGTACAGCACTTCCGTCTTCTTGATGTTAATCTTCAGGCCGAACTTCTTTGATGCATCGGAGAAAGCATCCACTATTCTCTGGATCTCTTCAGCGGAGTGGGCGACCAGTGCACTGTCATCTGCGTATAGCAGCTCTCTCACAAGTATCTGGGTAGTCTTGGTCTTCGCTCTGAAGTGTGCGATGTTGAATAGGTCAGCGCTCTGTCTAGACTGTATATAGACGCCATCTCCCATGCCTCGGAAAGCCTCGACAAGCATTGCTGATAGGAAGATGGAGAAGAGCGTGGGGGCCAGTACACAGCCTTGCTTGACACCATTGGTAACACCGAACGTTTCCGAGACTTCCCCTCCAACACTCACATTCGCCATCATTCCCGTATGTAGAGCCTCGATCATGGTTGTGAATTTCTCTGGGCATCCATATTTCCTCAGTAGCTGCCATAGCCCAGTCCTTCCGACTGTATCAAACGCCTTCGTGAAGTCGACAAATACTATATATAGTGGTCGGTCCTGCTCAATGCACTTTTCTTGTAGTTGTCGAAGACAAAATATCATGTCCGCTGTGGTCCGGTTGGTTCTGAAGCCACACTGTGTCTCCGGAACTACTTCTGGTGTTATGTGAGTAGATAGTCTGTTGAGCAGGATCCTGGCGAAGATCTTGCCTGCTATGGAAAGAAGAGAGATTCCTCTGTAGTTCCCACAGTCTGTTCGATCTCCTTTCTTGTAGATGGTTACAATGCTGGCATCCTTCCACGCTTGTGGTACAGAACCCTCCTCCCAGGCTTTGGTGATTAATTGGTGCAGTCTGTTGGACAGATTGTCTCCTCCGTGCTTCCATACTTCAGCAGGAATTCCATCACCCCCAGGTGCTTTGCCATCTTTCAGGCCGGCGATTGCTCTAGCCATCTCATCCATGTTTGGAATCTCATCAAGGCATGTGTTGGTAATGCGCTGCTGGATGTTGACAAGAGCTTCATGTTCTATGTCGCCAGGGACGTTGAGTAGTTTTTGGAAGTGTTCACTCCATCTTGCCACAACTCTCTTGCTGTCAGAGAAGGTCTCCATTCCATCTGTTGACTTCAGGTGAACAGGTCCCTTTTTCGCGGGTCCCCACACTTCCTTCAGTCCATTGTAGAAACCCTTCATGTCATTTCTGTCTGCAGATCTCTGCAGCTCCTCTGCCTTCATTTCCCACCATTCTGACTTCAGGGCACGGGTGCGTTTTTGTAGCAGTCTGCAGGCATCTTTGTACGCTGCAGTGGTGGATCTAGTACTCCTGGTCTGCAACACTCTCTGGTGGGATTGGTCTCTTCTGCTTATTAGATTTTGTAGCTCCTGGTCGTTGGGGTCGAACCAGTCCTGGTGTTTTCTGTCTGGCTTGCCGAGAAATGTTTTAGCTGTGTTGTATACTACCTGTTGCAGAGCTGCCCATTCCTCATCTAGTGTTGAGCTTTCCTTCTCCACCCATTGGGCGAGAGCGCTGTCCATCTCCTGCTCGAAGCTCTCCCTATGACTGATGGTACGTAGTTTTGCTGTGTTTAGCTTGGTCGGTTTTCTTACCCCTTGTCTGTTGTGCTTTTGTCGTACTCTAAATGCCACTTTTGACCTCAGCATATGGTGATCGGTCCAGCAGTTAGCTCCACGCATGGCTCGAGTACTGTGGATGTCCATCTTATCCCGACACCTCGTGATGATGAAGTCGATCATATGCCAGTGTCTGGAACGAGGATGCATCCAGGTGGTCTTGCGTTCATCCTTCTGCTTGAACATGGTGTTCGTCACTATCAGTTCGAACTCAGAGCACAAAGCCAGTAGAAGCTCGCCATTGGAGTTGCGTTTCCCGATCCCATATTTGCCCATGACCATGGTCCATTTGTCAATGTCTCTTCCTATCCTTGCATTGAAGTCTCCTATCAGCAGTAGCTTATCGGTACGAGGGATGCCTCTGAGCGTACTTGACAGCTGGTTGTAGAAAGCCTCCTTGTTATCGTCCGGGTTTGTCATTGTTGGAGCGTAAACACTGATAATTGTAGCATAGTTGTCCTTGCTCAGAGGTAGTCTCATCATCATGATTCTGTCACTTACTGGCCGTGGCATTTCTGTCAGCATTGTCACGATGTCCTTCTTTATAGCAAAGCCCACTCCAGCCTCCCTTCTCTCTCCTTTGGGTCTGCCACTCCAGAAGAAAGAGTATTCCAAGTCATTAAGACTACCAGACTCTGAGAACCTTGTTTCGCACAGGGCGGCAATGTCTATATTGTACTTGGCGAGTTCCATTGCTACTAGTGCAATACGTCTTTCCGGTCGATCGGTTACTTCTCGGTCGAGGAGAGTCCTGACGTTCCATTGAGCGATTGATAGTTGTTCTCTTCTTCCTAGCTGATTTTTCACTGTCGACGGAAGATGAGGTCGAGCAGCGCGGTCCTTGGTAACCCGGGCGACGACCGGTCCGGTATGGTAATTCGTGCGGTTGTGCATTTCATGAGAGCTGCTTGCAAAAAGTGTTGAAGTGCTGCTGGCTTTTGCAAGTTACTAGCGGCACTCTCTCGGGGAGCAAATAGAGGTCTCACACCGGCAAGAACACGTCAAGACAGGCGCGAGCTATTTATCCCTGCAGTGGCTGGTCGGGAGATGTTGGGAGTTCCATTCATCAACCACCCTTGATGCTGCCACAATGACATGGTTTTCTGTTAGGGTTTGCTCCCTTAGCCTTCGGTTCTGTCGAGAACCTGTATCACAAGGCAGTGATTTTCAACTCTGCAATGCAGGGGCGTCAAACTCCCTGAGGTATTGTAGTACCAGAGGTACTGTAATACTTGCATACATAACTTGCACGGTACTGTAATACTTGCATACATAACTTGCACGATCCTATATAGTCATATTATGACACACGGCTACTTTCGCAATTTACCAGTTCAAGCGATCAAAGTCAATTCTTTCGGATATTTTAATAAAAGTATGCACACTCTTTTATTAAACCGATTGCTGTTACTTAAGCTGTTCATGCACTACATATATGAACATAAACGAACCTGTTTCGCGACAGGCTAAATGAATTGACGAGGGAGCTATAAGACACTGCAGCAAGTTTAAATGAATTGAGGAGGAAGTTATGAAACACTGCAGAAAGTTTAAATGAATTGACGAGGGAGCTATAAGACACTGCAGTAAGTTTAAATGAATTGAGGGGGGAGCTATGACACACTGCAGCAAGTTTAAATGAATTGACAAGGGAGCTATAAGACACTGCAGCAAGTTTAAATGAATTGAGGAGGAAGTTATGAAACACTGCAGCAAGTTTAAATGAATTGACGAGGGAGCTATAAGACACTGCAGCAAGTTTAAATGAATTGAGGGGGAGCTATGAGACACTGCAGCAAGTTTAAATGAATTGACGAGGGAGCTATAAGACACTGCAGCAATTTAAATGAATTGAGGGGGAGCTATGAGACACTGCAGCAAGTTTAAATGAATTGACGAGGGAGCTATAAGACACTGCAGCAAGTTTAAATGAATTGAGGGGGAGCTATGAGACAATGCAGCAAGTTTAAATGAATTGACGAGGGAGCTATAAGACACTGCAGCAATTTAAATGAATTGAGGGGGAGCTATGAGACACTGCAGCAAGTTTAAATGAATTGACGAGGGAGCTATAAGACACTGCAGCAAGTTTAAATGAATTGAGGAGGAAGTTATGAAACACTGCAGCAAGTTTAAATGAATTGACGAGGGAGCTATAAGACACTGCAGCAATTTAAATGAATTGAGGAGGAAGTTATGAAACTCTGCAGCAAGTTTAAATGAATTGACGAGGGAGCTATAAGACACTGCAGCAAGTTTAAATGAATTGAGGGGGGAGCTATGAGACACTGCAGCAAGTTTAAATGAATTGACGAGGGAGCTATAAGACACTGCAGCAAGTTTAAATGAATTGAGGGGGGAGCTATGAGACACTGCAGCAAGTTTAAATGAATTGAGGGGGGAGCTATGAGACACTGCAGCAAGTTTAAATGAATTGACGAGGGAGCTATAAGACACTGCAGCAAGTTTAAATGAATTGAGGGGGGAGCTATGAGACACTGCAGCAAGTTTAAATGAATTGACGAGGGAGCTATAAGACACTGCAGCAAGTTTAAATGAATTGACGAGGGAGCTATAAGACACTGCAGCAAGTTTAAATGAATTGAGGGGGGAGCTATGAGACACTGCAGCAAGTTTAAATGAATTGACGAGGGAGCTATAAGACACTGCAGCAAGTTTAAATGAATTGAGGAGGAAGTTATGAAACACTGCAGCAAGTTTAAATGAATTGACGAGGGAGCTATAAGACACTGCAGCAAGTTTAAATGAATTGAGGGGGGAGCTATAAGACACTGCAGCAATTTAAATGAATTGAGGAGGAAGTTATGAAACACTGCAGCAAGTTTAAATGAATTGACGAGGGAGCTATGAGACACTGCAGCAAGTTTAAATGAATTGACGAGGGAGCTATAAGACACTGCAGCAATTTAAATGAATTGAGGAGGAAGTTATGAAACACTGCAGCAAGTTTAAATGAATTGACGAGGGAGCTATAAGACACTGCAGCAAGTTTAAATGAATTGAGGAGGAAGTTATGAAACACTGCAGCAAGTTTAAATGAATTGACGAGGGAGCTATAAGACACTGCAGCAAGTTTAAATGAATTGAGGAGGAAGTTATGAAACACTGCAGCAAGTTTAAATGAATTGACGAGGGAGCTATAAGACACTGCAGCAAGTTTAAATGAATTGAGGGGGGAGCTATAAGACACTGCAGCAAGTTTAAATGAATTGAGGGGGGAGCTATAAGACAATGCAGCAAGTTTAAATGAATTGAGGGGGGAGCTATGACACACTGCAGCAAGTTTAAATGAATTGACGAGGGAGCTATAAGACACTGCAACAAGTTTAAATGAATTGAGGAGGAAGTTATGAAACACTGCAGCAAGTTTAAATGAATTGACGAGGGAGCTATAAGACACTGCAGCAAGTTTAAATGAATTGAGGGGGGAGCTATAAGACACTGCAGCAATTTAAATGAATTGAGGAGGAAGTTATGAAACACTGCAGCAAGTTTAAATGAATTGACGAGGGAGCTATGAGACACTGCAGCAAGTTTAAATGAATTGACGAGGGAGCTATAAGACACTGCAGCAATTTAAATGAATTGAGGAGGAAGTTATGAAACACTGCAGCAAGTTTAAATGAATTGACGAGGGAGCTATAAGACACTGCAGCAAGTTTAAATGAATTGAGGGGGGAGCTATAAGACACTGCAGCAAGTTTAAATGAATTGAGGGGGGAGCTATAAGACACTGCAGCAAGTTTAAATGAATTGACGAGGGAGCTATAAGACACTGCAGCAAGTTTAAATGAATTGAGGGGGAGCTATGAGACACTGCAGCAATTTAAATGAATTGACGAGGGAGCTATAAGACACTGCAGCAATTTAAATGAATTGAGGAGGAAGTTATGAAACACTGCAGCAAGTTTAAATGAATTGACGAGGGAGCTATAAGACACTGCAGCAATTTAAATGAATTGAGGGGGGAGCTATGAGACACTGCAGCAAGTTTAAATGAATTGACGAGGGAGCTATAAGACACTGCAGCAATTTAAATGAATTGAGGAGGAAGTTATGAAACACTGCAGCAAGTTTAAATGAATTGACGAGGGAGCTATAAGACACTGCAGCAAGTTTAAATGAATTGAGGGGGGAGCTATGACACACTGCAGCAAGTTTAAATGAATTGACGAGGGAGCTATAAGACACTGCAGCAAGTTTAAATGAATTGAGGGGGGAGCTATGAGACACTGCAGCAAGTTTAAATGAATTGACGAGGGAGCTATAAGACACTGCAGCAATTTAAATGAATTGAGGGGGGAGCTATGAGACACTGCAGCTAGTTTAAATGAATTGACGAGGGAGCTATAAGACACTGCAGCAATTTAAATGAATTGAGGAGGAAGTTATGAAACACTGCAGCAAGTTTAAATGAATTGACGAGGGAGCTATAAGACACTGCAGCAAGTTTAAATGAATTGAGGGGGGAGCTATGAGACACTGCAGCAAGTTTAAATGAATTGACGAGGGAGCTATAAGACACTGCAGCAAGTTTAAATGAATTGACGAGGGAGCTATAAGACACTGCAACAAGTTTAAATGAATTGAGGAGGAAGTTATGAAACACTGCAGCAAGTTTAAATGAATTGACGAGGGAGCTATAAGACACTGCAGCAAGTTTAAATGAATTGAGGGGGGAGCTATGAGACACTGCAGCAAGTTTAAATGAATTGACGAGGGAGCTATAAGACACTGCAGCAAGTTTAAATGAATTGAGGGGGGAGCTATGAGACACTGCAGCAAGTTTAAATGAATTGACGAGGGAGCTATAAGACACTGCAGCAATTTAAATGAATTGAGGAGGAAGTTATGAAACACTGCAGCAAGTTTAAATGAATTGACGAGGGAGCTATGAGACACTGCAGCAAGTTTAAATGAATTGAGGAGGAAGTTATGAAACACTGCAGCAAGTTTAAATGAATTGACGAGGGAGCTATAAGACACTGCAGCAAGTTTAAATGAATTGAGGAGGAAGTTATGAAACACTGCAGCAAGTTTAAATGAATTGACGAGGGAGCTATGAGACACTGCAGCAAGTTTAAATGAATTGACGAGGGAGCTATAAGACACTGCAGCAAGTTTAAATGAATTGACGAGAGAGCTATAAGACACTGCAGCAAGTTTAAATGAATTGAGGGGGGAGCTATAAGACACTGCAGCAATTTAAATGAATTGAGGGGGAGCTATGAGACACTGCAGCAAGTTTAAATGAATTGACGAGGGAGCTATAAGACACTGCAGCAAGTTTAAATGAATTGACGAGGGAGCTATAAGACACTGCAGCAAGTTTAAATGAATTGACGAGGGAGCTATAAGACACTGCAGCAATTTAAATGAATTGAGGGGGAGCTATGAGACACTGCAGCAATTTAAATGAATTGACGAGGGAGCTATAAGACACTGCAGCAATTTAAATGAATTGAGGGGGGAGCTATAAGACACTGCAGCAAGTTTAAATGAATTGACGAGGGAGCTATAAGACACTGCAGCAATTTAAATGAATTGAGGAGGAAGTTATGAAACACTGCAGCAAGTTTAAATGAATTGAGGAGGAAGTTATGAAACACTGCAGCAAGTTTAAATGAATTGACGAGAGAGCTATAAGACACTGCAGCAATTTAAATGAATTGAGGGGGGAGCTATGAGACACTGCAGCAAGTTTAAATGACTTAAATAAAACATGTGGTTAAGGAAAAAATGATAATGTAATGGATTAACAAAAGTGGAAACCAAAGTTGTAACCAAGTGTCACCAAGTGTCACCAAGTGTCACCATATTCAATGTGTCTGTTTTACACCTGTCGTATTATATAGTAGAAGTTTTATGTTTCCTTTGATGCAAGAGTTTTCTAACAACCATCTTATTCCGGCCACTTTGGTACTTTACTCAATTCTTCACCACGACATCCCCAGTCGCCATGACCACCACAGTTGTCTTCGCCTGAAATCTGGTCCTGCGTTTAAACGTAGTCTGGCCATCTGCTGATTTGTATAAGATACTGTGCTATTGCTGACTGTGCTATTGCTGACTGTGCTATTGCTGACTGTGCTATTGCTGACTGTGCTATTACATAGTCATAGCCATAGGTATGTATATTGTGCAACAGAATGCAAGCCACAGATGTGTCGCTTACCTAATGTGTAATGGAGATAAGCATCGTTTGCCGTATTTCAGAATATCGTCCGGGTGTCACTTCTGACGGAAACAGCCGGTAAGTTTTCATTACATTTAAAATGACACGATTCATTCACACACATAAAGTAATTAGTATCCAACAAGAAACGATTTAATGGAACTTTTTTTACTTTAGACGCATTTCATTTCGGCGTTGTTTGTTTTGTATTACACAGAATGAATGTTTTGTAGCTGTAGGTTTATATTCTCTGTCAAAGTCAATTCTTATTACCTCGCCTTGCTAATGTATTCCTGGATATAAACCGACCAATTACGCTTTTATTAACGTTTCGGTAGATATCATCTGGCGCTGTGCGCTTTTTAAAGATACTAGTAGTAGATTATGGTTGTCGTCTGAGCGTGTGTGCGTGTGTGCGTGTGTGCGTGTGTGCGTGTGTGCGTGTGTGCATGCGAGCAACGACATCCATACGTTCATGATTGCATGTAACATGATTGCATGTAACATTGGGGTGTGTGCCTTGCTAGCGACCTTGGTCAGATCCCACATTTATGTGGGGACAGAGTTGGTAGATCTGTTGCTGTACGGTCGTGGTACTTTTTCTGTCTTGGCACATCGTGTGGCATTAGTGGCTCTTTGGTGTTTGCAGCCTGCTGTGCCTGGCGTGGTATTTGCAGCTTGGTGTGCGTGGCGTGGTGCGCAAGATTCTATCATCTCATCTATGTCTCGGTTGATGCTACACCAGAACACAGAGCTCTTTGCACGGAGCTTGCACTTCTCTGCACCTTGGTGAACATAGTGTACTTGTTCCAAGACAGCTGTATGCAGTGACTTTGGCAATACGTCTGCCTTTCAACATGAGACGAGATTGCGATGATGTCCATTTGTACCAGCATGTCCAGCTCTTCCTCTTGTGGGTCACGTAATGCTACCGGAACCCTGCGCGGTGGGTGTATCACTGGTGGCACGGTGGGGGTCAAATGTGTTGTGGTATTCGAAGCATCCAATTCCTTCAAAAACATCTGAGTAGTTCACACGTACCCGAACCTTGGCCGACTCATCTGCCTGCGGTCGGGCAGTGAAGGCAGGCACTGGGTCTACTGTTTCCGTATGTCTTCCTTCCCTTCACCCCTCCGCCACACTGGCCACCCAGGCCACATTGACAACAGTGGCCACACTGGGCACCCTGGCCACACTGATAACAGTGGCCACACAGGCCACATTGACCACAGTGGCCATCCTTGCCACCTTGGCCACACCGGCCATACTAGCCACACTTGCCACCATGGTATTGTTGTTGCTTGGGTTTCCTGTCTTCTGTCATGGTTCGTGTCTTGTTTGCTGTTTAAAATGTTTCATTGCATCAGCAGATTCCTTCCATATGTTTTGTATTTGCTCTGTTGCATACTCTTCAGTTCTGGCTATGTCAATTGCATGGTCAAGTGTGAGTGTCTCATCCTTTTGGATTACTTTACCGACCGCGTGTCGTACCGACCGCGTGTCGTACCGACCGCGTGATGTACCGACCGCGTGTCGTACCGACCGCGTGTCGTACCGACCGCGTGTCGTACCGACCGCGTGATGTACCGACCGCGTGACGTACCGACCGTGTGTCTCTGACAGTCAAACTGCCGCGAATGGCAACGTTGCCCTCGCCGGTCGCATCTGTGATTAGTGTTCACTGTGCGTATTCTGCAAGCGTTCTGTGTTCGTCCGCTCTGATACCATGTCATGTTATTTGCTATATCTTCGTAGAAGTAGACAATGATATTAGTGAATTGCTCATTAATCAACATCTGCTAGTTGCAGTGAAGGTATAAATGGCCTTAAATGTTACCACCAACTGTGGAACAAAGCTGCCTGTTTCTGGGTATAGCACAGGCGTCTCTGTCCAGACCCAACGTTACGCGTCTTCTTCGACGTTACTTAAAGCACAACACGTGTACAGTAAGTCCTACAGCACGTGTAACAAGCACAGTATTTTTTAAACTCAACGTGCACACATTGAGACGATAACTACTGGAATAAGAACTGTTACAGTTTGGTTATGACAAACAGATGGCATTTATGACCGTTTGCGTGCGTGCGTGCGTGCGTGCGTGCGTGTGTGTGTGTGTGTGTGTGTGTGTGTGTGTGTGTGTGTGTGTGGGTGTGTGTGTGTGTGTGTGTGTGCGTGCGTGCATGTGTGTTTGTGGGTGATGCACGGTGCATGGGACCACTCGTGAAGGACTCGGACGACAGTCGTCTGTGGCAGACACCGTTGCTGTTCCATCGTTCAACAGAAGCACGACAACGTTACTATATTTTCCAAAGTTATTAAGCCCGGTTTACACGAACGATTTGTTTCCAAATTGTTTGACCGAGAACATGTCGGATAACGGTACTCTGTTAGTTATCGAGTGCGTTTAGACGAGGACTGGTGTAGACACCGCGAGTGCGACCTATTGACTCACGCCAATCCCGACTTGAGCTATGATGAAAGGTCAAGACAGGTGCACCTTTGTTGTCGGACGCCGCGGTCGTTAATTGGCCACTCACAATTGCGACTGACAGTCGGTGGAATTGGACTCGCCTACAATTCGAATTACACAATAGTAGCCACAAATTAGCCTCGCTAATCGCTCTCGCTCACGACCGATTCTTAAACCGCGAAACCGCGTTGGCCGACGAATTGGGCAAATGATCGCTCGTGTAAAACGACTTTTGTATTGTGAGTGTTCGCAGAAGGGAAGACGGCTGCCAACGCGAAGGAGACGCAGGATAAGCAGCAGCATCAAGTGATAGCCTACACGGACCAGCTGAAACAGGTCATGTCCGCGACCAAAGTCTCCAAGCTCGAGGTAACGCGCTTTAGATGACAACCGACGACATGAACCTGTTCACACACCAGAGGACAGCACCGTCAAACCAACCACATTACCTTTACCTGCACATACCGCAGAGATAGCGTTCGTATTTGACGGGTGTCCGTAACGGCAGGTCTATTTGGATATCATAAAAAGTATTTGGGACTATCACAAAAAGCCTGTATGTTTGGGACAGGCATTCTGATTCCATATACCCATAATCGCACATAGGTTTCACCCCCGAATCCCTCGTGGGTGTAATTTGATGGGGCGCCGTAGCTCGACACCGGACTGTTAATCCAGAGGATCAAAGTCCATCTGTTGCCGTCTTTATCTTTCGGCTGAGACACCAAAATGTCCCTTCTACCTAGTGTCTATGCAAGGAAAAGTAAGATCCCACACAGTAAATTCGTAACCTATCGTGGACTGTTTGGAGTATATATAATATAAAGTAGTTTGTGGCTGTGTTTCTCTTTCTGTTAACGCACATCTAAAATTTATAAATTCCCCAGGAGTGAGGATTTACGAAGGAACGCGATGTGGACATTTGACCTAGATCACGTAACTCGAAACAACAGCAGGTTGTTCGCAACCCTATGCTTGTTTTCTATTACTGTTCCGAGGTGCATGATCTATGTCATACGTGCACATAAGTTCGTCCGTACTGTACGAATGCTTTTTGAAACCGGCAGTGGTACATGATTTTAAGGGTATGTAGTTGTATCGATCATTGTCATTGGCATTGCCCAACGAAAACTTTATGGGGTAGTGTAAGGAGTAGTAAGCTTTTTCAGTGGCTGCCTTTTCTCCCATGCAAGGCCGGGTAACTCAGCTGATATGTCATTAGATTACGACATAAGATCTGGTCCGTAAAAGGCTGTGTCTGTCGACAGGAGGTCGTCAACCGGGTGCAAAACGAACAGGAGTTCGAGGACCGATTGGTGTCAATGACGGAAGACCTCAAGACCCGCCACCTGCGCCTAGTCAACGAACACTCCTCGCTCAAAAGGAAATACAACCTGCTCAAGTACAGCGGATTGGCCGAGTTGACTCAGTGAGTAGAATCACGCAATATGCCGCGCACATTCAGCTTATTCCTAAAAGCAACTCGGGTGAGCTCAGAGAAACTCCCCAGGGCAGTACGGCGGGACAACCTGTAGAAATTGGTATATAAAATATGTAATTAGCTTCGATGTTTGCACATTTTCATAGGATATAATTATAGCATAACATATAATTTTACGTTCCATTCTATAATTTCCTATTATTAATATGTACTCTTGCATGTTCCTTATGAAGTGTAAAAGCATATCCAAGTTCTGTGTATTTTTAAGGTTGTGTTCATACGTGTAGTGCAATACGTGTTATTTGCAAGGGAAATTTTTTGTTGTTCTGCAAACTCATATAGTTCAAACGATTACAAATCAATATGACCGATATTTGACAAGGGCGGGCTTCATATAAATGGAACATTGCTGGATTCGCGATACGCCAATGGCTTCCTTGTCTACATGCCAACTGGATTTTACCGATTTCAGTGGCAATCTTGTTAAATCTTGTAGACGCGACAATAAGTTCACGATCAAGAACGATAAGCTGATTGGTACATCAGCCGAACTGGAACTCGTCGCGCGGGACGTCGAGTGGAAGGGGCTCATTCTGACACAATTAAAGCGAGGATTTGACGCTCTCGAAGAGAAACTGAAGGACATTGAAGCCTCTGATGTAAGTAGGAGCTAGCGTGTTTAAAAGTGTGCTTAAATGTCGCCTTTAAACTATTTTATATATCATGCTTATACACCGTGGAAGAATTAGAGGGCATGCGTTAGCAAAAGAGCAATGTAGATTGGTCGTAGGGAAGTAGACCCCTCTACCCATTGTCGCAGAGAACGATAAACGACCTGAACAAATTGTCTGGAAAGAAGCATAGAATACACCAGGAGGCCGATGTCCATCAAGACGAGTATGTCACAGCTTCCGTCTCATGACATCGATGTCCGGCAGATTGGGTAGTTTCTAATCAGTGTAACCGAAACCCGATATCCACCAGGTGGCGCCTGTGTGCTCTTCTTCGTTGCTGCTCCTTTTATAACGGGGTGAGGTTAGTTCATGTATTGCAGTTATCCCTTTTTTACTTCTCCCTATCACCAGCCTTTCCCTCCACTCGTCATTCTCCTCCGCTTTCTTACATCCCTCTTTAAGTAGTCTTCCCATCTCAGTTTTGGTATATCCCATTCCCTGCGACCTGTCTCAGGTTAACCTCGCACAGAACGACCAGAACGAGGTGTTCACGAAGTGCGAGATTTGCATGAGCAAGCTGCAGACCCTGATGACGCAACTGGACGAGTCCACTGTACCGACGAGTCCACCGGCAGGGGAGATCACGGAACAGAACAAGGCAAGTAGCGGCAATGTACTAATAGCGGAACTTACAGTATACGTAGAGTAACATTCAAGACATAGTTTTAGTACATATCTGTTCATTGGAAAATCGTTAATGCAGCTAATAATTATTCATTTGGATGTTTGAAATACAAATTATCAACAATATGCACTACGATAGAATGTACCGACAACGGAATTACGCAACCCAAGTTATACGAAAGAATATGAAAGTTAGAAACGAGAAAGAACTGTTTTGTACAGCAGATGTTGACATCGGCTATGTGCGTGTTTCCAGTTTGAGGAGTACGTCGAACGCGACGTACAGACAAACAACGTGCGAGTGAAGCTATGTACGAGTGAAACATCACTGTCAGGTAGGCAGCAGCACTCGAACCGGAACGAACACAAGTCCATATGGAGATACTAACAATTTCAGTTAGGCGCTACACCAACTCCTCGATACCGTTGCTCTCCTCGTTGTCCGGGGTGAGGCTGGCATGGATACTGGTCGTCTACTTTTTTCCTTCTCCCTCTGTAACTGTTCCCATTTCATTGCCATATCCACCGTTTCCGCTCCCCTTTCCTCGTTCTCGTTCTCCACTCCCATCAAACCTCTTCACACAGTCCTCCCATCTCAGTCGTGGTTTTCCTCTTCTTCTTATACCCTCCACGCTGAGCGCATCCGTTCTCTTTATTAACAGTCATCTGTCTAAATATCAAGAATCAGATGGTTTCCAGCCATGGTTCCAAAACCAATGTGAGCGCATCCAGCACCAATACGCTACACGAAATAATTCCATCATCGGTTGACCCTGGAAAAGTCCCCGAAGCCTGAAAATTAACCCGTGTCATAGCCATTTTCAAGTAGGGCAGCAAGACAGAAACAACCAATTATATGCCAGTTTCATTACCGCCAGTTGTATCTAAACTCTTTAAATACTAAGAGGTTAACAGAAACGAAGCTAATACAGACACCCCACGATATAAGCAAACCTACCGAAAAAGAACCACGCTCGTGGACCAGGGGTTGCAAGCCACATCCACCAACGAAGATGCAAAGAACACGTTTGAGATGCTCGCGATCTGTTGCCGGCCGGTGCGGACGTTACAATACGGTTTGGTGCGATTTCAGATTACTCGTATGACTTGTGCATTGATGACCCGGAGTGTTTGACCGCGGCAGACATCAAACGCATCGGGATGAAGTTGATCGACTCTAAGAACCGCAACAAGAAACGCCGCCCCAAGAAAAAGTAAACCAACATAGCCCAATAGAGTAGGCCACACGCCTGGGTGTCGACAGGAGGCTTGCCTGACTTCCGGTCCACGCCGATCTACCCCGTGGGTTCAACCGACCAATGTAGTGATGAAAGTCCTCACCAGAACGCGCAGTGTCTACGGTTCTATGTCCAACAGTTATGAAGCCTATTTCAATTTTAATTATGTTCACCAGTGTCTGGAATGTTCTCGAGTTCTGGAACTACATTTGTCTGTATATGGCATTAACTTATTGTAATATCAATAAAGTAGCCATCACGCCAACTGGACGATGTTTGCAACACATTTCTTGCAGGCGGTGTCTTACCAAGACAGCAAGAATTAAATGGCCGGTCCCAGTTGTAACATCATTTTGCGACGTCCACATGCAAATCGTACACGGTTCACATCCGAGACCAGGAGGTCAAAAAGATACCACATTGAAGTACAAATTAATTAAAACTAATTATATTGATGGAAATGTGCTCTTGACACGTAAAGATGAATTAGACGGAACAAAGCAACTTCAGTAAAAGAACAATGAAGATTGGTCACAAGGAAGTAGTAATTCCCACAAGAGTTTATTAATCGACTGGAACAAATGATCTGCCAAATGTGTATACGTATGACACAGGTGGCCCAAACGACGACTAATGTGGATTTTTAATAAGTCAGTGGCTTCCTTGTCCACATGCCATCTAAAGAGTGTTGCTTTAGATGGCAATCGTGTCACATCGTTTCAGTAACATAACATAAGATATGAGGCCCTTAAACTTGCACTAAAGTTATGTTTCAAAGGTTCTTCTTGTCCCTCACATGTGTGCGTGCGTGCGTGCGTGCGTGCGTGCGTGCGTGACACTTTCTTCATGTTTGCCTCAACATCTTTGTCACCTTAATACAAAACACAACATATATCTGGTAATGTTTATTAAAGCTGCCTTTTTATTACAAACCTGAAAACGTACTGCCAAATATATATGTTGTACATAATTGTACAGTATATGCATACGTAAGTGCACACACATACACGTATATATATATATATATTCAGCTTTTCAATAAGATAAAGCATGTTCACTTCTTATTTCATCAAACCAACTTTCTCTTTTCAAACAAACACCATGCCATACAGATTATGACAGACAGTCCTGTTTGACATTATAAATTAAAATGTCACCAAGGTTGTAATGTAAAAACCTACACAGTGCTGAATCATGGTACTGTGCACAATATCAGTAACTAGCAGCCACTCATACTTACAACTACAACACAATTTGCAAGTCAGCTAACAAATGATAAAACACCTTTGGTGGCTGGCTATAAAACAACATTAACATAATTCATACCCATAAAACCACTATGACTAGTGGCATAACCAAGACACAGATCTCCTGCTGACTTTATACACACATAAACGAACACAGTTGAAATAACAAATATTTCACACCAATGCTACTATGGAAGAATGCAATGACACACAAGTAATCAAGATGGACACCATTCAGATGGTCGAAACATTGGGCTGACAACCCTGTTTCTGTTGTCGCTACCAACAACTCTGAATGAGATACAAATACAACTCTACGCATCTACAAGACACGAGACCATGCCCCATGATAAACCATGCCCATCAATGAAAGCCACCCGCCCCGACACACACAGCAAAATATACAAAAACTGTAGACACCATTAAATTTCACATTGGGGAATCTGCAATCAACCCACAACGCTACCAACTTGAAGACATCATTCTGGCACTCCTGCAACGTAACCATCACCTTAACAGGACAGGATCCATAACATAATTTATCATTCACATCGATCTATCCTTACTCAGTATAAACTAACACACACTGAAGAAGCTCAACGTTTCATTCTTTGGCTAGTAAGGTACTTTTGGTGCATTTTCACACAGACTTCTGTTTTATACACATTTCCCTGTGCACACGTCACTTCACACTGTCCATAATAAATCACCACTTAATTTACTGCAGCCAACAATACCAAAGTTGATAAATGCGTAAGAAACCACAACAAAGAAAAGAAAATGTAAACAAATCTTAGACACCAGGAGAAATAGTTCCATGCGAATAACGTATGTCTACCAACTGTGTTAAGCTGGATTTACACACTGCATTTAGCTGTACAGATTACTATCAAGTATTTACTTACACCCAAATCTTATTTTACAAAGGTTCAAACAACTAAACTTTATCCAACTTTAAGCTAGTTCAACTGTTCAAATCCCATTTCACACAATTAATTGTTTACACTACAGTATAGTCTTTCGTCGACAGGACTTGACCAACATGAAGATCAGTTTGGTTTCTTGACATGGCAGACCACAGTACCACATTAGTTCTCTTACAACATTACCTGGCTCACCTGCATCCTTATGAACTTACATATACAGATATTTACACATTTATCTGTCCGATAGCATGTTGTTGATTAACACAAACATTTGTGACAAACACATTTCTCACAAAACACATAAAAGAAGTTCGCGCAACACGAACTTTAAAGTACAGATACATCAGTCATCTTTCCTGCTGCGATAGATAACAATGATAGCATTCATCTGACTTAGCTTTCCTCTTGACTCCATGCAGTGTCACCATGTGTTTCCACAGGGACACACATGGCGTGTAGCTACCGAGTTCTACACACAGGTCAGAACAACCTTGACATAATTACAACAGTCCAGCCACAGAGATCATGTTTCTAATTCAGTAAAAACGATTCAACATTTCTTTCACCTCATTATTGAAAAAAAATTTACGTTCATATATTTATTACAAAAGTAAGAACTGTTTCCACGACATGACAGATCTACTACATGTGATTTGCTGTGCGTACTTCCATTGCGTCTCTGATCTTACCATCAACATTAACTATGGAAACATCTGTTGACTGCTGGTCTATTCACATATTTTGACGACCCCTCCCACAAACTGGTCCCTAGTTTAGTAGCTCCCCTAAGAACATTCTGGAATGATGCGATAACACAGTGTTCAATGGCTACTCAACGGTGTGGCACTGGCGCTGTCCACTGCCGGTCATTCTGGTACAGTGTTGACCGATGTCCCATGTGCGCCGTCGTGTTCTCACGCAGATGAACTGGCAGGGCCGATTTCTCGACATGCACGAGTCTCGTGGCGAGGACCTCGCAGTCTATCTGCATCATGGCGACACTCCCCATCGGAGCCTGCATCGTTTCTGTAACCAAACGCAGAACAATTGTTGTCAACGAAACACATTTAACACTGTCTTGGATAACTGCTAGCTCTCTGTTACCATAAGGCATCATAAATAAATTCCCAGTTACTTAACAAGGAATAAGCAACATCTGAATCATGACGAAGGGCACCTTATTTTACATATGATACATTAGAAGAACAACTAAGCTGATTCCTGTGAGACCTTAGTTATGAAAGCCGCTTAACAGAGTGGCTTGATAACACTAGGGACCACGAGACTAAAGGCCAGCATAGACTGGGCCACTTTAGCAACATCGAGCACGGACATCTGCATCCTGTGTCACTAATTGCTGATGGATCGCTGACTAGCAGAATGCGTTCCAACCACTGACACTACAACCTTAATTGGTGACAGGATGAGTGCGAGGGAAAGTGTGCAATTACAAAATTGCCACACCACCTGGAGTTACATATAGGCATCGTAAAAAGTTGTCTGCAGCTGTTTGTCCATGAACCAGGTCCAGACTCTAGGGAAACGTGTTTGCCGAACATACCTTTGCAATAACACACTTCACACTCTCAGTACACTGCAAGAATACCGCTCACGTAGGATCAGGTTATTGGACTTGCACTGGCCATGTCAACATTGATCGTTACCAGAAAAGATGCAACACATTGGAAACAACGGCAATGGCAGCAGTCGGTGAAGGCTCACCTTCTGTTGTGCGAGTAGAAAAGTAGTAGAAAATCTGGTGAATGGTTTATGCGAGCAAGATGAGGAAGTTTACAGAAATTTCCTTCAGCGGAGCACAGGTCTGGTTTTCAGCCATCTTTTCGCTTGTGTCATGTGCAATGATTGGTAAGTGCTAAATCCAGGTGGGAAACGTTAAATTCGGTCGGCGATTAACGTCATCATGAGCGCGGATACTTACCGGTCGCTGACAAAATATCACAGACACTACGCAATAGCTCGGGTTACTGATTAATTTTGGGAATATGTTTTAGGTCACCGTTTAAGGTCTTGTTTTTGTTGCAGTATGTTCACACACTATACAATTAAGGGTCACAGACAAAGCTTAACTGTCTGAAAGTACTCATTTTCACAGAGGAAAATAAATGAATGGAACAAACTGTTAAATTATTGTGTGCATGCTAGCAGTGTGAATACTTCCTTCCTTGTCCACTTACCATTTGGAGCTTGTGGCTATGGATGGCAATCTTGTTAAATCTTGATACTATACAAAAACTATACAGACATTTTTAGAACGCATCGGTCTGCACTTGAGAAAGTGATGCCTTACCATTGAGTCCTACTGCGGGCATCACCAGCGACATCCGTGGCCTCGTTGTCTTGTTGCTGGCAGTCGCCGGAAACAGAAAGTGGTCCTGAAACAAAGGTAATGCACAGTGAAATGCAGGGAACATGGCTGTGGATGCTGCAGTTAAAGTGTCCTCCTCTATGTGTGTGCATCTTTCTATGCATGAACTCACTCAACTGACACACGTATACTCTTGACCCCTTCACCCCCGGCTCACAAAGCCACTCAATATATTCCGTCATTCAATGCTACTATAAAAAGAATCTATTTGACCAAGCTTCGAAATTCAGGATTTTAACCCAGGTTATCTCAAGTGAGACTCCGATGTTCTAACCACAACGCCACCTCGCCTCATACTCATGAAAACACTTATGAACACAACGATGGACTATTAATCATGTCATGAAACTTGCTACAAGGGAAAACAATGCAATAAGCCAAGTTAGTTAGAAGGACTGGCAGCCACTTACCCGCTGAAAGGAGACAACATAGAATGTATCATTCCTTTGTTGGATCACTTTGAGGAACTTCTGGTAACTCCAGTCGAAGCCAGTGAATACCTAGCAACACAACTCGTTTATAAACCACCTTATATGGTATACAAACTTACAAATAAATAAAAAAAATTTGTTTTGCACAAATGAGCTAAGCCCATATTATGAAGGTTTTGTAATCACTTACATTGTATGTGATTGTTTACAAGTTTTGTGCCATGTGTAATTACTACTTCAGCACATATTTAAATAATTACATGTGATGTATAAATTATATTTAAATAAACACAAATATATAGTTGGGCAAACAAAATCATCTTACCTGCACACTGTATGGGCCAGATCGCTTCCTGAGAAAACACCACAAACACTTTATTATCAAGGCTGTTGATGTATCAAGGCTGTTGCAATGCCACATTTATAACAGAAATAAGTGGAGCTGAACATAAGATGAGAAATAACTGGAGCTGGGCCTACTATTGATAGCAACAAAACACACTGACATGTTCAGTGTCAGTACAAAAAGGTGTCTATAGCGTCAGGACACACCAGGACACATTAAAGTACAATCAAACCTGCTCAAGCGACCACCTGCATTAAGAGATCACCTGTCATTAACGATCACTGTCAACTCCGCCCGAAGTAACACCCTGTACAAAGAGACCACCAGTATTATGAGACCACTTTTCAATCACCCAGCAGTCACTTAACACAGTTTTCATTCGCAAGTCATTACTAGAACGAGGAACCACCGTAGATTTATGGTGGAAATGCAATTTGGAATAAATATAAATATGTTTTTTTTCAGAAGGTAGCTGTAGTTTCAGATGTTTTCAAAGTGATGGGGAGTTCATTCCAGACCCTAGGTGCAGCAACAGGTATCCTGGGATATGTTGGTCATCCATATAGTAATGATAGATTGATGGCTTCCTCTTGGTCGTAACTGATAGGATAGCGATCTTTGATACATTAATATCCATCTACCACGCCTTTGCCCAATGGTGGAGTTTGTTCAGTTTATCCATACATGAATCATGAAAGGAACAGTTATGTTAGACAAAACAAAGCAACTGGTTTGTCTGCTTGCCAATGTGTCCATTATGGTTACTACTATACCCACAGGTGAGTTACAACACATACTTTGCTACATGGTACCCACATCACAGTGATGGCTGTGTGTATGAGAAAGGTTCTTATTTGCCAGTTTTACGAGGGCGTGTACTCACTGTGCATTGTTCTGTGGGAAGTTGTCGAGTTGCCCCCTCATCACTGCCTTCAGTTTGTGGGGCGTACGGTAGAATTTGCGCAGTTTGTGGCGTCGACGTCGCTCGCTGCTCAACTCACTATGCTGTTTTCGCTTCCATTCCTCCTTGTGCCTCAACACCCACCCATTCAACTCGCGCACCAGTCTGTCAATAGATAGACCATGACAATACAACACCCACCCTTTCAACTCATGCACCAGTCTGTCAATAGATAGACCGTGACAATACAACACCCACCCTTTCAACTCATGCACCAGTCTGTCAATAGATAGACCATGACAATACAACACCCACCCATTCAACTCGTGCACCAGTCTGTCAATAGATAGACCGTGACAATACAACACCCACCCTTTCAACTCATGCACCAGTCTGTCAATAGATAGACCGTGACAATACAACACCCACCCTTTCAACTCATGCACCAGTCTGTCAATAGATAGACCGTGACAATACAACACCCACCCTTTCAACTCATGCACCAGTCTGTCAATAGATAGACCGTGACAATACAACACCCACCCTTTCAACTCATGCACCAGTCTGTCAATAGATAGACCATGACAATACAACACCCACCCATTCAACTCGTGCACCAGTCTGTCAATAGATAGACCATGACAATACAACACCCACCCATTCAACTTGTGCACCAGTCTGTCAATAGATAGACCGTGACAACACAACACCCTTCTATTCAACTCACAAACCAATCTGTCAATAGACAGACCGTGACAATACAGTACCCACCAATTCAACTCAAGCACCAGTCTGTCAATAGACCGTGACAATACAACACCCACCCGTTCAACTCGCGCACCAGCCTGTCAATAGATACACCGTGACAATACAACACCCACCTGTTCAACTTGCGCACCAGTCTGTCTGTCTGCATATACATATTTAACATAGAGAAACACGAGACACAAGTATTAAATAAAATATACAAATGCTGACTACGTTAAATACTAGCTGCTACTCTCAAACATTTTATATAAATCACAAACTGAAGGCAGTGATGAGGGGGCAACTCAACAATTTTGGGAAATGTAAATGCCTACATACAGGACATGGGATCTTGAATGTAAACTATAAAATGGGAGATACTGTTCCGGGTACTACTGTAAAAGAAAAGGACTTAGGAGAAGGATAGCAGAACTAGAGGACATGAGGTAAAATTAGTAAAGGATCAATGTAGATTGGACATCAGGATGCACTCGTTCTCACAGAGGACAATAAATGAATGGAACAAATTGTCTACAGATTGTGTAACTGCTAGCAGCGTGAATATGTTTAAAAACAAGGTTGACACATATCTCAGGAGGGCGGGTTATAAGTAGATGAACATTGTTGGACTCTCGATAAGCCAATGGCTTCCTTGTCCACTTGCCATCGGGGCCTTTGGCTTGGATGGCAAATCTTGTTAAATCTTGTTAAATACCATCAACCGTTCTCACAATACTTAGCAGAACGTACATACACTGTATCCCAACAAAATTTATCACTCAACCCACCTCTGAGACTCTGACGTGTTGAAGTATGACGTTGGGCACACTGGAGACTGGACGAACAGGAGGTCCGTCCCGTTGCCTTGTGACCCTAGTTGACCTGTCATCTCGACGCCTTTCTCTCGCAGACTGCCGACAAAGTCCTGCAGGTTTCTCAGGTCGAACTGTGTCTCACTCGATGACTCTGTGCGTGTATCATTGTGCGTGTATGACAACAGGGTGCGACCGCGATGCACAGGATTTGTGCCTAATGTCACCCCCATCTGTGCGTGTGTCTTGTTCCCACTCAGCAGTATAGTGCTGCAGACAAGAACGGCATGTGTCAGACACTGTATATGAGAATCCACATTTTCCACCAGGCAATCTCAAGGGAAATTCTGTGTATTTACAGCAACGGCATCCACCACATCAAACCAGTGTTTCGGCCAGTCAATTAACACTTAATATTGGGTTTCTTTTGAGCTTTCAGTAAAACTGAGAAAAAATATGTCAACTTCACTTTTCACATAGGATGTATCTCTTTAATAGGAATACGGTTATTCCCAATAGATGCGCAGTGCGCGAGTGCCAAGGCTTGGGTGCGCGTCTATTAGTTCTCAAACATGGCCCAAATCATGATCTGCCCCTATGGGTGAAATCAGCCTCTAAATCAGACTGGTAGCTAATCCGCAGTGTGGCGCCACTGTGAACTATGCGAAGAATGTGGGGCGCTTCTACGGAATGACTCAGGAACCATGTCATTGATCACCGATCTATTTTAGCGCTTGTTTTGCGTGACATATTTTGTCCAATCTACATGTGCTTCCAATTGTTTTGATGGTGCTAAATAAACTTAATGTAAGCCTACAATGAGGGGTTGCATTGTTTGTTTTGCACTTAGCAAAGATGCAGTTTCAGTGCATCTACCAAAGCAAACGACACTCGATCGACACACTAACAAAAATGCATGAGACAGACACTGAAAAAGCATGTTTGTTCACGTTTTGTAATTCCAGACAAACAACGTCAGCCGGCCATCACTTGATTCTTTGAGCATCATTAAATATACAATTCAAACTTGTACGCTTTGCTGACGGTGAGTGAGCAATAAGTTAAATAAAAGCTAGTCCTAGTACTTCCACAGACATCTGGCGAAAGCTGCCAGAAGTGATAACAATGTGGTGCCACGTTGTGGCTAAAAACACACGCTATGAATTATTTCTAAAGAGTCCGCAAGGTGACACCAGCCGCAGCAGTACTGTTGTCATTTGCGTTTAGTGGTTTAGCGTGCCATCACTCCTAAAATCTACGTTTTTGCGCATGGTTTCCCTTCTCAAAAAGGGGCGTGTGCATCTATTAGGTAGTGCACATCAATAGGGAACAACACGGTATATCTTTAAACTAGAATCATCAAAGAACATCCATTCAAACTGTGAGATTGTTTGCCACGGAAACCAGTAAATCCAAGATGGACGATCACACTTATTTTGTCATGTTTCCCCTAAAAACATACATTCTGTAAGGACACCTTATATATTACCTGAGAGGTCCCAAGTTGAGTGACAGCATGAAGACAACAGCAAGGACAATCGTTGTTGCTTTCTTCACGTGTGATGACCGACTGGCCTTCTTCATTTGTTCATTCTGTCAAACACATCAGATATTGTCACTTATAAATTCATCAGTGAGGACATGTTTAAAATAAAACTGAGAGATTATCAGTGTTGGCCACACACAGATCACAAAGTGACTTGTAACGTGAAGCCTGGTGCTCTGGATGGCAATTTTGTTAAATCATATTTTGAGGAGGTAAATGAAGATAAAGCTATGAACCTACCTCAGATTGCAGCAGGCAGATTTTCTGCCTGAGGTGTTTGTTTTCCTCCCGCAGTCGGTTGTTCTCTTCTGCAGACCTACTCAGCTTCATCTCGAGGGTGGTGAGATACTGCAACAAGAATTCACAGGGATGACTGGTCAGATGTCACCTACTGCCATTTTGAAACTCGGGCAATTTCCCACTTTGTTTATGTCTTTCAGAAGAGAAATCAAATGCTGTGGGTCCCTTCTACCTGGTGTCTAAAAGAGGATAAATGTGTAACCTCTTGTGGACTATTGACTCTAGAGAAGGAAAACTCTTAAGGTAGCTGGGGTGGCTATTATATGCCTGTCTTGAAATGAGTAGTTTCAGTAGACGTTTTTTTAAAGATAAACAAGTAATTTCTTCACAGATTGTAGTTGAAATACTATATAATATTCCAGATTAATATAATTTTGAGGTTTTCATTTATTTGGTTATGTTACAAGTTAAAAAGATTAAAATGTTCAAAAATAGCAACAAAATGCCAAATTATATCGTTTTGACAAAATTCCCAAAGAAATAAATGACATACATATAAGTATGACAGTGTCACTGATAACTTTGAGAAATTTTTTTTTTAACAGAAACGAATTACGTCTGCCACACCACCAGGAATAAGTTAACCAAAAGTTGAATGACAGGTTAAAGTGGCACACACACAGGCGTTACTATAGAAACATTGTCAGTGTTTCTAAGAAGTCGGGGGGATTTCCAAAAGAATTGTTTTTTAGAGGATGGAATGGCGAAATACGATGTTAGTTCTGGGTGATTATTTGTGGTGTCGATGTTCAGTTCAATATATCGTAGCATGTTGAGGAAAAAAAATCTAAATCAACTGACATGTTAACCGCCCCAGCTACCTTAAAATAAACGACTCATATGTTAGCCATTGACAGGGCTGTTCATCGTAAGTGAGGGACATGCAGCCTAGAAAGGCCATAATATAAACAACCCCTTCCAAGGCACACACAGAATCGGGTGACAGAAGTATCTCATGTGTCCTTATTCAACAAATCACCGGTGACAACAATGTCAGGTGTCAATGGCCGTGGAGGACAGCAAGACCTTGACAATGCTTCGCCCCCTTTAGGAGCTAGTACTGTTGCTACTGCTAAGACATACCTCCTTCTTCCTCTTGCGGGACAGACATGCAGACTCCCGGTTCTTAATCATCCTCTGCTGTCTCTTCATCACCTTCGTCTGTATAAACGTACAAATAGCATACATAGTAAGTCAAGTAGAAGTGTGCATCATGTGTCACCACACAGACCCACATTATACTCCACAGAAGTGTAAAAGGTCAAGACAACGTATACCGTGCGGTATCAGATCCATGGGGCCCTGAAAGCACTTCACACTCCATCCTGGTAGGCTTGTTCATGCCAACATCACCTTCACTTCAGCTACGTTGCATTCACTTAGACTATTCACCTATACGTAACTGGGGGGGAAAAAGCTGATCACTGATGTTTCAGTGACATGTGGCAAAATGGAACCCACCAATGTGGTTATTCCAGTTCATTCTAGCTAAGTGTTGTACTTTGATACTGTCACTAGAATATCTACTGTGACTATGGTAGTGATGACACTGCTTCCCTTATGTGTTCTAGGAACACTGCTACTGTATGTGGCTCTAGGAACATCAAGTCCTGGAAACTCGTATGGGCCAAGTCACAGGCCTAGCATGTGCTACAGAACTCACATTTATGTTCATAAACATCAAAATGTGCCGAACAAGGTTTACACGTAATCGACATAATAAACATCATCCATCAGGCCCTTTTTATATTTACAAAGAACTTGGGTTGTTGATTGTATAAAAGTTAGCCCACTTACATCCATGTCATTGTTAGTGAGGATGGTTGGAGCTGGCCGGGGGGTGGACAGCACCCTAGTCACCTGGGGTTTGATGTCCTGGGAAGGGGGGTGAAACTTAAGCACCCCCCGGGCAGTCAACTTGGCAAACTCATCTGGGGTGAGAATCAGGGGCTCAGACGGAGTGGACGTAGCTGTGCACAGAAAGAAACACTTCAAGAACAAATCTGCAGTTATCATAATAATAACTTTTAATAATAATAACAACAATAATTAATTTATTTCCTATGCAATCATAAAAGCACAATTGGAACAGTATAATGTCTGTCTTAACATTATAGTTATGTACATTTTAGGTTGGATAATAATTTAGGTTTGATAAATAAACTAAAAACCAATATATATAAAATAAAAGGATTACTAGAACAAAGGAGGAAACTAAAACAGTTTACAATGAGTAAATATGGTATCATCTACATTATAAAATAATATCTCTGTTTGCATACAAATGAATAACTGAGTTCAAGTTCCTGAGGATTTAGGCGCTAGAGAAGTTTATTATTATTTTTAGAGCTGCCTCTAAGTAAACCAAACCAAGATGTAAAACATTACTCACCGTTTGAGCCAGACTTGGTGACAATGGTCACCTTTTGCGGAGGCGGACATGGCTTCGGCTGAATCTTCACCTTCCCAGCATTCACCTCACTCTTAATATGAGGAGCGTCGGTTGGCGTAGCAACGACTGTCATCAAGTCGTCCATGGCAACGGGAAACACAATCTTCAGTCCATGGATGTTCTTTGTGCTAGCCGCTGCAGTTGTGACACCGTTCTGCTTCACATGCATAGGTGGGGTTCGTGGGGGCGTGTCCGGCATCTCGTGTTTGACGTTGGTCATAGTCCACGTGCCCTGCTTCAACTGCTCTGCTTCAGCTGGACACATGGCTATATCCATGGGGATCTACAGGACCGAAGAAGCAAGTCTGGAGTAGTTCACAAGCAGAACCTCTTTTGAATTGCACCGTAATTTCCATTTCCAGATTGGTGCATGGACATGGCAGTTAAAATACTATATTCAACCTATTAAGCGTACATGCCCTAATTAGCATACACCCCTTTTTTAATCAGCTGGATCCATAATTATTGTAATTTGACTAGTGCGGAACAACTGAAGTGTTGCCATCTGGTGTTAAACAGTTGCCACCACTTTTCAGTCGTTTTACACTAGATATCAAATGACTGCACTAGTGTTAAGCAGTTACCTTATTGTCTAGAGAAACAAATTTTTGTGTACGTTTACAAGAACAGATTCCTTGACATTTTTCCATAGCCCTTCTTTTTCAAATGTACTGTGTGCTTATTAGGTCAAATACTCTACCCCATTTATTAACTTCCCTGACATCATTTTGTATTTTTTATTTGTTTGGGCTATGGTAAACTAATCTAGTCATTAATGCAAATTTAAAAAAATTATGTTGCACCAAACTGCTTCTTCCTGGAATGAACTCGGCTGGCTTGCCCAAGACCATGCTGGCTGGGAGTTGTTTGCATCTTTTTCACCAGTGGAATCAAAGAGGACTGACCGAGTGAGTGAGTGAGTGAGTGAGTGAGTGAATTGTTTTTTTTTGCAATCTGCTTCCCCTTCCAATTTTATTTCATAAGCCTGAATAATAATTAATTAATCTACATAATACAGTAGTTTGTGACTCTCCATGTATGTCTATTTGTCTATCTGTCTGCCTGTCTGTTCCTTCATATATCCGTTGGTTTCACATGTAATGGGCTGGCATTTTGTAGCCGTGCCCAGGGGCTGGTGGGGATGGTTCCTACATTAAAATAAATTAAAAATTACCCCTGGGGTATTACATAGAAGGAACCCATGTGGATAATTTGACCTAAATTACAATAGTTACGTACAAATGTCAGCAATGCTATGTGTATTTCGACTACTATGTGATCTACGTCAAAGGTCTACTGAACACTTCATTAGACCAGCCATTGTACATAATTATTGTGGCGTGAAGATGTCACTGCCATTGGCATGGCACTACCAAAACTTGACTGGGTAGTGCAAGTAGTCATAAGCCCTTGCCTTTTCTCCGGCTCAACATTGGGCAACTGGACTACCCCGGTAGTTATATATAAAATAACTCCACCTCCCATTCTCTCTACTTGTGTACACCAATTAGACCTAACACATTGTATACCACATGTATGTTAAAGGTGCCGCCTCATTTAATTTTTTCGCTCGTATCATTTCAGAATCATTCCAGGTTAAATCAAACTAAATTAGTATTCAATAAGACAAGCTAGCTCATTTGTGCACATCTATGATTTACTTTTGATCAAATTGTCAGAAAAACTATTAAATTATTTTTCGACTGGTTCCAGTCAAAATTGTGTGAAAAGAGCCAAAGTGGCTCTGCCTAGCTCTATACATCATAACATAAGGCTATTCATACTTTTGCAAATTACCCGATGTAATGATTTAAGTCAACTCTTTAGATGATTATAACAATAGTGTGCTCTCTTCTATTAAACTGTCTGCATATAATACTTAAACTATTCACTCACAATAAATCTGAACATCAATGAAGCGAATTGAGGATGGAGTTTTCTACTACAATGTGATGCAAGCTAGTGGTCAGTGGATGTTGACAGTGTCACATACACACCTGGTGCTGCATGTAGTCGCTAGATGACATCTCGGAGCAGTTGGACGAGGCAGGCGACAGAGGCTCTTGTTTCACGGACACGCCAGAGGACGTCTCTGAGCCGTGATATGACTCTGGTGACGCCGGCTCATGCTTCATGGGCATAACTACAACGCACGCACACACAACTGTTCAGATGCAATGTTACTATGCTGCAGTTGAACATTGTCACAGCACACACACATCACTGTACAAAACAACTGAATCATGCACACACATCCACCAATAGCGGTCGCAAGGGGGAGAGTGAGGGTTTAGGGTACCGCCAGGGTTGAAAAAAATCATGATTTAAAAAAATAAAATAAAAAAATCTGATTTTTTTATTTAAATCTGATTTTTTTTATTTATTTGATTTTTTTATTTGTTTGATTTTTTTAAAATCTGGTATACACAATGTCATAAAATATTTGACTATCAGGCTATCTGGTGTCAATACAGTTACACAAGTGTGCGCACTTTGTGCTTTTGTATTAAAAAACACACAAAACTTTGTTGATCTCGATGCTTGTAAACAATTATTTGTGTTAAATTCATATAAATCAGCGATTAAAAAACTGGAAGTAAAAATAATAAATCATAAATCAATGATTTTTTTGAGCGATTTAAGTCATGATTTAAATCAATGATTTAAATCAAACAACCCTGGGTATCGCATTCGACCTAGTAAGTGTACAGTGTGCTTGAAAAAAAGGGCCATGGAGAAATGATAAGGAATCTGTTCCTATAAGCACACACCAAAATTTGTTTCTCTAGACAATAACGTAACTGTTTAACACTAGTGGTGTCATTTGGTGACTACTGTAGAACAACTGAAAAATGGTGCCAACTGTTTAACACCAGATGGCGACACTTTTCAGTTGTTCCACACTAGTCAAATTACAATAATTATGGACCCTGCCGATTAAAAAATGGGGTGTATGCTAATTATGGCTATATAAACAAGGTTCAACAATATATTTTGATTAGAAATCGATACATTTATTTTAACACAAAATTGCAGTTTGGCAGTGGATTTGGGCTCAAAGTTTACAGAGATTCTGTCAGAATGGAAGAAAAAGCATGATATTGCCAAAGCTGGAGACTTATCACCAAGCAATAAAGACTTACAATCGATGCCACTGTCGCTGCTATCACTGAGTTCCTTCCAGAAGTCCAGCGTCGCTGTGTCCATGCTGTCGGCCACCGCCCCCCCTCCTCCCATGTCCACCTCGTCAAACATGCCAAACTGCAAACAACACAGATGATGATAGTGCATCTTATATAGCGCGGGTGGGGCATGGTAGTCTGTCGGCTAGAGCAACGGATTGTCAATCGAGAGGACGGTGGTTCGAGAACACCAACTGCCGTTTCAAAACTTGGGCAATTTCATTCACCCCACATTGCCTGTGTCTTTAAGAAGAGACACTAAAAGATCTTGGTCCCTTCTACCCAGTGTCTATGCCGGGGGAAGAAAAAGATTCTATGCTTGGACATGGAAAAAGCTCACTAAATCTAGAGAAAGAAAATCCTGAAAGCAAACCACTCATACGTTAGCCCTAGATAGGGTTGTTTGGAGTTAAATGTTATAAGTAGATGAGTAAGGTGTCTGCCTAGAGAAGGCACTCATAGCATTTATCAGCTACAGAGGTCATGCCTCAGTTAGAATTATTGGTGTGTTACAGACGAGGGTAGGACATAGTGAGTTTGAATATAGGAAATTTGAAAAAATCATATCATCTGACATAAGTGTATCTGAGCAGGAACATTTCCAGGTTTGCTGGTGGAAGCTGTTGAGAGTGAAATGGTGGATTTTTATATGATATTAATAGAAAGACATTTAGGATTTTTCGGCCACTAGACACGTGTGCGCCATAATTCGTGCCTATATTGGTAAACATTGATGGGTATCGCACATACAGGCATTTTGCATGAGCTAGAAATGTCATGTCAATGGGATGATGACAGCGGCAGGTAAGAATTTTTGATGGTCACGTTTTCTTATAATCATACAAAACGTTAACATGGCCACCAGCTTTCACTGGGAGAGCTTCCACTGGGAGAGCTTTCACTGGGAGAGCTTCCACTGGGAGAGCTTCCACTGGGAGAGCTTTCACTGGGAGAGCTTTCACTGGAAGAACTTTCAAGCAAAAGGTGGGAAGCAAACAACCATTTCTTAGTGAAATAAAAATCTGCTTCACACTTCTCAGAGTACACCACTGGAGTACGGTGCAGATGGCTACTAAGAGTTTTTCAAATGTTGGGAAACAATCCAGATAATGGGTCATAAACCCAAATCGTGATCAACATTTTGGGCAGTCACACTAGAACAAAACAATTGTATACTTTATTGTATTCATTGTAGCCAACTAGCCACATGCAGAATTATGTGTATAAGCTGCAAACCAATTTTCAATTTGAGCAACCCATTTCAGAGATATCAAGATGCAAAAACATCCTAAAATCCAAGATAACCACAATTTTCCATGGTAACAACCCCATTAAAAAATCCTTATTAACATCCCCCAAGACTTTAATCTTTTCTAAGATAAACAGTAAATAAAAAAATCCTACCACTGTTTCTTGCTATTTCCTCCAAACAAATTTGCAGCAGACAACTACTTACGTGCAGTTCATCAGGAAGATTTGGTATGAAATCTTCTGTGTTGAAGTTTGATTCAATGTCCAGCAGACTGGACAGGTCATCTATGTGTCCGATACCTGCATCTACAAGAAAAAAAAATTTCATTACACACAAATAAGAGCGAAAGTTTGAAGGGATTTTTAATAAACAAAGCTGTTTCATGTATTTTTACTGTTTCTAATATTCTTCTGCATTTAACTTAAGTATTATTTTTTTATTGTGGCTTAGCTTTATATTCTGCTATATTTAACTTTTATTATACATATATATTTAATTAATTGCATACCTAAAATCTACGTCCAGCTAGTTGATTAAAGTCAACCAGTCCTGGGGCTGGTTTCAACTAATACTTGTTTGGTATGAGTATTATAACATTTCTTATAATTCATACACATTTAGAATATTAATGTGCATTAATCTGGTTATATTACATTCATCTAAAATTCACCATTTTATGGTCATTTAACCACATTTAGATTCAGGTGAACATACTAAAATATCCATCAACCAACTAACCTTGGCATGCCAAAGGACAATAAAGTGAGCCGGCATAAAGTGAAAACTTTAGTTTGCACTGCCTTGCCTTCCTCTTACATAAACTACACGTTTGTGGTCATTAAAATGCAAATCACTATACGCGAACATGTGGAGGCCATCATGAAACTATCCACACAAAACTAAGGACTGGCAGAGTAACTGGATGTTACCTACATACTTTCAAGTAATATGGCCAACTTGATATATGTCACTAAGGGGTAATTCAAAATTGCTGGCACTTACCTACTGGCACAAAGCACACTAAAGGGGAAGGGGTGAAAGACCGCATACTAAATTTTGAAATATTGGTTGCATGCGAAATATGAACACAGTGCAGCGCAGTGAACTGATACAGAACTAATATTGTTTTAAATTGTGTAACCTTTCACCGCGTGGTGTTGTAGTACAGTCCAACATTTTGGAAATTCACAACTTCGTGGAAAACAATTATCAATACGACACCATGGAGTTGTTAGAAAACAATTATCAATACGACACCATGGAGTTGTTAGAAAACAATTATCAATACGACACCATGGAGTTGTTAGAAAAACACAAAGCTTTAACAAAATTATTGGAGATTACTCTTTTAAACACATTCTTATGGTTATCATTGTATGTGCTATGCACGCACTGTGGCATGACATTGTTACATCGATATAGTTTTCAATCTGGAAAATGATCAACATCCTAAAACACTAATTCAGGGAGGGGGGTTTGAGAATTAGTGTGCTTTGTATGAACAGGTAAACGTTGACAATTGTGAACAATCCCTAATGGCTTGTTTTCATGATGTCACACAAACAGGTCTCTCAGCCCAATTTGCCCAGAACTAGTTTGTCCAACAAAAAGGAGGCATTATTCCCACATTAATTGTGTTTGTTTGAAACACTGTGTTCACCAGAATGCACCATTTGGTGACATTTAAAATATGTCCTCCTATGGACTAAATGGTGGGTGCACATTTTCTCCATACTAGCGAAAAAAAATCCATAGCCCATTTGACCAAACTCAGGATTCATCCATTTCCTATAGCAAAAAGATCTATAATTGTAATTGTGTAATTGAACAAAGTCTATGTGTTTGTGCTAAACAGTTCATGGAATAAGCCGCACTACTGGCCAATCATAGGACAGTATACATATCACATGGTGGTAAATGCGATGAAGACCAATAAAGTTTCTCGTAGAATGACCCACAAGTAAATGGAATCTTCATATGCTCTACATATTATATTATAATCTAAATAATAAGTACATTGTTCTTTTGTGAAAGGTTGTACCCATTTGAACCATTGAAAGTGCCCTTTTGGAACTTCACCCCAGTGGAAATTCACCATGCGTGCAGTAACTCCATATACACCCACAGACCATGGCATTTAGAAATTAATTTAAAGATGTCCTAACCATAAAGAATGATAGGCTGACAAGCCAAGGCAAGTCAATTATGAAGGGGGGGACTGAAAGGGCTGGGGGCAATGCCCTGTTTGACTATGATATATATATATATTATTAAGTCACTGTAGCATGGCCACTGCATGGCCACTGCACTGGCACCTATAAAAAACCTTGCTCAATCCAATCACCACTCCTGCTTCAGACAGCCGTGACGCTAAACTGTCAGCAAGTGTTTGTATTTATAGTTGGACTATAAAGGTGATATGAAAAGTGCCCTTTATGATCACAAATAGCACAGGTTAAGCAGTGTGTAGTTGCAAGATGACACAACGCCCATACACACATACACACATATATACATATATACATACACACATACATACACACATACATTCATACATGTGTGATGCACTGTGCGCATGCATATTTTATTTATACATTCTGCATGAATTCCTTTTAGTATTTTTACATGACAACCAAGTCAACACTGCTGGCTGGATGACTTAAGAGACTCTGCTGATGTTGTCCCCTGCAGAAAGTTAGACAAAGTTATTTTATGCATCAGTTATGAAGCCAGCCCAAATATTGCATGAAACAGTGTAGCCAAATAGCAACACTACTTCCTTGTCCTGTGAAAACAGGACAATAATTAAACTTCCTTGTCAGCCACACCTGTACTATAAGCAATTTACTAAACTATGTAGATTGTATTGCACAGGTCACTGAACAGGCATACTGAAGCAGCAATCTTTACATCTGAACTGGTAGCAAAGCAGAACTAAAAATCAACTACGTTGTTATATCTTTGAAAACCAGTTGTGACACTTTTAATCATCCCTGGCAGAATCACCGGTATAAATGTGTCCCAATCAAATATGCTATAAATTGTATAGCTATGTGTATTCGGTTATGTATCGGGAACCCTGAATTGCAATGTGTCATTAATTAACACAATATTTCATATCCTTTCTACTTTGGACACTTGTGAAACTCCAATCCATAGTTTGACACTGTTAGATTAAAAATCAATAGAGCTTTTCATTGCTGTAGAAGTCACGGACAGGGAAAGAACTTTCCACCAGACTGACAACTTCGACCAAACAAAACATGTTCAGACGTACAGTGAAGATACGAGATTAGATAGAAGTGCAGAAGCAGAACACATCCTGTTTCAGTATGAGGTCTAAATATATATTACAAACAAAAGAATGCCTCCCAGGAGATAGGATAGTTTGTGGAGCCACCCAGCAAACTACACTGTCCATTACTACTTACTTTGAAAAAACCTCCATTATCCACACATAGATAATAATACATCTGTCTGCAATCTGACTACACCTCGTACCACTATTGTGACTGTTTACTAGATCAGATAAATGACTGTTGAATCAACATAATATTAGAATATAATGTATGAGTTTAAAAATAAATTACAGCATCATTAATAATAATATATTTTATTTTATTATTACAGTGCCAAACCCAAGGTTGTTCATGGCATTTCACAGCATATTAAAAATTAACAACATGGTCTACAATTCATAGATAATCAACATATTAAAAATTAAACCACTAATAATTAGCATGGTGCGGAAGAGTTCAGCCACATGACAGCTATAGCTGTATACTATAGTATGCAAAGTAACAAACTTGTCATTTACATATTATGGGTTACAACTTATCCATTATTAAATAGTTATTTCCTTCTGTATTTTTTTCTTTTCCCACAGGACCACGTGTTTAGTGCAGCTGACTGTAACACTGCACAACATCCTGTACGGGACATGTGTGTCTTATATACAAGCGTGGCCGAGATTGTCCAAACTGACAACAGACATTTGTTTTCTTGCTTTCTTTCTTTCAGTCCAACCATGAGACTCCTTGCACAAACACAAGAACAACAACAAGAACGTTTATTTTTACCCCGTCTACAACACAAATAACAATTGAGCGACAGAAACAAAATATGCAATAAATTATGTTCACATGGAAAAATACAAACACAATATAACTTCATAAGGGGTCAGTGACTCCTACAAAGACTTTACAGTCGCTCTCATAGGAGACACATCATGTGTCAGTCACTTGACCATGGTGGAACCACTGGCATGGAAGATTTGTTCAAGTACGGCCAAGTAAATATGCAAAGCACTGTTCAGAGTCGAAACAACGGAAGTTCGTTTTGATTTGCACCAAGCGGTTGGATGGATACAAGTCTCTATCAGACTAACGTCTAACACCCGGAAATGGCCTTTCACTGTTTTGATTCTTCAACAACATATCTGTTGAGGGATCAAAACAATGAAACTCCAGTTTTGTGCATTAGGAGCAAAATGGCACAACGCTTGTACAATTGAATACAGATCAAAAGGAATCAAATTATTTGTTGCCAACTATTTTGAGACAAATTAACTCGCACCAAAGCATTGTTGGTAAGCCAGGCTTTGTTTCTGTGACTCAACATTTCTTTTGCCTTTATTTCTTAACTTCAACTGTGAATTTATTTCGTACCCAAAACTAAATATGACATTCCTTGTCACTCGTTTCCACATAATAAAAATGACAAGTACCATAATTGGCAGATGGAACATTTAACTAGAGATGACATCTTGGTAGCATCTTAAACGTTAGAGCCATAAGAACGATTACTGACAGTCAGTCTCTGTGCTGTGATTTACTCTTGAAACAGGATGAGTTCTGAGGAATACTGTGTCTGCAACCCTAACAAATGACATCCTTCCTTCAGCGATCTGCTAGCTCAAAACATTTCCCAGTTGCAGACCACAGTGGATGGAGCTATTTCCGGGAAGCATCCCTGGGAATACAGTTGGAGCATCCATCGGGACACCGGTTTTTCTTCAATTAGCAACATCGCAACCCAAATCTTATTTCGCGAAACTGATATCTTTCTCCAGCCATTCTACCTGCCGCTGGCACCATTCTGAAGACATATTCGATGTCGTTCTCCCACTTTTGTCACGGCATGACTGTTTCTTTTCCCTGCCACTAGTATTGTCTTTTCCAACTCATTGTTTCTCTGGACCATGGAGGGGCGTTTGGCCATCTCAGGGGGTCATGTTATGTCCCTTTGTAACCATAATTGGCATACAATTAAAACGCATAATTAATCAATGACGCAAACCAAATCTGCCGCATGGCGTGGACAATTCAAAATGTGCACCAGAAATCATTAGTAGATCTTCATGGTTTATGTTCAACCAATTAGAAAATGATGAATCTACCAATGTTCAGTCCTGCTCTCAACTGATAATGTATACCAGATAGGTCCACAGTGGTGATCTGAAGAAACAATTCATATTTGGTGATGACCTCGAGCTAACAACCAAAGGCAAAGATGCGATGGCGAAACTCTCTGAATTCTTTGAAACCAACAGCCTTGACCGGTGCAATCTCTGTGGAGTCCCTGCAAAGCTTGGATCACGATCAAGGTTTGTGACCCTCACCAAGTCCAAATGAAAAGCACCATGTGCCTTCTGACTTCAATGCATGATACATAGGCAGGCCCTTGCATCAAAGACACTACCCGCTGCACTCCTGGGAACTCTTGATATAGTCATAAGAACTGTGAACTTTGTGAAAGCAAATGCCCTCAACTCATGCCCCTTTCAAGAAACTCTGCCAGGACATGGATTCTGTTCATGAACCCTTCGGTTCTGCATGCCAGTCTGCTGGCTGTCCACAAACAATGTTGTTCATGAACCCTTCTGTTACGCATGCCTGTCCGCTGGCTGTCCACAAACAATGTTATTCATGAACCCTTCTGTTCCGCATGCCTGCCCGCTGGCTGTCCACAAACAATGTTGTTCATGAACACTTCTGTTCCGCATGCCTGTCCACTGGCCGTCCACAAACAATGTTGTTCATGAACCCTTCTGTTCCGCATTCCTGCCCGCTGGCTGTCCACAAACAATGTTGTTCATGAACCCTTCTGTTCCGCATGCCTGTCCGCTGGCTGTCCACAAACAATGTTGTTCATGAACATTTCTGTTCCACATGCCAGTCCACTGGCTGTCCACAAACAATGTTATTCATGAACCCTTCTGTTCCGCATGCCTGTCCGCTGGCTGTCCACAAACAATGTTGTCGCACACAGAGAGCAAATCTAGATCTTTCTTGGCATCCAAAACAAAGTAGATCTGCTCTTAGATTGGACACAAGATGTTTGGGAATTACTGTACATTTTCAAATAGCTCAACTCTCTGAATGTTGAACACCAAGGGAAAGAAAGCTTGATTATCGATTTTGTTGAGAAAATCAAAGCGTTTGCAAGCTGGAAAATTTGAGGTGCAAAATTTGCTTAGAAACTTCACAGTGTTGGAAACTGTATCAGATGTTGCAGAAGACTGAGATGACACAACACAGAGTTTGATCTTTGGGCACCTGGAAGCTTTGTAGGTGGAATTCACAAGATATTTCCCAGAGATATCAAGTGAAACATCTCGGCTTCTAAGGAACACTACTGTACACACAGCTACACAGTCTACAACTTGCATCATCCTAAAAAAGAAGAAGACTGAAATGGCTTGGACAGGTGTTCAGAATGACCAATGGTCTACCCACGAAAACAGCATTGACTTGGACTCCAGAGTAAATTAAAGAGACATAAAAGTAACACAACACAAGTATATACCTGGGAGAGGAGATATAGCTCGCCTTAGCCAGCTCATAGCCATCTTGTGTGATTAATCCAACACTTCCTTGTCAATACACGTCCACCTTCACATACTAAAGTCTTGGTCAGACATGACCAGAACGTTCCACCACTGGACTGTCAACTGTCTTCCAATCTCCCCCTACATCCTCTGCAAGGTCCACTCAGCTTGATAAGATCCAAGGCACACAAAGGCTTGTCCTGGTGGTATCTCTACATAACAATGAGTCTTCCTGGCCTCTGTCAATGAGGCAACATGCAACTGCAGGTAAAGGCCATGTGCTTCAGCCCAGCTGACACATGGCTGAGCCCATCTATGCGTGACTGGGACAACTGATCATACTGAAGACAATGCTGGCTGTTTCAGTCCAGCCAACCAGCGTGTGGAAATACGGACAATGATACCTAGGGATAATGTGATCACTCATTGACCACAGATGCTACATGGCTAATACTTGATGTAGCTTCTCCCAGCTGACAGCAACATCGTTCCCAATGCACTGCCTGGAGACAACCCTATTTCTATGTCTACTAAGCACAGTTCCTTTGTCATTGTACTCAATGAGGATTCACTGATAACACCAGTCACATGTAATATATATTCACCACTAAGAACAACATGACAGATGTCAATCCAGGTGACTAGGTTAGCTTCAGGTGAAATACATAAATAAACAATTAATAGGTAATTGTAGATGGAAAACAACCTGGAAGGTAATGGACTGCAAAATAGTGCAACAACCTGGAAGGTAATGGACTGCGAAATAGTGCAACAACTTTGTGTTTTATTTATTTACTTTTTATTAATATCCAGGTGTATAACATTGGTCTCCCCAGCAACCATGCGTGTAAAGCTAGCAAAAACACCAGACAGAAGGGACAGTATTTTAGTATCTCACCTGAAAGATGTTTTTGTAACTTCTAACATATTCCACGTAATAAACTTAAAAGCTGCCTCTGCCATTCATCATCACAAATCAGGTTCAACAATGTTCCAATCCGTATCATGTGAATAAGTAAAGTTTAAGTTAATGTACAGTTGGTTAAATAAAAGGGTGCATACTGTCATTTCAGCAGCTGAAAAGGCTGGCTGTCATAAATTCGTAATAGCTGCAATTCATGTCATGCCCTGATGATAATCACATCAGAATAATGTGATCACAGTGACGCACATGTCAGTGTCAGTACTGGTACTGAATTATCTAACAGGGCTGAGGTATCTGAGCGCTGAAGTATCTGAGGGCTGATCAAAGTATGATCTTCTAGTTACTGGCACATGCATATGAATGGGCACTGGATATTACGCTAGTAATGTAACTCTTTATAAATAGCATATCCTGGAGTAATGCGTACTTTGGCCCAGACCTTATGTAGCCCTACAAAGGTCATATTTCGGCAGTCATTATTTGACAATACTTATGGTGATCCTTGAATAGAACCACTGATGGTCATCAACTACACTGTCAACACATTCACCCGACTGCTTTCAACTATAGTGGACACTGTGACATGCATTAAGTGATTAATGGGGCCAGCACATAATGCCAGTCTCTAATGTCGAGTAGACTTTCGGACTGCATTTTAGTTTCATTTTGAAGACGGACAATGCAGTTGCTTTACTCATTGTAATTTAACAGTGGTTACCTGTCATGACCTTTCAGGCTAAGTTAGGTGGATCAGTTTCTGAGTAGACCTAAATCACTTGATTAAATAAAATTTGTCATTTATATCGACTTGTTCACTTTCTTGGATGGACTCAACTGTAACTGTTTACTATTTAATACTATATCTAGAATATATACTAATTTCTCATGGATACTATTTGTAGCAGTTACTTGAACTTTGCCTTGAACTCAATATACATGTAGAATTTCCCGGAGATGGGGCGATTATGCCACAAACCTATCCTCAGGGCTTTGAAAAGGGGGGTTCGGACGTACACAATCAGCCAGGGGATTTTCAGCACGTTACAACTGAAACAAATTATCTCACGATCGAACCCCCAAACCCCCTGTGAGGACGGACATGCACCATAAATGTAATTGACAACTATTAGAGTTAAATATATAAGTATGTTTATAAATACAATTACTTAAAAAGTTAGTGTAATCAATTATGAGTACTTTTTAATACGAGTACAATCACTCAAAAAACTGCTGATGATTACGATTACATGTGATTACGATTACCAAATATAACTACTCCATCTCTGGAATTTCCTAAAATTAAGTGAAACCTCATTACTGTGGCAACAAAATGGTGCTTCACACAAACCTTACTACAAGACGATGAACAAAAGAATTTTTTGTCTGCCAAGACCAGTGTTAATAAAAGGCCTTTAAAATTGCAATCATTGTGATTACAGTTACCAGCCTGGGGAATAGAGGCATTCAGTGAACAAACAAACTTGAGGTATATGGCTGATTATGACCTGCTAAATAACAAGCACGTGGTTCAGGCTCTACCTGGACAGACAATACTCCCTAGTTGCATTATGAAGCACTTAGCCTTTTTGTCACACAGATACATAATGTATGAGTGAGCATACAGATGTGACAGATCCACTAGGTGCAGTAAGCATACAGATGTGACAGATCCACTGTACACAGTAGGCACACATCATGACAATCATCAATTATGCAGCACGACAGGCATTTGTTCAGGCATACACGAACTTGACAAAACACTGCAGTCTGTCTGTCTATCTCAGTATCTGTCTGTCTGTCTATAACATGCGCCACTGATCAGGATGGCACAGTCCATAAATACAAGTGCATCCAGAACCACAGCCCGCTCACTTTCACACACCAGTAAATGAGTAAATATTTTTCCTGATGACTTCTGCTGTTATTCATAGGATAAATTGTAGATGTTCTGCGGCCCGTCTTTGATCGGTGCAGCCAAAAGGAACAACTACGATGACAATCAAAACACTGCTTGTGTGCCATGTAATTGCTTACAAACACCAGAATCCCCCACGCATTCTTACACTTTATTCTTGACAACCAGCATGACAGATAATGCAACATCCGTTCTAAAAGAAAGACAAGGTGGGTTCTCCATAAAAAAAACAGCTGTTTTATCTACGTCATAGCAAACACATTTCAATAAATGGATTGGCTTCAGAGTTACCAATCTTTTATACATTCATGGGTGGTCAAACCAATGCTGGAGCACTGTATTCATGAGTGGTTAAACCAATACTGGAGCACTGTATTCATGGGTGGTCAAACCAATACTGGAGCACTGTATTCATGGGTGGTCAAACCAATACTGGAGCACTGTATTCATGGGTGGTCAAACCAATACTGGAGCACTGTATTCTGCCGACACGGCTGTGTCGCTGATGGAACTATAGATTTTCTGTCATTGCTGAACCTTAACACTGGTGGAAACAAAATAACAATCTGGGTCCCCAACATCACTGGTTTCTAAAACTGGGATGTGTGTTTATTAGTGTATGTACTTTAAAACTGTATAACGATCTCGAGATTGCCTAACCCTTTCATTTTGATGCGTCTCTGAGCTCAGATTTCTGAGGATTTAGGTGCAACAGAAATTGTTTGCATTAACGGTTTTTTCCGGAATATGCATCGGTGCGTAGTTGCTCTACTTTCTGGAATATGCATCGGTGCGTAGTTGCTCTACTTTCTGGAATATGCATCGGTGCGTAGTTGCTCTACTTTCTGGAATATGCATACATGTGTAGTTCATTGTATTCACCTGGTGTGATTTTCTGTTTTACAACAATCATATGGTATACCACATGATATGCATGAGGTATGGCTAGCATCAATCATATGGTATACCACATGATATGCATGAGGTATGGCTAGCATCAATCATATGGTATACCACATGATATGCATGAGGTATGGCTAGCATCATGTTATGGCAGCAACCAGGAATAGTTTTATCTTGTCATTTTAATGAAGTTTTGTTGCATATCTTCAAGTTTTCAAACGCGCTACTAGCATGCATTTTAAAAAGGCTGATGCCGGCGGATCGGGCATAAAAAGTGGAGTTTATTGACAATTCAGACAGTGAAATGTTTGATAGTGGATCGACTTTGCTGTGTGTCACTTCTGGAAGTTCAGTGCCAGGCAACCAATTTGGTGGTAATGACAGCAATGGGGACAACATCGAAATTGTAAAATGGCCGACGCCACTGGATCGGTACATAAAAATACTCTCTGTATAAAAATGGAGTTTACTGGCAATCAAGTCGTGGAATTGTGTGAGGACACGTCACCTTTATTATGTGTGAGATCAACTTCTGGGAGATCAGTGATAGTCATACTATTTGGTAGTGATGACGATGATGTGAACAACTTCAAATTGATGATGTATTACAGTTTTTGAACTGATATGTTTGAATTATTATTTTTAAAAACATGTTGAAGTGTGAGGATGTTTGGTTTGCAGAATTCTATTGAAGTGTTCTTAATTTAAAACATTCAGAATTTTTTCATTAGATAAGTTAAGGTGATTTATATTATACAATCAGAAAGGCAGGTATCTTTTAGTATATTATACATGTATAAACAATTTCTTTCAGGTAGAACAACAAATTTACTTAGGTGCAGAATTTTTAAAATATGCCTCGCTTCCCAGATTGTGTTAGGAACACGAGTAGCAATTTTCACCGACTGTTCAGGATAAAAAGGGTTAAATATTATTAATAGGTCAAATAGTTTGATACCATATTTCTTCGATATTGATTGTTAACAGACTTTTTTGATACTTGTCGGATTACTCAATACTTGCCTTGTAAGTTGTATTGTTCTATTCAGTCTTCAACTTGACCACTGACATATTCATTCAAAAACACTAATAATATATTATGCAATAAGCTTCATTAAAAACATTTATATTTAGTAAGGAGAAATATATAATTTTTTTTAAACATTTTATTTTCAGAAACAAATTACAATTGTAATTGGGTAATTGTAAGTCATTCTTATTATAATGGTAATTATAATTGAAAATAAAAAAGCAAAGATAGTAATTTAAAAATCAACAAAATTGTAATTAAATTGGTAGTTGTAATTTATTCCAGCGCTGGTAGCAATTAGCAGAATAAGTGGCCTACAAACTTTTGGCAAATAGAACGATATTATAAAATATAGAAATTATGATGTTATTAGAGATGAGATCATTTGATCCTGTTAAAATTATAACAATGAATAATTTTGTAACATTTAAAGAATGACAAACAAGAATAAATTATGTTTTATAAAATGTGATCACAAAACTATAATTATAATTTCATGTTTCTAATTTAAAACAAAAGTATTTGTGAGTGTAATGAAAAAACAAATGGTGGCGCCACAAAACGGAGCCTTGATAATTGAATGCGTGAAAATGGTCTGACTTCTGAGTGAACGGATACAGTTGTACTACACATTATGCTCGTCGATACTGAATGGTTGGATGCTTGATACCACAAAGTGTTGTATTATCACGAAAAATTCACAAGTGTTGCGATACTTTGATATATCAAATCAGCAATAGCATAATAAGAGTTAATCTACTTATTTATAAAACTCTAGAATATATAATATTATTGTAAATTACAATATTGTTGTCCACATTGATGTTCGATATATAGATCATAATACCACAAAGTATCAGTACTGAACTTTCAGAAACATGTTGCAATACACGTACTGGTTCGATACATCGAAGTGTCGCATTACCACGAAAAATTCACAATTGCTGCAATACTTCAATATATCGAATCAGCACTATCATAACAAGGGTTAATCTGCTTATTTAAAAAACAAAAAAGGCTTATTATAGTATGGAGTGTATCATAATGAACATAAATTTAGAAGACAGTTTCCACTTAATTCCAGATTATTAACACTATCATTTATGGTTTGCCATGCCTATGCCATGGCGTTATTTTGATTTTTTTTACAATCACCTCTTCATGTAAAAAAAACACGATTACGGAAACCACAATAGTAACATAGCCACTGGTCATTCGTGATAATTGGCGTGATAATGCTTTTGTGAACTGGAACGACACACATTTGATGACGGCTGGGGAAACCCGAGGGAAACCAATAACATCTTTATTTATGAAGAACGCCTGAAAGAATGTGGTTTAACAACTCTAGAAACAAGGTCAAGGAGGTTAAGAGGAAATCAGATTGAAGTTTTTAAGATATTGAATGGGTATGAAAATATTGATAGAAATATGTTTTTCTCACTCAAGAAGGATAACAGAACTAGAGGACATGAGATAAAATTAGTAAAGGATCAATGTAGACTGGACATCAGGAAGCACTCGTTCTCACAGAGGACAATAAATGAAAGGAACAAATTGCCTACAGATTGTGCAACTGCTAAACAGCGTGAATATGTTTAAAAACAAGGTTGACACATATCTCGGGAGGGCGGGTTATAGGTAGATGAACATTGTTGGATTCTCGATAAGCCAATGTTCACTTGCCATCTGGGCCTTTGGTTTGGATGGCAAATCTTGTTAAATCTTGTTAAACCCGAATACGTCACACAAAACCTCCAGATCCGACCAACGACAATGTCAACAACACTCGCATTCAATTTGACAACTCACCCAAATCATCTTCTTTCATCAAATTGTCTTCCAAAAATGAATCACCCAATTGCGCAGGAAATGACACCTCCATTATTAGATAGTACCTGCAACAATTTTAATATAGAATTTTAAGTAACGCTACCGCAACAAATTTAATCAAAAAACACGCCTCAAATTCAAGCGGAAGTTTTGCGGCCCAGTACGCATCGCGATATCGTGATGGCGGTATTAACGCGACAGTACACAATGACCGCCTAATGTAGTCGAGTTTTCACTGCATGCATGTATACATTTTTTGTCACAGGTAAGACGTACCTATGATTGTTCGAAAATTAATTAATTGTGTTGAATAGCGTAATTGCTGTTTTAATAAACAGTGCGTTGGAAATTATCTACATCTAAACGGCTCTAGTAATGTCCAAATACCTGGGTACACTCACATGTACACATGCATGCACATATACAATTCATAGGCCCTATACATATGTCATGCACGCGTGCACCTTTTATTTCAGATTACCAAAATCCAGTAGTCATATTGATAATTTTGGTTACTTCAGCATACCTCATATATATATATATATATTCAGATATCTTCAATATATATAATATATGCAAACATCTAAATCCAATGTAAACATTTCAAGAAATATTTTTTTCAATTCAGTTTATTCGACGAGCTTCCTAATAGTAATAAATATGGAACAAACTTATTGTTGTGAATAGGGAAGACAAACTTGCTACTGGTAGATTTATATTAGATTGGAAAAAAATTGGAGTAAAAATTTCATCAGAAATTAAAGGAAAATTTATGTAGCTATCTAATTTGTTTTAATTTATGGTAATATTGACGTTGTGCAGTATTTGATAAAAAAAGTGGCTTAACTGTGTATTTTTATATTTGTTAAGACACAAATATTTTTTATAAACTAATTAATACCTTAAGATATCTTAAGATGGTTCTGATCGCAGGACTCTTGTGACTCCTCAATAAGGGGTCCTCATTGATCAGATCTTCATCATCATCTATTAATAGTTTAAAAATACCGGTTCCTATTTTAAAGGTGCTTCGATATTATATATAATTTCCTGATTGGACCAGAAATTATTAGTAATGTTATTAATGTTTATATCTCATACAATTAAAACGGATGATAGGTTTGACAATGACAGTGCATTCACTGTAAATTGCTACAATTTCTACATGTTTATTTGGCAAGAAGAGTGTGCTTTTTAAAAGTATGTCTTGCAAATATGAAATATAACTTATATCTGGAAGAGATAGGTATAACAATGTTTTGGGTAATCCAATGCGATTTGTGTGTGTGTTTGTAATTTTTTTGTAAGCCATGTATAATTAACATCTTCAGTCTGCAGTGTGTTTACTCCACACAGCCCCTTCTGGGGCTAACATAGGAATGTGGCTAGCATAGTAGTGTTCACGTCCCATGTGCGCTGAAAATACATGCCGTTATCATAAGTTTTTTCTATAACTGGATGATATTTAGTTGCAGGATTATACGTTGACTAAAATGTGTTTGGCCAAAGTATTATTAACGGCTATGGCTTCACTATCGTGTTCGTACCTCTAGAAATTATCTCGTTGCAATTATCTACACCTCCCCCGATGAGATGGCGGACAAGTTGGAAGACTTCGAATTGTTATATTCTGGCAAATGTAACGGTGTCGTGCCAGTATACAAATACCGGTCGAATGTTACTGGATTAACAGTAGTCATTGCACAGGTAGAAGGGCCTTTAGTAAATGGCTACTTCTGCTTAGGTGAGTTAGCATATTTGTGAGCGATAATACAGATATAACGATACGGGTAATTATTCCAGCTGCTTGGTCTGATACCAAGGCGACGTTCCACTTGGAGCATGACATGTCCATGCTCAAGGCACTTGTGAATTGGTATAGTAAATAAATAATACATAAACACTACACATGTATAAAGTCTCATGTCTTTGAGCATCTTGAATCTTGTGTTCATGTAAGTTAGTTGCTATAGCAACGGAATCGAACTGATGATGGCATGTCTGGGTGGGTACTGGTCATAATGGCGACAGATCCAAAACGGCGACAACTAAAACGGCGACAAATCCAAAACGGCGACATCCTTGGTCAAAACGGCGACAAGTCGAGTCAAAACGGCGACACCCAATGGTCAAAACGGCGACACACACAGGGTAATGGTCATAACCCCTGATGTGATGTACACTTGATTAAATTAAATGGAATCCAAATTAAATTATGTTATAAGTGACACAAATAAATAATAATCGTGTATAGATATGGTATGGTTTTTTGTTCTGTCGCTCTTTAGTCAAAAATATAATTAAAAACACAAATAACGTACATTACGATTCCTGCATATTGGATATTTATTATAACCATAACACACACAAAAACAACAAGCACTAGAATGAAGTTTACAAAACTTCAGCGCATTACGTTTTGCACAAACGCGCATGCATAAAACAAATGCCGATAACTTGCACAGCAGTAGGTCAGAAAGGTTTTGTGATTATTATTCAGCTTGCATTTCACATCAAAACTGTGGCTCCATTTATAATATATTTCATTTTATTTTGTGGACAAAAGACAAAGCAATCGGCATATAATTGGTAATGAGCTGCCAGGTGTAGTTCCTGCTAGTGGGTGAGCGGAGCTGGAATATACGAGCCCGGAACGAGGCCGGAACGAGATTGAATTGCAAATAGCGTGGATTGCGTGATCTGTATAATGATTTCATTGGAATGTGTAGTTAGATAATGTAATAATGCACCTTTCCACCAAGTGGGAAATACATGTACATTAAGATCTATTTTTGGCTCCCGGAACGATGACTTATTGAAGATTGGCGGCCATGTTTTGGCTGTTCCTTCTATTGAACATCACCTAGTGGGCGGCCTTACATTAGTGGGTCGATCATTGTTCATACACCATCTACTGCAGTAATGCTGGTAATCACTGATTGGGATGTGTACTGGTATAGGAAATAAAATGGAGTAAATCTTAAATGATACAGTTTAACTACACCCTTCTATACAACATCATTATGTATAATATGTCTATGACTATGTATTATAATTTACTTTATATATGTATTACAGGTAACTATATATTGTATATATTACACTTCTTCTGTTAACCCTTTTTCCAATGCACTATTGGTCAATAAAACTGTCATTCCACTTATTGAACATTGGTGTTATATTACCTTATTATATAACGCAATATGTAAAAAAATTAAATATTTATTAAAATATTGTATACTACATGGCACTGTTTTTTATTCTACAACTAAATGCTTTTTTTAGGAGCGGCCTTTTGGAATAATTATTTATGTTAGATTCTGAACTTGATACACACTTTTATATTGGACCTTTCTCATGTTGTGTACCTAAGGAGCCCGTGTAACTATGCATAGTTGTTATTTATCATTAAGGAAACCTATTTCACAACATGTTCTTTGTAAATGTGCTCTGTAATGGTCAGATTATTGAATCATTGTTTGACTTGTGAATCAACTTTCACAAGATGTCATAATTGTTGTACGAATTAATACATGTATGCATGCTTTATAAAAAATAAACATCCAGATTTCTGCTTACATTCTTGCTTTGTGTCGTTTTGATAAGTTGTGTTTAAATAGTCACATTTAAATAGTTTTTAATTTAAACTGGTAACGTATGCAGTCATTAAATATTATTCAGGAAATGTCAAATAAACATGGAAATTACTAAAATATAATAATGATTATTGATGACCACACACACCTATACTATCAATCAACCCCCTCAATGGAGCAACCTTTACATGCGTACATTACATCTCATAAAGAAGGGTTTATAAGTTAACTAATGCCGAGATCTCTACAGGCCGAGATCACCATGAGTAACCCACTAATGTAAGGCCGCCCACTAGGTGATGTTCAATAGATGGAACAGCCAAAACATGGCCGCCGATCATCAATAAGTCATTGTTCCGGGAGCCTAAAACATATCTTAATGTACATGTAATTTTTCCCACGTGGTGGAAAGTTGTATTATTACGTTATCTAACTACACATTCCAGTGCAATCATTATACAGATCACGCAATCCCCGCTATTAGCCATTCAATCTCGTTCCAGCCTCATTCCAGCCTCGTTCCAGTTAATATACAGGCCCAATATTTATTCAATTCATTAACCGTTGTATACAATTATCATCTTCATATATCTGGTTTGTTGACGTTCCGTTGTCACCGTTTAGGTTTGTTGCCGTTTTTTTTCGCCGTTTTGATGGTTGTCGCCGTTTTGACTTATGCCTTGTCGCCATGTTGGCTTGTCGCTGTTTTGGACCTGTCGCCGTTTCGACTTGTCGCCGTTCTGACCTGTATCCATCTGGGTCTAGGCATTGTCAAACATCCCAGTATGGGCATAGTTCCAATGGGCCAAAAATATACCATCTGTTTTCGGAACTAATAACCTAAGATTTAAAGCGGTTTGATTTTGACAATATCGATCATCGGTTTGGCCAAACCGATCGATTATCGATTATGTAATTGGTTTGTGGGTGGCCATTGTTCGAATAAAAAAAACTAATTTTATCTTGCCACCAGATAATTATTGACTACCTGTGTCGAATAGGGAAAATGTAGCCATACATGTTAACTGAAAAATAAAGTTTCAACTATGATGAAAACTTATTTATGATTTTCTCTGGCGCTTTACAAAGCCAACGGTGATTCAGACAGGCTCATTGCCACAGTCGTTTATCACAGCAGGACCAGTGGTGACCAGCAGCAGCACGAAATCGCGCAGAGAACTTGCTGAATATTCACCCCAAAATAGCCCAATGTTCCTCCATAATTCAGAAACATAGTGTTTAAAAAATCTAGTAAGCAACATGTGATCAAACTGAAAATATGAAAATAAATGCAACCCATTATAGATACTGCACCTGAACAGACCTAGGGTCAATTTCATTGTAACAGGAATTGGTGAAAATTGGCAATTCCAGCCAAAGTGAGCCTAATAGATGATTTTCTATAATTGCATTAGGATGATTTTTTTTATCCATTTACTACTTCTATATCTCCTTTTTATAAAACAATATGATTTCATACATTTGTCATGGGAAATAATGTCCACCTCATATTGCATACAGACTTGCATTTTGTTATCTCAATTATCCTGATACCCATTTTCAAGGTAGAAACAAAATCACATTTTGATGTTAATTAAAAAGAAAAATGTAAATAGTCATTATCAACTAAGTAAATTGTCCATTACTAAATCTATTTCACATGCGTCACGCATAACAAAAATGTGTCACACATAATGCCATATTTTTAAATAATGCACCTGTCTGAACTTAGATATTTGTGCATCCATGTTATATATAAAAAAAATCTATTATTGGTGTATCATAATATCAGAAATTAAATAAAGCTGCTTTAAAATATAAGCTATTTGTTGTAATGTATGTATGTCTATGGCTGTTATTTCGATATGGAACTGATAATTGGAAGTGGTATTTTGGAATTGGCATTTTTTGAGGTGGTATGAATAAGTGGTATGGAATTGGAATTGATATACAGGGTTAATGTAATTGATCCCAAGTCTGCACCTGGCTTAGGACACCTGGCTCGGATTCTTTGGAAGCTATTGTAATCATAACAGCTACTGTCATTTAAATATACACTTTTTTGCTAAATTTGTTGCTAAAGTTGGAAGTTACTTATTTCTCTGTGATCTGTGCAGCAAAATATTTTTCGAGAACATTTTGTTAATTTTTTTTAAAATCATAATTATGGAAGTGGAACAACCCTGTTGTATGTTATAGCAACGGAGGCCCATGATGATGATGGTTTGCCCCATACCCTTGAACACCTTGTGTTTATGGGTAGCGAGAAGTACCCATATAAGGTGAGTTACTGGTTATCTAGTAATTCTGTACTTAAATATACTTGTTATTTGATGCATTTTATGTCGAACAGGCAGGGACATTCTTTTTCATTAAGTGAAATCATGCACAATTTATATTTCACCAGCTTGTGCAGATCTGTGTCTGACAACAAGTTTAAACAGATGAGCTTTTGAAAAAAGTTAGTTGGGTCATTATGGATAAATCCATTCTTATTACTGTTATAATTGTGATAACTACTGTTTTATTTTCACACATTGGAAAAATGTTGTCCTTCCATTTCAGTTGAAAGTTTTACTATAATAAAAATTGCCACCAATAAGGAATTGTACAGGGAATTATTGTTTTTACCAGACTTGCCAAATTTTTATTTGCCAAAAGGGGTAGATTTTTGGATGCAATGCATCAATATTTTATTTTTCGTAATACATGAAAGATACACAATTTATATTTCGGTGAAATGACAAAACAATTTTAATGAACAAGACATTATTTTTTTAAGTGGGTTGAAAATGGATTATTTATTTTCAAATTTATGGTCAACAAACTAGTTTACAAAATCGAAATCGCTTGAATGGAATGCACTGATTTGTTTACTGTATATAAACCTTTGTACCAAATCAACCTCAATTACTGTTCATTTGTGTTGTTACTTTACCAGGGTGTCCTTGACCTTCTGGCCAATCGGTGTCTTGCGTCGGGGACGAATGCTTGGACTGACACTGACCATACATGTTATACGATGACCACAGCTGGAGCAGAAGGCTTCATGAATCTACTTCCGATCTTCCTTGACCACGTGCTCTACCCGACACTGACCGTGAGCACCTGAGCAGGAATCAACATTTTATAACATACAACAGTCTCTTGCTATAAGTAACATGTTGGGACCAGATTTGGGGTCAGTTAGATTGTAAGTGGAATTGAAACACCAATTCCAATCTTGGAATTGGTGTCTTGTTTTCAAAAGTAATTGGAATTGGTGTCTTGTTTTCAAAAGTAATTGGAATTGGTGTCTTGTTTTCAAAAGTAATTGGAATTGGTGTCTTGTTTTCAAAAGTAATTGGAATTGGTGTCTTGTTTTCAAAAGTAATTGGAATTGGTGTCTTGTTTTCAAAAGTAATTGGAATTGGTGTCTTGTTTTCAAAAGTAATTGGAATTGGTGTCTTGTTTTCAAAAGTAATTGGAATTGGTGTCTTGTTTTCAAAAGTAATTGGAATTGGTGTCTTGTTTTCAAAAGTAATTGGAATTGGTGTCTTGTTTTCAAAAGTAATTGGAATTGGTGAAAATGTAATGGGTATTTTCAATTATGTCATGTAACTTTTTTACTCAAATTATTTGCTACGTCGTCATATTGTCCCATATATCCGATGTTGTTAATATATAAAACCGTATGGGGCAGAACGGGGATTTCAAAGTGGTTCCTTTTAAGAGGTTGTTCCTTATAGCAAGAGGCTGCTGTATGAAACTATGTTATGCGGTACTGTGAGCAACATAGAATCAGTCTTCAGACTAGTAGCAGAAAATCATGAAATGGCATCACAATGAATGGATTAAATTCATAGACGGGCAACAAATGTTGTAGTTTCCACAGCTTAGTGCAGCAACTGTAATTATGTATTATTATTCGAAAGTATGTATTTGAGATCCGCTTCTTTGTATTTATTATCTGTACTGGCTTCACAGACAGTCACACATGGCAACCATCGATTTGCTGTGGCCGCTCCCCAGTGCCTGTCTGTGGAATTGGTTGCCTGATTCAGTGAGGACCGCGAAGACACTGCCACAGCATAAAGCACTTTTAAAAACACGTCAGAGTAGCTTTTTTATGATATGCTGATGTGAAAAATTTTATATGCATTTATTAATATTTTATTATTACAAATATACATTTATTTTTTATTATATTATTTATGGTAGGACTATTCGGTTCCTGATGATATAGGCGCCATAGAAGTTAATTATAATCATTATTAATTATCATATTTTATAATATTATTGGCATTATTTATAATGCCAAGGAATATATATATATATATATATATATATATATATATATATATATATATTATATAATTAATAATATTTTAATAAGTTATGATTACATGTATGTAAAGCGGCTGAAAGTGATCTTGATTAATCGGGCACTATATGAATACTTTTATTATTATTATTATTAGTAGTAACATAATTTTTATTTTACAATGATTGATAAAGTAAATCAATTTAAAATCCAAAGACAGTTCTTTACATACATACATGCAACTTTTCATTGCATTTGCTAAGGTCTGTTTGTGCTGGTGAATGTTATAACAATTTTGGTTTGACGTTTTCATATTATTATTTGATTGTGGCTTTCAAGGCTGGGTACAGTTACATAATTGTAATTGATTATAACACATCTTTTAATTGACTATGATTTTGAAATTACGTTGTAAATGAAATATGTTGTATAACTGCAACAATTACTTAAATTACAGTAGAAATATGTTTTAAACGGCTGTCTTTTTATTTTGTCTAATTTGAAGTCACGATTCAACAAAATGTCAAACATCATCATGTAAGTCCATTATGTTTGTTTATCGATCGTATACGAAATATCAAAATTCAGCCACTCCCATGCCATATAATTAACAAATGGTGAATATACTTGGTTCTGCATAATACGTCTGTAATTTAAATAAAATTAAATGTAATTGATTTTATTTTGTGTAATTGGACCGAGCCCTGGCTTTTTGAGTTGAATATTGATGAGTCATTTTGTCCCAAACCTGTGTTACAGGAGTCAGCCTACGTAACGGAGGTGCACCATGTGAATGGGGAGGGAGAGGACGCGGGGGTTGTGTACTGCGAAATGCAGGGCTGCGAGAACACGGGGGAGAACCGCACACATCTTGCCATGGTGCGTGCCATGTACCCTGGCACGTGTGGCTACAAGTCAGAGACTGGTGGCATGCTTGAGAACCTGCGCATCAGCACGTCACATCGAAAGGTAGGCCCAGAAAGTGGCATAATACTTGTTACATTGTGATGCAGCAAAACAGTGATTGGGTATTGGACTGTTTGTTGTGCTGAATCCCCTAACTACTGTTTGAATATCCTAGCTACTGTTTGAATCCACTAGCTACTGTTGGAATCTCCTAACTACTGTTTGAATCCCCTAGCTACTGTTTGAATCTCCTAGCTACTGTTTGAACCCCCTAGTTGCTCTTTGAATCCCCTAGTTGCTCTTTGAATCCTCTAGCTGCCATTCGGATTCTCTGGCTTCCTTTTTGGATCCTCTAGCTTCCGTTTTGATTCCTCTACCTTCCCTTTTAAATCCTCTAGCTTCTCTTTTGAATCCTCTAGCTTCCCTTTTGGATCCTCTAGCTTCCTTTTTTAATCCTCTAGCTTCCCTTTTCAATCCTCTAGCTTCCCTTTTGAATCATCTAGCTTCCCTTTTGGATCCTCTAGCTTCCTTTTTGAATCATCTAGCTTCCATTTTGATTCCTCTACCTTCCCTTTTAAATCGTCTAGCTTCTCTTTTGAATCCTCTAGCTTCCCTTTTGAATCATCTAGCTTCCCGTTTGGATCCTCTAGCTTCCTTTTTTAATCCTCTAGCTTCCCTTTTGAATCATCTAGCTTCCGTTTTGATTCCTCTAGCTTCCGTTTTGATTCCTCTACCTTCCCTTTTAAATCCTCTAGCTTCTCTTTTGAATCCTCTAGCTTCCCTTTTGAATCATCTAGCTTCCCTTTTGGATCCTCTAGCTTCCTTGTTTAATCCTCTAGCTTCCCTTTTGAATCATCTAGCTTCCGTTTTGATTCCTCTACCTTCCCTTTTAAATCCTCTAGCTTCTCTTTTGAATCCTCTAGCTTCCCTTTTGAATCATCTAGCTTCCCTTTTGGATCCTCTAGCTTCCTTTTTGAATCATCTAGCTTCCCTTTTGAATCATCTAGTTTCCGTTTTGATTCCTCTAGCTTCCGTTTTGATTCCTCTACCTTCCCTTTTAAATCATCTAGCTTCTCTTTTGAATCCTCTAGCTTCCCTTTTGAATCATCTAGCTTCACTTTTGGATCCTCTAGCTTCCTTTTTTAATCATCTAGCTTCCCTTTTGAATCATCTAGCTTCCGTTTTGATTCCTCTAGCTTCCCCCTTAAATCCTCTAGCTTCCCTTTTAGATCCTCTAGCTTCTCTTTTGAATCCTCTAGCTTCCCTTTAGAATCATCTAGCTTCCCCTTTTAATCATCTAGCTTCCCTTTTGAAGCATCCAGATTTCCTTTTGAATCCTCTGACTTCCCATTTGAATCCTCTAGCTTCCCTTTTGAGGCATCCAGCTTCCTTTTTGAATCCTCTAACATCCCTTTAGAATCCCCTAGCTTTCCTTTTAAATCATTCAAATCATCAGCAATTTAGTTCACTCCACATTGCCCCAACTGTGTACATGACTGACTGGCTTTAGGTGGTGGAGGAATAATTATATGAACAAATAACTATTGAGCTATATTTATATCATGGCTGAATGCTTTCCAGAAAAGTTGAATTGGTGAGACTGCGTAAGGTGGTGAGCTTGGGTTACTTAAAAAAAATTTACATGTAAAATTTTAACTAAAAATCAGAGGTTGGTTGGCAAAAAATGTGCCTAAATTGATTGATTTGACATGGAATCACCCACATGTTGTCAGGTGAGTAATTATCACAAGGAGTTCTATCGGCCGGAGAATCTCTGTGTGGTCATCACGGGTCAGGTGGATGCGGCTCAAGTCTTCCCAGTCGTCAAACCTTTTGAGGAGAAGATTATCTCAAAGGTAGATTGGTTGTCATATCAAACATTTACTCCGAAAACATTTCTGTGTGGCCGTCTGTCAAATTGGCACTATTGTCTCACTTTTATTTTATCTCACTTTTTAGACTGGCATTTGATATGGCAATGTTGCATTTGGTGATAAAAATAACTGATGTCATTTATATGTTCTTTCATCACTGCATTTATGTAGTTTAAATTAATTACCTTTTCTAATTTTTTTTATGTTTTATAATTATTGTCACTTATCTTCTTTTATATATCTTTTGTATACATGGAAACTGGCCAAAACAATACATAACAATACATTGAATTGTGGTACTATAAAAATGTTGTATTATTGTCATGTATACTCTTATTCTTAAATTATATGTGGCTCAATTCTTTGCCAAAACACTGCACCAGTCTAGTTCTCATTTATAATATCTTTTGTGATACAGTTTTCAGGTGCATGTGTATTTTCTAGCAAAAAATGTACTGTTTTGCTTTTTATGCTATTATAAGCTTTCAAGCTATTTCAGGGTACCTTGCCTCCCTACAAGAGACCATGGCAGTCTGCAGTTCCACCACTTGAGGCCTCTGTCGAGGAGGTTGTTCCATTCCCTTCAGATGATGAGGATCATGGCATGGTGAAAATAGCATGGAGGATTGCTAAAGCCAAGGTATGAACATTTAAGGTTACAGTTAATTTGAAAAATTTTTATTTGGTCATTTTCCATTTTTTATTCAGTGCGTGATCAGTGCTCTGGATGTGGTTCCCATGTGTGAATGTCATTTAAAATTTCCTTCTGTAATCAGTCATTTTATTTCCAACTACAAACAGAATGACTTACATTATTATAAAATATGACAGCATTTGCAACACGTAAATGAAGGTATAAGTAAAGACTATAATGTTAGCAAGGGGGTGAACAGAACTGTGATACTTATAGCCTTCAGCAGATATAATTACCATGAAAAGAAGGAACTTTAAGAGTTGGGGCATGGCTGATTTACGATAATGTAGATGTGAATTTGCCCACTAGGAGTTCTACAAGATGTCTGCCATAATGGTACTGATGGAATACCTCACTGACACCGCAGTGGCCCCGCTCCAGCGCGACTTTGTTGAAGTGCCAGACCCTTACTGCAGCAAGGTATGGCTGATTCCTCTGTTGATCAGACTGTACAACGAAGCCTTTCTTCATGTATAGGACGTCTCCCACTCTAGAGCATTGTCGTACTGTGTTAGTGACAGCGATTCCATGACGTTTTGCACATTTACCCCTATGTGAGATTTTTTGCTTGAACCAGGTTGAAGGGACCAACAGTATTTACTGTCTCTTCCAAAGTGGGGTGAATGAAGATGCCTAATCTTTGGAACAGCAACAGACAGGCTCGAACCCTGGTCGTCTTGTTTAACTATCCTGTGATCTAACTACTGAGCCACTTTGCTGAGGCCTTCTTTGCCAAAGCAAAGTTTAAACATTATTCGCTATATGCCACCTTGTACAATTAATTGCATTGTCTAGATAAATCTGATCTCAGAGAAAATTAGATGACAGAATCAGTGAATGTGCCAAACCCAAATGATTGACAGTTGGTCACACAGTTCTGTGGAGCACACAGTTCTGTTTAAAATGTTGACAATTAACAAAGGCTTATTTTATGATTCATCTTACCAGGTGAGCTATTCCATCATTGAGAATGCTGAAGGTTGTGTCTACATGAGTTTCGATAATGTTCCCAAGACGAAGTTGACTGACATCAAGGGAAGGTGGGTATTTGGCAACTGGACAGTGCTTGTGTCATGTTTTGATGTTGATGTTAATAGCAGATGTTGCTCTACTCTTTACTCCTGAAGTCCAGGGTGAGGCTGGCACTGATACCGGTTCTTGATTATTGTTCTCCTTCTTCTTCCGTCACTTTTCCCGTTTAACTGACATCTCTACTAGTGCTGGGAATCAGTTTTACTTTCATAGTTTCATAATCAATCATCGGTTTGGCCAAACCAATCGATGATCTATTATATTATCAGTTTGTGGGTGTCGGAATGAAACAAAACAAATTTCATCTTGCCACCAGATAATTACTGACTAGCTGCATGTACCTATGTCCAATATGGAAGATATAGCCATACATATCAGCTGAAAAATAAAGTTTTAAATATATTGAAAACTTATTTTTATGATTTTTCACTGGCACCAGACAAGGCCAAGAGTTATTCAGAAAGGTTCATCGCCCCAAGCTGTTTATCACGGCGGCAGCATGAAATGTCGCCGGCAACCTACTGAATATTTACCTCAAAAAGGCTGCAAATAATTTGAACTGTTTATACGTTTATACTAATATAATAACAAGGGCTGGGATGAATTAAAAATTTAATTGGAATTATGCAATTCCTGAATTTGAATTGGAAGATTTTAAGTAATTGTAATTGAAAGAAAATTAATTGAACCTTATTTTCCTGTGCTTTTGTGATCTGGCTTTATTTCCAAAAGTGGTCCTCAATCCAACTCTAGAATTACATATGAACTTAGTCTTTGTAGCAGCTAAACATATATTTGTGCACCATTTTACAGGTGAGAACATTTGTCCAAATTTGAACAAAGGGTCTGTGTGGCAATGTTACCCTGTGGCAATTGGCAATTTGAAGAAGTTCAGAAGTTCTGCTTAAATCATACTATGGTGGGGTTTACTTTGAATTCAAGACAGGTTGCAGCTCCTGCTCTAAGATAACATTTGTTGTATGCCTGCACATATCTGAAACCATGCCCTTAGTGTATGCTAGGAAGCCATAGCCACCCCAATGGGGCATCCCAACAGCTTGCTACTCCTGCATTGTTTCATTGAGGAGGTATTTCTGAAACCATCACATGATCCAACTACTGGTCTTTTCATGTTGTTTGAATAACAGCTCAGCCATTGTCTGTACATTGTTTACAATTACTAGCAGTTGGAATAATAATGTCATAATGTTCATGTAATTACTTTCAATCCTGTATCCTCTGCATGTTTCACATGTTTGTGTTTGAAAAACTCCCATAGAATTAATTCGGAATTGGAATTGAATTGGAATTGAAAGATTTAAGCTGGAATTTGAATTGAAAAAAATGAATTGAAAAAAATTATTGATGTGGAATTGATTAAATTGAATTGAAATGAATTTGAATTTGAATTGATTAAATAGAATTAACCCCAGCTCTGATAATAACCTGATTCAGGAATACTAGCCAGCAACTTCAACTAATATGAACAGAGTAAAACATCGCAAATCAAAACAGCGACCTGGCCAAAAACTAAGATCGAGCTCTGGGGCCGATAACATGTATTTCAAATTGCGATTATCATTCGCTGAAATAAGTCAGTTAATTGATGTCATTTAAGCATATAAGGACAATCATGGAATGTTCCGTCTATACTGACTTTGTCGATGCCATGACTAGCCTCCCTGATGTGGCGCCACTGTTTGCCACACAAGATTTCTGGCGAGTTGAGATTACTCATGAACGGGAATGAAATTCAGCATGATTTTTTATATAATAGAAAATATTCGATTTTGATTAATTAATTGAAAGCATAAACCAACCAATCATCTACAGAATCGAGTAATCACAACACCACTAGTCTTCAACACCCATATCCCCTCCCTCCATCCTTCGCTCCCATTCTCCCCTCCCTCCATCCCTCGATCTCATTCTCCCCTCCTTCCTACTTTCGCTGTCATTCTCCCCTCCCTCCATCCTTCACTCCCATTCTCCCCTCTCTCCATCCCTCGATCTCATTCTCCCCTCCCTCCCTCCTTCGCTCCCATTCTCCCCTCCCTCCCTCCTTCACTCCCATTCTCCCCTCTCTCCATCCCTCGCTCCCATTCTCACCTCCCTCCATCCTTCACTCCCATTCTCCCCTCCCTCCATCTCTCGCTCCCATTCTCCCCTCCTTCCATCCCTTGCTCTCATTCTCCCCTCCATCTCTCGCTCCCATTCTCCCCTCCCTCCATCCTTCACTCCCATTCTCCCCTCCCTCCATCCCTCGCTCCCATTCTCCCCTCCTTCCATCCCTTGCTCTCATTCTCCCCTCCCTCCATCCCTCGCTCCCATTCTCCCCTCTCTCCATCCCTCGCTCCCATTCTCCCCTCCCTCCATCCCTCGCTCCCATTCTCCCCTCCTTCCATCCCTCGTTCTCATTCTCCCCTCCCTCCAACCCTTCGCTCCCATTCTCCCCTCCTTCCATCCCTCGCTCTCATTCTCCCCTCTCTCCATCCCTCGCTCTTATTCTCCCCTCCCTCCATCCCTCGCTCCCATTCTCCCCTCCTTCTATCCCTCGCTCTCATTCTCCCCTCCCTCCATCCCTCACTCTCATTCTCCCCATAGAGTTGTTAGAAAAACACAAGGCTTTAAAAAATAATTATTGGAAATAAATGTTTGTAAACATAATCTGATGGTTATTATTGTATATATATACACTGTTGTACAGAACCACAGAACCAGCGCAGAGTCTCAAACAAACGTGTTATTTTGCCAGAAAGACTACTAGTTTAGTAAACAAAGGCCAAAAAAAAGCATGGCCATATTCTGTTGGCAAATATATTTTATTTGTCAAGCGAATATTTCTAGAATACCATGCTTGTGACATAGGGTTATCTAACAGTATGATGCAGGCCATGAAATTAAGATGCCCCCTTGAAATTAAGGTTTTCCCAGTAAACCTCTGGCGTAATATTCTTAATATTAATGTAGTTACAAATGGTTATGTTTTAGTAACTCTTATAGGTGCATAGGCCGAAAAACATGATTTTTGTTTCCGTTTAATATGTCACTTGTAGTCTTGGTTACCCCGATTTCATAGAACTGGTCGTGCTGGTTAACATGTCAACCAGAGAAATGACCAGAATCTCCCACTTTTAGGACACATTTTGAGTAAACCACTGGTGTGATATTCTTGATTTTAGTTGCACATGGTTAGTTTTTATTACCTCTTAGGTTCATAACCCCAGAACCATAACTTTTGTTTCTCTTTAAACAACCTGTGGCTTCCACCAGTCCAATTGTTCTCACAAATAGTATAAATATGTTTAAGCTATATTTTGTATATTGCATTTTCTACTATTTCCCAGACTGCTGGAGCTGTTGAAGAAACTGGCCTCTGGGGAAGAAGCTGTCAACATGACTCGCATGGGCAATGTGATCCAGCGCCAGATTCTGGACTCCTTGAGCAATGTGAGGCTGTAACCAGGGACATTTATGTCTTGGCCAAGTGGCGGGAATGGGCGTCACATGTTTCTCCACCCCCAGACTCCCAGTCATCGTAAATTTATTTGCCAAACATATTGGCCAGTCATTTCATCACCAGTATTCTCCACGAGGATACTTATCTGATTATATTTGCATATATTAGCGATTCTAGAATAACCACCCAGTCACCTTAAAAAAAACGGTCGCTAACAGGAAAGCACAAATATTTTTTTTTACTACTACAGGACGAATGTAGAGATGTTGAACAGATGTTTTGTATTCTGGGACTAAATTAACAATTCCTTCATCATGTGGGAAGCCACTTCTTTTTTTTACATAGAACAGCATTGAATAACATTGTTCACTACGCCTACCGAAATAATTGTATTTCTTTTTGTTCGCCTTTACTTCTTCTTGCTATAAAGATGTTTGTGGCTCATTCAGTGTCGCATGTATGGGGCTGAAACTTATAGGCTTTCCTGGGGGTCCATGGTTCATATGTTAAAAATCTGTAAATTCCTGTGGATGTTTGACGTAAGTTGCGTAACCTGAAAAAATAGTTGTTCGTAATTACGTACAATTGTTCGCAACGCTTTGTGTGTTTTCTATGATTTATCCAAGTTACGTGATCAATATCAGACGTTCACATAAGTTTGTTCGTACAGTACGAACTCTTAGTGAAACCAGCACTGGTACAAAGAGTTGTAAGCTCTTTCAGTGGCAGCCTTCCCATGTTATGTCTGGTATAAACTGGCAGTGTTGTTGTCTGTGGTTGACTTTGATATTTTTGTTTGAAGCTTGAAGATCATCCACACGACACAATTGCATTTGACATGATTGGAGACTTCCTGTACGGCGACACGAAGGAGGACGTAAGTGCTGTTTCTTGTCTGTTGTAACAGAATCAGAATGTTTACACGTAACAGAATCAGAATGTTTACATGTTGTAACAGAATCAGAATGTTTAAACGTTTTAACAGAATCAGAATGTTCACATGTTGTAACAGAATCAGAATGTTTACACGTTGTAACAGAATCAGAATGTTTACACGTAATAGAATCCGAATTGTTACATGTTGCAGTCGTAGAAAGTTTACCATATTACAGCGTATCTTACACAATTTGATTTATTTGTTGATTTATATTTGTTCATGGGTTTATATTTGTTCATTGATTTATATTTGTGTATTGATTTTTAATTGTTAATTTATTTTATTTGTCTATTGATTTTAATAGTTGTTCATTGGTTTACATATTTGCTTATTATTATTATTATTAATTAACTATCATTCATTTGTAATGTTACAACTATGACTGAACACATGTTTGCTGTTTGCAATGACTAGATACAAGTGCGGCTGAATCGGGTAACGACTTTCAGGAAGTTGAAGGCAGAGCTGCAGGAATTCTGGGTAAAATTGGTGAACACGTATTTTGTTGACAAGAATTATGTTGTGGTGAGTATAATGTTTACAGTTAATATTTTGAATAACAATTTATTATCTCAAATTTTTAATAACAATTTATTATCTCCAATAATTATATTAAAGCTTTGTGATTTTCTAAAAACTTTGTGGTGTCATAATTCATAATGATAATTGTTTTCCACAAAGTTGTGAATTTACAACATGTCAGACTGTGTTACGGTGATAAACAATTATCAAATAACATTTGGATGACAATTTAAAATTCAACTTAAATCCTTATAAGCAGATTGCACTAAAAAATCACTTCCTGATATTATAGTAGGTAAACATCCATACATCATATAATGCTCGCTGATTTGTATTACAATGTTGTTCTTTTTATTTGGTTACATTTGTTTCTATGAATTACAACTTCAGTGTATCATGTGTGCTTTTAAATAATTAGCTGCTAATTTACAGCATTTTAACCTGTTGCTTTTGAAAGATAATTGGTGAACCAAGCCAGAAGTTGATGGAGCAGATGGGAACGACAGAGAAGGAAAGGGTTAAGAAACAACAGAAAACACTGGGGGAAAAGGGGTTAACTGAAAATGGTGAAAATGTGGAGAAAGCGACAAAAGACAACGAGGTGGGTAAACCTATTGACTGGTGTGGTCTTTGAAATTCTGTCCTTTTAAATTCAATATCAAAGTTATTTTTGTAATAGCGTGCAAGTTCATGGTTTTCTTCATTTTTATTTCTGTGTCCATTTTCCATACTACTGTAGTTTAGTTAAAGGTGCAATGTGTGTTCATTATTTTGTAAATCATTTATGTAATATAGACTATTTATTCTAACATCTGCACTACCCAGATATATTTCAGTGAACTACAATTTTTTTCATAATTAAACCTTTATTTGTTTATGAATACCGACCTTGTGATTCAACATTCAGTGTAAACATGATATTCGGGGTGACACATTCAAATTAAACAGATATATATATATATACATATGTATGTATGTATGTATATATATATATGTATATATGAAACGTTAAACTTACATTACTTTGGATCTTTAGATAAAATGTCATGTGCAACTGAAGCAGTTGCACTGTGGTAATATAAAATCTTCAAGAAGCATACTTTGTTATGCCAATAACGTTAGAAGTGGGTGACATGAACTGCATTTCTGTTCCACTAGGTAGAGCCACCAGATGTGATGCTCACTTGTGTTCCTGTGCCGGACGTAAAGCGCATCGAGTTTCACCACATCCAGCCAAGCAGCAATCACGAGAGGAGCACAGCAAACAGTAATGCCAAGTTTCCATTGGCTGATATTCCTGTGCTGTTTCAACTGGACGACATTCAGACAAACTTTGTAACGGTCAGTGGGCATACATGGTCAAAAAAACTGTCTAGTTGGCTTGTCTTCACTCATTCTGATCATTATCGTCTTTTCCAACCTGTTGTCTTCTACACGCGTGATGTGCCCAAAGTGTGACAGCTTCTGTTTTGTAATTATCTGGATGACCTGATTGAATTTTTCAAGGACAAACTGGTTCGTTCTCTTGGCCGTCCATGGTATTCGTAACATCCTCCTCCAGCACCGCATTTCGAAGCTGTCAATTCATTTCCTTTCCATCTGTTTGATGGTCCACCACTCACATCCATACATTATGTTTGTACCATACACTTGGCATAACAGCGGCCAGTGACAGTAATTAAATCAATGGATAACAACACGGCACTGCGTCCTTGTATTCCAGAAATTGTTTTATATTTTGGATGCACCCGTACAGGCAAGGAATTTAAATTTGTCCTAGTAGTGTCATTGGAATTTGTCCTAGTAGTGTCATTGAAATTTGCCCTTGTAGCCCCACTGACATTTTTCCTAATTGCCACATTGCTTTGCTACAAATTCTCTTGATTCAGCATATTGATTCAGCATTGATGTACATAGTAATTTCGTTGAAGACTGCATTATCATTGCCAAACTTCAATTGCGATTTTCTCAGTTTCACTCCAGTGGCACTTTCAAGGTTATTGCATTGATGTGCACAATTGCATAGTCTCAGTTTATTGGTGTTTATGCTTGCAGTTGATAGGACTGTTGGACACGGCATGCCTGTCCCTGAAGCTCAAGCCCTATCTACCACTCTACCTAGAGGTCATCCTGGAGTCGTCTGTCCTCAGAAACGGAGGTCTGTGCTAGATATGGTGATCTGCTCATCTCAGCTTTAAAGTAGCATATATTGTACCTCTTGTATTGTAAACATTGAATGTCCTGATTGAAACTAGTACTCTGTTAGCATCACTTTAATGAAAGCTATGAAGATATGATTTGTTTACTGTGATGAATGATTTTGGTTCTGTGCATTGTTTATTCATTAAGACAGCTGATATGACATAGTTAAAAGGAAAAATTAGACATAAGCGTGAACTGTGTTATTATGAAAATTAACTCTTTTTACGTTTTAACGTTATTTACATGTGTCCCGCAGAATTGATTTCACATGAGGATATCATCACTGAGTTGGCGGCCGATACGGTCTACACTGCCACAAGTCTAGGGGTTATGGGGTCAAGGTTCAACTGTGGAAACTTCTCCGAGGTCGTATGCGTTGAGTTGAAGGTATGCTGTTGTGTATTTTAGAAGCTCTGGCTTTTAAATACCCAATAACTCATGGTTTATATTAGCTGTGCTATACTGTCTTCTCAGAGTGAAGGATAGCAACTAGCAAGATTACTCTAGAGTTGGTATTTTTCTAATCAGCCGGATTATATTAAAAGGGGCCCACAAAGGTGAGAGAAAATCCAGGGAGAAAATAGTATTGAAAGAACAGAAAATCAGTTAGTTTAACCAAAGGTGAGGTGATGTAAAGGGTTGGACTATAGGTAGAGGACGTCAATAAATTATAAGTCCTGATTTTATCTTTAAAAAAATATGCTTCATTGCATTTAAAAAAGCAAATGAGATGCCCTTTGATCTACTTTCAAAGGTTCAGAAAAGAAAAGAAACAAGTATTTAAAATACGATAGTCTAGTCATTATGTTTACTCAGTCATGACTTAGGCAATGCATGCTATGGTTGTGCCTATATGTATTTATGACATATTGGTGGGGTGTTCACAGGTTTCGGTGAACGGTGGCATTATGGCCTCAACTTTTAGGTTACTAAAGTATATAGAGTAGGAATTTTAGCAAGTAGTGTAATCCGGTGCTGCAGGATATGCAAATAGGCATTGTTTCGAGTATTGTCGGTGTTGGGTTAATGTTTTAATGTGCTGGTGACGATGCCATGAATTGTCTTGTGTTGTAAGAATATTACTACATGTACTGTATTGCTATGTCGAAATGTGGGCTCTGGGAGCATTGTGTCCAGGCGGCTTTGTATGAGGCTCAGCCACAGGCTTGGCATATGTTACAGGGTCCACATTTCATGCTCTTAATCGGAATAATATTCCATTAGGCATACCCTTAATAAACGTTATTCATTTGGCCTTTTCATATCTTTACATCTGGCTTGCGTTGTTGATTGCATAAATGTATTTTATGCTAGGATTTTTACCCCTTAACATTTAGTTTGATATTACCTCTGACCACTTGTCTACATAAGATAGATTTAAGTTAATGAAATTCACGTAATCAGGACTCATCTTTATGTAGACAACCAGCAGACATTCTAGTTTCAATTTGTAAAGTTGCTACAAAGAATTAATACCTGTTTTCAAAAAAACATTATTTCATAATTTTGACTACTAATGGAAAATCTTTCCATTATATGCCACCAGGTGGAGCTGGAGAAGTATGCGAAGGGCGTGCAGTGGTTACAAGAGCTTCTGTACGCTGTACGTTTGACCCCTAACCGCCTGAAGGTCATTGCAACGAAGATGTTGAAGGACGTGACACGGATGAAGCGAAAAGGGTCATCTGCCGTTGGAGCGGTCATGAGGAACATGCTCTTCACTCGATGTATGTACCGTATTCGACCTATTAAGCGTACGTGCCCTAACTAGCGTACACCCCCTTTTTAATCAGCTGGATCCATAATTATTGACTAGTGTGGAACAACTTAAAAGTGTCGCCATCTGTTGTTTTCAGTTGTTCTACACTAGTCACCAAATGACACTACTAGTGTTAAACAGTTGCCTTATTGTCTAGAGAAAAGAATTGGGTGTATGCTTGTAAGAGCCGATTCCTTGACATTTTTTCCGTGGCCCAATTTTTTTTTTAGCATACTGTATGATTATTAGGTCGAATACAATTTTTGTCTGTCTCTTTCTAAACACAACAAGGCATTCAATTTATACTGTGCCCCTTCAACATCCGATGCATCCAGAGAAATCACAAATCTGTATTGTGTGAATAGTTTAAGTAATGTGTGAATAGTTTAAGTAATGTGCACAGTCGGTTTAATAAAAGATTTTGTTAAAATCATCAAAAACTTTACTTTGATGATTAGAAACTTACAAAAGTGTGAATAGCTTTATATCATAGTATTTAGAGCCGGACCACTTTAGCAACTTTTCACTGTATTTTATCCAGTCAAAAATAATTTTATAATTTGTTTAATGATTTCATCAAAACAAGCTAGCATGTCGTAATCGATACTAGATAGGTTTGATTTTTTGTGCAATGAGTCAGAAACACGAAAAAATCGAATTGATGAGGGATCTTTAAGGATGGATTCTGTGTCTGTTCCGCAGCAAGCAATTTGTGCATCTCCAGCATGATGCGACAACAAACCTTCCTCAGTCAACTTCTCACACAGCTGGAGATCAGTGACACAGACTCAGCCAAGCAGGTCAGTTCAAGTAACGCTGTTGCTTGTGTCTAACCATGCTCTTCTTCTTTCGTGTCTTTCACACAATGTATTGCCACTTGCGGGCGTACGCCTTTGCTCGCTCAGTGACAGTGACGAGGTCTTCTGCGGTGCAGGCCTCATCCAGTAGGGGCCCATGGTAGAAGCGTGCTCGTCGCGGGTCCTGCCAGTTATCGTCTGATATCTGCAATTCTACTACTACCTTCTCACAAAACATCTAACCATGCTATTAGATGGACATTCTGTTGCCCTCCTCTTTATCACTGAAGTCTGGGGCGAGGCTGGCACCGATACTAGTCATCGATTTATGTGTTCCTTCTTCTTCCACCACTGTACCCATTTCACAGCCATCTCCACCACCCGCCTCCACTCGCCCTATCCCTCACTCCCATTCTCCACTCCCCTCGCATTACCACCAAATCTCTCTTCACATAGTCCACCCATCTCAGTCTCGATCTTCTCCTTCTACCCCTCTAAGCTTGTCCACTCTCTTTGTCAGTCGTATTAATAGACACAATAATAGACTTGTACAAACAGAATAATGTCTTGTAAAATAAAAATAGATAAATTTTCCTTCTATGAGACAAATTATCCAGAGGGCAATATATGAATGGAACGACGTATTTACTGATTGTGGTAATGCTAGCAGCGTGAGGATGCTTAAATAATTAAATTGGTAATTTTGTCCACTCCACGTTGCTTCAGTGCACTCAGCTATATAAATGATTACCCAGCCATAGACAGTGGTGAACAAATAGTCTTTGCGCAGTAATTGCAATGTGGCTGAATACTTCCCAGAGAAGGTGAGTTTGTGTTTGAATGAACAGGTCTGCCAGGGGTGAAGTGTAAAGCACTTTGAATGGTTCTGCTGACGGGGTATTGCACTATATAACAACGTACATTTACTTTTTTATCCATGTCCAGGTGGTGGCAGACATGACCGAACTGCAACAATTACTAACACGACCGTGCAACATCCGTGTACACCTGGCGGCCCCTGTTGAGAGACTGGTGAACCTTGGCATTACTCCGAATGCAGTGTGGGAGAAGGACTTCCTTCCCGCGGGTGTCGAGACAGCAGGAGAGAGGTCAGTCTGTGAGGAATTAACGTGGATACTGTCATTATGGGTCACTTGAGGTGTTTGGTTTCCTCTTGTGTTTGCAAGAGAGAGACACGACAGGCAAAATGGCCTTTTTTGAAAAATATTACACAAAATGTATTTCTGCCATATTCTCATAGTTTTGTATGTTTACTATCCAGAAAGTTTGTATGTTTACTATCCATATACCTCTAAATCACTTTTGTTCTTGGATAAAGCATGCATCTTTCAAGTAATATATCCTGTTATTCAATCTTTGATGGCCATTTTCTCGAAACCGTCTCTGGGAGTAATTATGCCAGCCTAATAAGGTTTGGAATGTTGTATTCAGCTTATTTTTCTCTACTCAACTGGTAGAACACATTTTCAAAATAATAATAAAAGTTTGAAAGTTACATCAGTATTTTGTTCGGTAGTTATAAAAAATTATATATATATATTGAAGATAATACTGATATCTTTGTTCAAGAAAGAATGGCACTGATTCAAATTTTTTCCAATATTTGCTCCAAATGGCAGCTATCTTATTTGTTTCCATAGAAACGGGCAATCTGGCAGAAAAATGTTTAATATAGTTTTTACTCAGACCCACTCTACAGTTTGGGCTGAAAAAAATCCTACCAAGCTGCCATGTTTCACCTTCATGCAGGGTATATATCAATTGCTACACTAACATGTGTTCCAGGCCCATTGTGAAGCGTGCAGTCGACTTCATCAGCTCCGATGCAGCCACCCCTTCAGGTATGGTAGTCGGGGTCGGTGCCGTTGAATCGAGCTTCTTCATGCAAGCAACACCTAGTGTGTCGTCGTTTGATCACGAGGATATCCCTGCGATCCTTGTGTTTGTGCAGTACCTGACTCAGCTGGAGGGACCGATGTGGAGACAAATACGGGGACTCGGCCTGGCGTACCACTACAGGTGGGTGTGACACGCAGCCACTCTTGTGTATACAGTCGCGCCTCGTTATAACGCGGTAGTCGGGGTCCACGACTTCGGACCGCGTTGTAAGCGAGGCGCGCTAGGTGTTCTCATATCTGCCACCAGGGAGCTACTAAACAACAGCGACCGCCGCCCGCTACACCAAGTCCATGAACCCTGTCGAAGCCCTGTGTGCTTGCAGCATTGTCTTATACGGCAATATGCAGTTTATGGAACTTATTAAACGCGAATACTAGCATCAACGTGTATTATTTTTAAATGTCACACCCTCTTGACTCTTGAACTGAATAAAACACATGTACGTATACCGTTATGGAATAGATCTACTACGATGATGATGTGCTGGAGCAACAGGCTTACGAATCGAAAATAATAACCTGGACCTGAGCAGCCGAAAACGTATATGATTTGACAAACGTAGTATGCAAGCTGATAAAACACAGAAAAAGACAATAAGTAGAATTAAGAATTGTTTCACTTCATCTTTCAACCGATCTCGACCGAAGCATAAATTTATTACGCACCACTTAACATCGATTCATCATTTCATATGCGGATGACGAATTCGTATTTTCGCCACCGGTAGCGCCATGGGTTAGGAATTTGGCATGTTGGTTTCGCGTCGCGAAAGCGATTAAATTTACGATGTAACGGAAGCATGTAATTTCACCCAAGTGTTCTATTGGTACTGCTTGTTAAATGCATTTAAAACGGTTGATCTGATTCTTACACGAGGCATATTTGTGAATCTCGATTTACAAACCGTCGAAGCGAAGCCAGCGACAGCGATTGATGTCGGCGGCAGCGCAAAACAAACAACACGTTGATACTCGTTCATTGACATTGTTCACCTAATGTTTCTTGAGAATTGTCAAAGCAATTCTAAGTAGGTTTAAGCGGGCCCATTTGACATTTTACCCTGGCGGCAGAAATTCGGGGTCCACGACCGACCGCATTATATCCGAATCCGCGTAATAACGGGGCGCGTTATAACGAGGCGCGACTGTAGTAACTATTTGTGTACTTACTTACTTATTTACTTATCTTCTTCACACCCTGGTTGGTGCATAAGGCAACTTAGTAACTTCCGCCGTTTCATACGATTTATAGCTGTGGTCTCCACCATCTTCCAAGAACTCCATCACTGTTTGTTCCTCTCTACTACCACAGTCCTTCTCCATGTTGATTTTGGCCTTTCTCTTTTCCTTTCACCTTCAGTGGCCCAAGTTAATGCTATGTTTGTGTTATTCCCATCTCCTAAGTGTGTGGCAGGCCCATCTCCATCGTCTGATCTTGATGTCTTCTGATGTTGGTGGCACACAAGCGCGGTTGTGTAGCTCGTCTTTCGACACTTTTATTGGCCAGTGTATCTTTTATATTCGTTGTAAGCATGGTCTTTGAAAAACGTTCAATTTATTCTTGTGTAGGACTTATTTACATCACTAGATGACTAGTCTTCTGATTCGAGTGTTAATTGTTTTAATTGTCGCTGATTTAAAACTCCCAGCTCAATTTGAGTTTTCAGTTGTCTCATTTTGGAATCATTTTGTGAAAAACCTGGCTTCCACTATGACATATTGCAAATGTGTTATTTAGTTTTGATGAAATCTTCAGACAAACGTTTAAATTATTTTTTACTCTGCCCATTAAAAATTTGGAAAAAAGTTCTTTCAATGATTTTAAAAGAACTCTTCTAGTAAACCGACTGGGCATGTATTACTTAAACTATTCAGACATGGCAAATTTGAACATGAATGAACCCAATTCATGATGGGCAAAATGCATTGAGAAGGCTGTTTAAGCCTTTACCATACATTGTAGTGTCGTCTTTACAGCATGTTCCTGAAGCCGGAGTCTGGTCTTCTCTACTTCGTACTGTACAAGTCGACCCACGCAGCCAGTGCGTACAAAGTCGCCAAACAGATTGTTGTATGTATCCTTGGACATATACTGGAAAGTTTTGTAATACTTCATAATTTCACACTGCTGATTTCTAACCTCCAAGTGTTGTTTGTGGAAATTGTGGTGTAGTGACATTTGCTGATGCTTCAGCACAAACACGTAAAATTACTGCAAACAAACAGAACATGCAGTGCCTTCTGGGATATTATCATCTAAAATAACTATGCCTGATTGTTGGATTACAAGGTTATAACACAGTGTATGAATATAGAACATGTATACTAACTATGATACTATTTACAAACATCTTCAATAATCATGTCAAAGCTTTGTATTTGTCTAACAACTCCATGGTGTCATATTGATAATTGTTTTTAATTGTTTACCACAAAGTTGTGAATTTCTCCAAGCTGTCATACTGTATCACAGTGCCGCACCATGAGCGGTTACATGATTTAAAACAATAGTAGTTCCATAATGTTCAGTTCCCTGCTTGGAGCTGCATGACGCAAAAGTGGTGAAATTTCTCATGCGACTGACATTTACAAAATTAGTATGCGGGTCTTGGCTCCCTGCCCCCTTTAGTACGCTTTATATGAACAGGTAAATGTTGACAATTGTGAACGACCCCCTAAGGTAACAGGTCTGAACATTCCTTTTATTCATTTCATTATGGAACTTTGTGTCTATGTAGCTAAATAAAACTTTGGGTATGAAAAAAAATGGTATGAAAATTAACTATATTGAGAAATGTTCAGTAACTTGTGTAAATAAATTGCCAATGTTATCTCGCTGCCCCAGGACGGCTACATGGATGGGTCGACAGCCTTCTCACCGATTGAGATGGAGTCATGTAAGAGCAGTCTTATCTTTGAGCTCATCGAGAAGATCAAGACTCCGGCCAAGGCATCTGTCGAGTCACTGTTGACATACTTCAAGCAAGTTGACAAGGACTACAACCAGTAAGTTGTTTCAGGACACTGGTTCTAAAAGGTTCAAATATATACCTGCTCTAACTGGCATTAACTGTTCTCACTGGCTTACAGATCCACCTTCATGTTCCTAATTCTTCCCTTGCCATTGTTCTGTATGCTTGACATAGCTGTCTACCACAAATAATTTTTCAAGGGACGAATTCCACGAAAATCTGGACATTAATTTGCTTTCTATATTTCGGGACATCTCGTCATTAATAATACAATAACACATACACAATTTCCAGTGCTCAGTCTTCTTGAAATTAACATTTTCTTTTCAGATCAAACTTTTTTTTTTATTCAGTTATTAGTCATTTCCAAATACAATCACATTTATTAACTTTTATCAAACATAATATAATTGAGTTAACAAAACAAAAAACTTAGCAATGACATATTATGCAAAAACATCCACACTATTTTGATACAAGGCAACCCTTGAACATTTATGCAAGTTTCAATAATAAATGTTCTCTAGTTGCAATGCACCAGCGCGTAGTGCAGAATGTGACACTCCATCAGGTGCTATGTTGATGTCTCTTGCTGTTTCAGACGCCTCATCCAGAAGATCTCTGCCGTCTCCCTGGACGACGTCAAGAGGGCGGGGACCGTGTATGTTGCCCCACTGTTCGATGTGAACAGGTCAAAATGCGCTGTCTGCTGTCACCCCTCTAAAGTGAAGGAAGTTGCTGACAACTTCAAGGGGTGAGTAACTGGGGTTGTAAGTTATGGTGTCACATGGAGGACTGGTCATTTCTCACTTAGTATGGTCAATAGACAATTATGTGGTTATTTGTCAGACTGGGTCCAACTACACAAAACCATTACACCATTTCAATTATAAATGCATTATGCGGAGCCAACTGTTTATTAAAAAAGTTTATTCAGTATTTTTTAATTATAGCTATTGATTTTCAATTGTGATATGAAAATAATTGTAATTGATGTACTTTGATGCAGTTGCATGAAATAAATCAATTACAGCATAATTTCATAACCAGAATCAAATACAATTACAGCATTTTTCTTGTATATAATCAATTACAGATACATAATTGGGTCCAGCTCATGTTATTTGTAGCTTGGCTACAGATCAGTGATAGGTAAACATTTGAGGTAAAAATCAATTTGTAGGTCGTAAGAGGGCTTGCGTGAATTTGACAAATATTGTAGCGTGTTAATAATGTCCTGTTTATGATGCATAAATCAGTCCATAGTAGAACCTCGCTCCCCTTGATAATATTTCAGCAAAATTTTTATTAGCTCGGGAACCATGTGATACTATTGCTCTTTATGGCACAGATGTCTATTTAATGGAGAAAAGTATGCTCACAAGTTATTATGGAATATTCATGTATTACTACTGCTTATAAGAACATTATTTTAACATTTCATTAGTTACTAAAACTTGATGAAATTTAATTATGAAATCTGTTTATGAAACCAGCCCACCCACTGAAGTTTTACTTGTCCTAGGTCTACCCACTGAGGTTCCACTTGTCCTAGGTCAACCCACTGAGGTTCTACTTGTCCTAGGTCAACCCACTGAGGTTCTACTTGTCCTAGGTCTACCCACTGAGGTTCCACTTGTCCTAGGTCAACCCACTGAGGTTCTACTTGTCCTAGGTCAACCCACTGAGGTTCTACTTGTCCTAGGTCTACCCACTGAGGTTCCACTTGTCCTAGGTCAACCCACTAAGGTTCTACTTGTCCTAGGTCAACCCACTGAGGTTCCACTTGTCCTAGGTCAACCCACTGAGGTTCTACTTGTCCTAGGTCAACCCACTGATGTTCTACCTGTGCAATGTAATCGTAAATAGGTGCCCATTATGTGTACAAACCATATAGTTTGTGTCCTTGTTGGTTTCAGCCTGTCAAGAGATTTGAAGATCCTCAACTCAATCGAAGACCCATTTCTGTGCAACATGTAGATCTGTTATGCTGAAGTGTGTGCACTGGAAATAAATCTGGTGATTAAGTTAATTATTATTAATCAAGTGATGTGATGAACTGATTCTCAGAATATGATTTAATCTAACATAATTGTTTAACATTTGATTTGTCTGCTGCAATGTCAGGGTTTGTGAACAAAACCAGATTACTGTAATAAGACATTTTTTCTCAGTACGGCATATTGAGGAAAGCCTGATATTGCACCTGATAAAAGTTACTAGTTAGTGCAAATAATGTTATTAAGACTGTTGCTTTGTGTAACTGGAATAAAATGATGCTGTCCATTTCGTATCTGTTTTGTTTCATCTGGTCTACGAGCTGTGGTGATGTTGAAAAAACAAAATGAGATTTGAGATGAGAAAACAAACACAGGAAATACACATAATGTGAAATAGAACCCAACAACAGAAAAACATTGTACACATCTTTGTTTATTGTAAAAATTATGGCAAAGAGTGTGGACCTTTTTAATACTTTGCCATGGTCACCGATTCATATAACAATTATGACAAATACAAATGACCTATGTACACAATACAGACAGGTGGTAACAAGTGGTTCTAGGGCAAGGATTCTTTGTTCAGTGGTATTATGTATGGGTTCTTTGTTCAGTGGTATTATGTATGGGTTCTTTGATCAGTGGTATTATGTATGGATTCTTTGTTCAGTGGTATTATGTATGGGTTCTTTGTTCAGTGGTATTATGTATGGGTTCTTTGTTCAGTGGTATTATGTATGGGTTCTTTGTTCAGTGGTGTTATGTATGGGTTCTTTGTTCAGTGGTATTATGTATGGGGAAAATTAAAAGATATGGAATTTGGACACAGGTGCACATGTTCAAATCACAAATCCTCAGTTCGCTTGAATATATAATTTTTAATAAATTACTTTTGTAAATCGTCACAATGGGGGATACAACTTCCAATTATTTGAATAAACTCGTCTGAAAGTACAGTCAAACCTCGCTTTATGGTCACCTCAGTAACACGGCCATGTCGCCATTATGGTCACCCCGGGAGACGGTCCGAAATTATTTCCATTACAGTAAAGTATAGGACATTTAGTCCCGCTAATACAGTCACCTCGCTATTCAGGTCACTTTTTTGGTGACCTTAATATCTAGGGTCGACTGTAGTTGCCAAGAATATTGTACAAACAAAATACTTGCATCGCATCTAACAGAAACCAACTGCAAGGAGTTGGAATTGATTAAAATAGAATCAGTCTTGCCGAATACTGGGATTAAATGTTTAGCATTTGGAAGAAGATACAGATGTGGATCTTCAGACACAAGCCTAAAGACCTATGTCCCCTGGATGGACTTTGACCTACAGCCCCTGTTTGACTGGAATGCTACTAACGGGGTCACTGCCCAGCAGTGCTCAAGACCTTTGACCAATCTCTCGGGTTGAGTGCAGCATCCTCAACATCTCTGATAAATAGGTCAGACAGACATGAAGAATGCTGGTGCCGCACTAATCTATACAAAATGGTTCTGTTGTGTCTGCAGCAGAGAAGTGCTGGAATGCATATCTGCACAACTATTGCTTGTGATGTAGGGTGGGGTATCTCGTCTTGTTTTCATGGCACACAGCAAGAACACACAAACATACCCATCGCTGCTTGTTGAGTCAATGTCCAAATATCTTGGTTGACTTTCTAGCTGTATTTATCCTTCAACTCGCTTCTCCACTATTGCTGCTGTTCAAGACAAATATCCTGTCAACCTGTCTACAAAATCAACACCATGGACTGCATGAAAATATATGCATCCATTAGTGTAGTGTTAGATGCAGATTCTCATTCAGACACAGTATCGGATGCATTTAAACAAAGTATCACCTCCGTCTAGGCAAGGTTTCACCACCACGTAGATCCACATTCGTTTCTATCTAGACATGGTTTCACCCAGTCTAGTCTAGATGCAGTCTCATTTCCTGTCTCTAGACATGGTCTTGCTTTTAGACACGGTCTTGCCTCTAGATATGGTCCTGCCTCTAGACACAGTCCTGCCTCTAGACACGGCCCTGCCTCTTGACACAGTCCTGCTTCTAGACATGGTCTTGCCTCTAGACATGGTCTTCCCACTAGACACGGTCTTGCCTCTAGACATGGTCTCACCACCGTCAAGATACAGTCTCACATCCATCTTCCACAGTCTTGCTTCCATCTAGAAAACAAATTCTCTTCTGCCTAGACACAATCACTCTCTTGATGAGTTCTCGTCTCTGTCTGTTGCCTCCTGTAACCTTCGATGTGACCTGACACAACCTTCGATGCAATCTGATATGACCTTCGATGTGACCTGACCCCGACATGGGTCACACGTGTCATTAGTCATGTTTGTGTCGTTTCCAGAACCTCTTGACCTCGTCATGCCCACTGCGATCGACAACCATCATGCGAGAGCGTGGGTTCTCCCACATCAATACACCCAGGTCCTGTAGAACAACGGCAACCACATAAGAACATCATAGTTGTTACTGCATAACATGTTTTATTACATACACTCATGAGTAATTCAGTCACACTATCTTTTTTTATGCAGACTTACTGCCTGCAGATAGCCCAACAACCTTTTAATAACAAGGATCTTATTTATTTCAGTTATTTCACTTATTTTAAGTTATCTTAACTTATTTTAACCTTGTTAGCACCTTTGAGCAGATATTTTCCTAGATACACATCAGATTATAAATGTATAATTTAGTATTTTTATTACGGCTTTCAGTTTTTTAGTTTTCCTCGAAAGGTAACCCCATCAAATTTGTTCTGAATTAACCCAACCCTTACCAGCACGCAGATGAATATTGCATTAAACCGTCTGACATGTTAAAACATAGTTTGAACTGCAATTGTGACACTGGAAAGTGTTTACTCTCAAACTCAAAATGGTGAGACCATCACTACCTGAGCGGGGGCCAATACTCCTACAGAGAGACACGTACCCTTGCATAGTCACGGAGCAGCTCAAAGTCACTCTGAGACAGGAACTGATTGTACAAGACACCATCAGTAAACTTGAATCGGTCCCTCTCGAGTTCCCACAGTTGAATCTGGTCACTGACAGTAGGTGGCAGCACAGGTTTCTGGGAAGGCATGAGGCAGGATGCGCTTTGACAACTGAGATATGCTCACGACCAAGATGAATAAACTTTGCAAGTTTTGCAAGTAATAATACTATAGTCGAACTTCACTTTACGGTCACCTCGCTATTATGGTCACCCTGGGACAGTCCCACATTACTTCCATAGCAGTTAAGTATAGGACATTCGTCCTGCTAATACAATCACCTCGCTAGTATGGTCACCCAGGGACAGTCCCACATTACTTCCATAGCAGTTAAGTATAGGACATTCGTCCTGCTAATACAGTCACCTCGCTATTATGGTCACCCTGGGACAGTCCCACATTACTTCCATAGCAGTTAAGTATAGGACATTCGTCCTGCTAATACAGTCACCTCGCTATTATGGTCAATTTGGCCCAATCCTGATGGTTATCTTAATACTGAGTTCTTACTGTATTTTTAAACTTGTTAAATATATATATATATATATATATATATATGTACCAATTATTACGCAGACAAGTCATTTAAAGTTGATTAAAAATTGATGTTAAAGGTAAGAAATTTTCCATGCAAATTAACCAATGGAATGCTTGGCAATATTAAAATTATTAGTTGCATGTTTCAATGGCACATAGTAAACATTTCACGACTAACTAATATTGTGGCAGATCTAGCTATTCACCTTTGCTTGTAGCTGTGGGTGGGCATGACTTCGCAGGAAGTGAATCATCTGAAAGACAACAAACCATTGCAGTCATCTCCCGATTAAAGGAACGTACAGCAATTTTAATGTATTTTTAAACGGGCAATAAAGTTCTTGAATTTTTAATCTTCAGGGAGCTATAAGTTATAATTACATCTCCAATCCAATTTGATCTATATAAATAAATCTTTAAGTAACAGAAGAATTAATCCAACATGCTTACCAATGAAACCATTAGCATGAAGATGAACATTACATGGTACACACCTGGTCTGCTGTAATGCCTCGACTGAGAGCTTCTCTCACGCTGTCTCGAGTAATGTTGGCAACAGCAAGATTCGGAAATCTGGATTGGAGCAGATATCATGGAACATGACCACAGCAAGGCTTGTCACGAGCTTGGGAATGCTTGCAAAATTACGAAGTATAAATTGTTAAATGTAAGGCCCTGTACTTCTTCCAATTAGTTGAGAAATGTGATCAAGCTCTAGCAATAGGAATACAGAAGAATTACTGAGAAAGTACCCCAAGAAATTGCAACAGTTTCCCATGTAGTTTGATAAACAGCGTTGATGCATTTCTGTGATTTTATTTATATACCAATAACTTGTAAGATGTGTATTTTACTTAAAATTACCTTTAACCTTGCATAAAATATTCAAACAGTCAGGACATATAATTAAATGCACAAATCCTGATACAAAGATAGAAAAACACACTCAGCAGAACAATGATAACTAACCAAAAAAATTCAGAGGACTTACCTGTAAACCATCTCACAGAATAATGCCAGCAGTGCCACCTGTAGGGAGGAATCTGAAACAATGTGGTTGTTTTTGTTTCTTAAGCACATCAGCCATGTCATCCACTGCAGTTCATGACAAACCATCTATGTTTACATCATCAGGGATCATTCCAATTGTTCGACAACTCCCCTGGAAATTTATTTAGCCCATCTCGAATCAGGTTTGTTGATGTTCAAATCTGTAGTGTGTGGCGCCAAACTTTCAGGGGTTCATCTATGATCCCACGGTTGGGTTGTCAGTTATAATTTTTTTTTAATTCACTCTTTGTAGTTATTATGTACAATTGTCTGCAATGCTGTTTGAATAATTATGTACAATTGTTCACAACGTCATGCATCTTTTCTACGATTGTTCAAAGTTATGTAATATGCTAGATGTTACTGTAATGGCCAGTATGATGTCGGAGTTTTGAAGAAGCCATTAAGGTATTGACTGCATGAAAGGCATAGATGGATATTTCTGTGATAGTGTTGTGTATCCTGACAATTTTACAGTCAGTACGAACTACCGTCTGAAGGATGTGTATTTTGCTAGTTTTTTATAACCTAAAATTAGACTTCTACCCTCCCAGACCTGCCCTATAATTGACCCACCTGTGTGCCCTGTAATTGCCCCATGATTCACCTACCTGTGTATGCATATACCCTGCTGTTCGTCTCCACGACGATGTAGCCTGGCATATTACTGTCAACGCCCCTCGTGGATGCCCCCGTTGCCAGGTTGATGGCCAGCATCGTGGGATAGTACCGCTGAGACTTCCTCTGAATACCAACACAACCACCATCAACACTACTGAATACCAACACAACCACCATCAACACTACTGAATACTAGCACAACCACCATCAACACTACTGAATTCCAACACAAATAGTATCAACACTACTGAATTCCAACACAACCACCATCAACACTACTGAATACCAACACAACCACCATCAACACTATTGAATTCCAACACAACCACCTTCAACACTACTGAATTCCAACACAACCACCATCAACACTACTGAATACCAACACAACCACAATCAACACTACTGAATACCAACACAACCACCATCAACACTACTGAATTCCAGCACAACCACCATCAACAGTACTGAATTCCAACACAACCACCATCAACACTACTGAATTCCAGCACAACCACCATCAAAACTATTGAGTACCAGCACAACCACCATCAACACTACTGAATTCTAACACAACCACCATCAACACTACTGAATACCAACACAACCACCAAACACTACTGAATTCTAACACAACCACCATCAACACTACTGAATTCCAACACAACAACCATCAACACTATTGAATACTAGCACAACCACCATCAACACTACTGAATTCCAACACAAATACTATCAACACTACTGAATTCCAACACAACCACCTTCAACACTACTGAATTCCAACACAACCACCATCAACACTACTGAATTCCAACACAACCACCATCAACACTACTGAATTCCACCACAACCACCATCAATACTACTGAATTCCAGCACAACCAGAATGGTTGTCAGAATGTGATGGTTTTATGTTGTTTTTACATCACGACTAGTCAGCCCTTTTGAAGTTGAATCAGAACATCTTGCCAACCAGCTTTCTTGTTGGTCACCATTGACAAGACAAACATTAACATGATCATTCGAATATAAAATAAAAAATCTGATCATTGTTATCATAAAATCACAAAATCTCCACTATTTGTCACTGATATCATGCAATAGTATTAACAGGTGGTTATGTTTGGCTTTATGGTCAATGTACAACTTTATCATTTCTTATTTAATATCTCAAGACATACAAACACGCATTTACTAGAAAGTAATTATAAAACATAAAAAAAATACAGTCCGTCGTTTGACAAAGACCCTGATACACTTGTAGAATAACTGTGACCATCAGATTCTATATTGAATTACAACCTTGCAAAACCATTGTGACATATTATATGGATTATCAGTAAGCAACGGAAAAAGAATTTGTACCTAGAATAAAGCAGCTGCTTCAATAATAATAACTCTTTTTATAATTAATCTGCCTACCTTCCTTTGGTAGACAAGACCAAGCTCTCGTAAATGTTGAAGAAATCGAAGGTGGGTCTCTGTCATGCCCTCTGTTGAGTAATCCTGCAAGTCACAACCCCTGGGATGAGTGCTTACCTCAGTTGTGGTTCAATTAAGGTCATAAGTAGCCAGTCAAAAAATCTTCAAAAACATTTTTACCAAAACCAGTACAAAGTGAGGCTGCAAACTGAACAAGTCATGACCCCCAAGGTCTACATCATGTGAGATGAGGTTTGCTCATTTACAATATCAGTGTTAAGATATTAGAAAGAGAAAGTGAGAGAGATATACATTTATTTTGACCAAAAAACATAGCCCCTCGGTATGTACAATAATATCGAATACAAATCAGAAAATTTAAGTTAACTGTAATATTCTACAACTGATGAGCCAAGAAACAAATTCAACAAATACGTTGGTCAGGGAGACCGTCACTAAACCCAGTCTGGTCGCTATTGTGTGGCCTCCCTTAACCACTATTCAATAACTAGCACGACTCCCCCTGCTGCATATCACACCTTTCAAAACGACAGCAAGAAGATTAGAACCCAGTTTCAAATCCTCTTGTTACTGTTTCAAAAATTTGGCAATTTTGTTTACTCCACATTGTCTCAGTTCACTCAGCTGTATACATGAGTACCTGGCTACAGACAGAGGTGGATATTTGAACGAATAATCTTCATGCAGTAATTGTATTGTGGCTGTATGCTTCCCAATGAAGTCAAGTTGGAATGAACAGGTCTGCCAAGGGGTGATGCAGTGTAAAGCAGCATTAAGCTGTCACATGGCCAGGATACCGTGCCATATAAGAACATACCTTTTTCAAACCTCTATATGGTGCATCCACCTAAGCACTGTGAGACGTCTTCAACAACCAAAGTCAGAGTAATTTATTCCTATCACCTCAAGTCAATTTATTGCACCAATTGATAACTTCACATTAATCGAGAACACTGAACAGCTTAGCCTTAGTGATGAGAATTTGATAGTTATCATTCATAGACATTAAACACATTCTATAACTCTCCCCACATCCGTATTGTTGAGAATTTGATTGATATCATAAACATAAAATTTTACGTTTAGTAATTCTCCCTACCTTGCCTAGTGATGAGAACCCGAGTTGAAAGAGGAACGACAGTGACTCCACCAGATCAAGACCTCGTGACTGGCAACAAAACAGAAGAACACTGAACAAATAACAAATGCATTAAAACCATCAAAGCCACTGATAGAACCTACTTCCTGGAATGGATCAGAAGTGGATCTCGGAAAGATTTATGGATGTTACAACAATTTCAACACCGACAGCACAAAACTGCAGTGATAGCCGATAGTTGGCAACACTTAACATATGCACGCTTTTATTAAGTTCTGTCATCATCGCATGCAGCTTTTTGTACTCAATGAACATGTCATGACATATGCTGCTAGTTCCGTTGTAATTGGACCAGTCAGACTTATCCAATTATGAAATCATTTCTGCACTGTCGGACACAACATTGTGTGTCAAGCACGTTCAAGTATTTTCACAAGCTCTAAATTCATTTTGCTGTATTTTATAACCAAAAATACACGTCACACAAAAAATAGCAGTCAGCCTGGTTTTGGATGCCTACAAGGAACGCATGTGTTACGTGAAGCCCTCTGTCGGCTACTGTCTTCTACAAGGTTCCTCATTACCACAACAGTTTCCAGACTTGAGTTATATTACAGACAATCTATTTCTAGTACTACTTCTTTTACTATTATGTTAATCCTAGGAAATCTATCATAGGACAGTGATTAACTACTGTACAATAAAATTAGTGGAAGTAGATAACATGCTTATTAAACTGTGTATATATTTTGTAAAATGTGTTTTACAACTGTCGACACCTGAATTAGTAAACATAAGAGGAGCGCCACATCTCATAGACTGTTTGTGCAGAATCCTAAATGCATTATTGCATCTATAATTAAACAATACTTAGGGATGATTTCAAAATATCGATGTATAAGACTACATGAAACTGATATTATTTAACTTCGGACAACATGAAACTTTGAATTGCATCGACTTGTGTGCAACTTCACATTTCCCAGGTGGCACTTCAGTCATCACAATGCAAAACTGCTTGAATATATCAGTAATCCCCCTTATGAATTGTGATCAGAATATAAACAATGGTTTTTTGAAAAAAAAATCTTTGCTGAACGAAACAGAAGCTAACCCCTCACCCCTGTAAAACAAATTTTGTGTAGTACTTTTGCGGTCATCCCATATTTCTTCCCAAACCGTTTCCCATACACTCACCTCTACAATGTCCAGGTACTGTAGCATGAAGAACCACACCTGGGACGACATGTCTAGAAGCAGAAACTGGAAGCCAGCAGGCGTGATGTATTGCTCTATGTCACCTGGTTTGCTGTAAACATACATCGGGACATCTTTATTCATCATCCATCTTATTTTACTGCATTTTAAACAAGGGGTTTGTTTGCTCAACTTTGCTGTAAAAATATATAAAGGAATTTTTTTATTTACATATAAAATCTTATCTTATTTTGCACAGGACTTGTTTAATCTCTAATTCATGTTTATCGATATGTTTCTCTGACAAGATTGAAGTCAAAGTACTCGTTACTCATACATATCAAAGTACTCGTACTTGTAATCGTTACTTTAGAAAAATATGAGTGTCCAAATGATATATCTGTATTGTATGAATCCAGGAATATTATTCACAGGACTGTTGGACACCAGAAAGAATGGTAAAGTAGGAAAATGAGACTCTAAGATTTTATAACAAATGTATCATACAATTTTAATAAAATAAATACTCGTACTCAAGTACTTTTGAAAGTACTCATACACTATCTGGATGAAATAATCATTACTCGTATTCATACTCAAAGCACTCGTACTCGAGTACTTTAGTCGGGTACTCGCCCCAACCATGTTCTCTGATTTGACAGGAAGACTATATGAATATCTTCATGTCAGACTAAACTGCAAAGAAATAATTAAGAAATAGATTCTTCTTCCACACCGGGTCCTTGGATTTAAAATGTACTGTTTTCCATAGTATTCTCTGGGGTATCTATCATGTTTACTTTATTACAAGTAGTTGTACTATCGATTGTCAATGAACAAATTAATGTAGGATGTGTATGCTCAAATTTATTAAAAAACATATAAAACAAAAAAAAATTGAAATCACACAGTACTACATACATGATGCATCCCTGTAAAACACAAAGCTGTGTTAGAAACTGACTATCACTGACAAATAATCTGCATTTCTTCAATAAAAAATTTTCTAAGTGAATGACACCAACCTCTTCTTCATGAGACCAGAGTGAGATAAGACTTCGATGACATCTCGAGTCACCCCGCTGACCCCTTCCTTTGAGCCGACCATGTAGTGCAGTACACACTGCAAGACACCACACTTTGTAATGACAGATTAAAAGAAAAATTTGAATATATAAGATGGGGTGAGATCATATTTATTTCTGCCATTGATGGCCATTATAGCATTACATGGGCACCTTGAAAACTATGTCCAACAGTTTTCTTTAAACTATCACAGTAAACATTGGTAGCTTTTGCCAAGATAGTGTATTGCATAATTTCATTGCTACATCAAAGTTTGTTCAAACCCAGGGTTCTGCCTCAAACATGAAAGTCTACTTTAACAAGATCTGCACAATCCTAGATGCTACCATAATTTTTTGTGAAAAGTAGATAGAGACTGTAGTCTTGGTTACCAAGCCATAGTTTACCATGTTTACAATGGCCACTAGAGCTACATCACAGAATGTGGTGGGCAATGTCACAATAATTGTTCCAAAGATCAAATTAACTTTCCAAAGTGAAAATAAAGCATCAATAAAACCCTGAACAATTTGTCACACAGATCATTTTAGTTTGCATGCAAGCCAATCAGATCATTTTAGTTTGCACGCAAGCCAACAAAATCAGCACAGATGGGGCAAGACCACCTCCAGAGCCAAAGCAAGCACACTGTGAACTAGATACTCAAGATGCTGGTACTGCTGGTAATGTAGGTAATCTTTTGAATAAATAAAATTTTTTATTGATAATCAACGTTTAAAATTATTTATTTGTAAATAAACTAGGAATGTGTCTGCAAGAGAACTTATGGGAATCACACTGAACAATGAGAACTTCTGTTGACATTATTACATCTGACCTACTTCCCAGCGTTCTTTGGCGTATGTGTTCAAGAAGGGAACATCCCTCACGTGTTTGTCAGAAGTCAGCGGCCCAGATCCGGTCCAGGGATTCCCCCTGTAATAAGTAATACAAGTAATTTTACACATTTTCTACTAAAAAAGGAATAAAACAAAGATTTATAAAATAGTTGAAAAGCATAAAACAAGACAACATATTATATGTCGTAGGGCATTAATATAATCTGGTGGATATCAACTAAACATATTATTTGACTGAGATGTCATCTTTTAAATAATGAATAATTTATATAAATAACAGCTAAATATTCTGATTAAAAACCAGATTATTTACAGCGAAAGACTTGTGAAATGTGAGGTTATAGTAATAATAATATATTAGTGTGGTTACTCGGCGATGCCCGGGTGTGTTACTGCAATGCAATGCATTGGGGGAAACAGTGTTCCTGGCGATGCCCAGGTGTAGATCTGTTACTGCAGAGGCAGATTCAGTGCCAATTCAGTGGTGTGGTGGGTGATGCGTCTAGTGTCCTAGTGCAGGGAGTGAGTAGTTGGTAGTGCATGTGCTTCACGCTCTCGCTTTCAGCTGCGACCGCCAGATAGCTCCCTCAAAGGGACATGAGTGCGCAAGCCTCCCCTGCTGGCACATAGCCTCTCCATAGACAAGACCCTAGCATGATCTCCTCGTGGTACACCGCGGTAACTCGGCACCTTACGGCCCCAAGTTAACATGCTAGGGATCTAGGAGGACAACTCTGATTCTAAAACCTAGGTAGAACTCATTAGCCTTGGTAGGCAGTGGGTCTAGGAGAAGGAAAACTCTGATTTCAAACCATGGGCAGGTCAAGTCCACTAGTCATGGAAGACAGTGATCTAGAGGAAGGAAAACCTGGAAGACAAACCAACCACATGGGTCAGCATGGGCAGCGCCATGGGGTTCAACTAAATGACCCAAATTACATCCCATGTTACTTAGTAATTACAAGATTGGCTACCGCATGAGGGGGAACCGACGCGCTGGGACTCAGATACCAGTGAGAAATCAGCGAAGACATGGGGGTGGTCGAACAGCCGGCACCGGCTCTCATGAGAAGTCCAGAGTGCCAACCTCAATGTGGGTACAATGACTGGAAAAAGAGTGGAGGCAGTTGAGCTAATGAAGAGGAGGCAGCTCTTGGTGTTGGGGATCCAAGAAACATAGTGGAAAGAGGACAGAGCAGTGAACCTGGGTGAAGGATTTAAGATGCTGCATGCAGGGGGAGATGGAAAAACAAATGGAGTGGGAGTGATTATGAATGAGGAATACAGTAAGGAAGTCATCAGGATAGAGAGATGAGGAGGCAGGATCATTGCAGTGTGGACATTGGTTGGAGGACAGATGATGTGTATACTATCAGTATATGCAACACAGACAGGGAGAATGCAAGAAGACAAGGACGCATTCCGAAGTAACTTGGAAGAAATTATCGAACATGTGGCGCCTGAGACAGTGTTGGTTGTGACAGGTGACATGAATGCACATGTGGGAAAGAGACAGAACAGCGAGGAGACCGTAGGAAAGTATGGATGGGGCTCAAGAAACAGAGAGGGACAAGACCTGGTGGAGATGCTCGCCAGAAACCAGTTGGTGGTGGTAAACTCCTTCTTCCAGAAGAGGGAGTCATACAAGATAACGTACAGAAGTGGGAACAACAGAACAGAGATAGATCTGCTGATTGTCAGAAGTTGTCAGCAAAAGAAGGTTAAATACTGCAATGTTTTGGCAGGAGAGCACATAACGAGCCAACATAAACCATTGGTTTATGAAATGTGGATAGGAAGAGACAAACAAAGAAGGAGGAAGCAAAGGCAGGTGATCAGGTGAGGAAATGTGAAGAAGTGATGGAAAAATAAAAAAAGCGAAGTCGATAGGAATTCAGGATACTTAAAGAACAAAGGGAGGATGTGGAAGCAGAGTGGACAGCATTTAGGGAAGGCTTTGTTGGAACAACTGAGGAGAAATGTGGCCAAACATCAGGAAAGCCCACAAAAGGCAAAAGAAGAAAGAACAGTGGTGGCGGAACCTGGAAGTTGAACAAGCAATACAAGAAAAGAAAACACAAGGCTGAAACAGAAGTACTGGGAGAAGAAGAACGCAGCAAACAAGGCTGTTGCGAAAGCAAGAGATAAGAATCAACAGGAATGGTGCGATAGGATTGAAGAAGATGGTGGGAAAAAACTTATCTTCCAGCTGGCCAGAGATAGAGACAGAGATAGCAAAGATACTACTCAAACATCTGCAATGAAGAGAAGGGACATTGGTGACTGGAGTAAAACAAGTGCTAAGTGTATGGGAGGAGTATTTCAAGAAATTACTAAACCCGGAGGGAGCATGGTAAGCAGAAGAAGAAGAGGAAGACAAAAGATGCGATGGAAAGACTGTGTCAAACGAGATCTGGAAAGGGCAGGTACGAACAGCCAAGAGTGGAAGATCACCGCAGAAGACAGAGGGAAATGGAGAACATTAACAACGAAAGCAGAAGAAGCAATCAAGTGACTTGGTTCCCACCCCGCAAGGGAACAAGGGGAAGAAGAAGAAGATTCAGTGGTTCCTTTGTGAATGCTTCCCTGAGAAGTCAAGGTGGCATTGGGGAATGAACATATCTGTCAGGGGTGAAGTGTAAAGTGCTTTGAGCAGTCCCAAAGACTGGATACCTTTGCAGTTGGAGTTTGAATAACCATATTAATGTGCACAGTTATTAATGGTTGCTTGTGCAGGGCAAAGAAGGTCTCCATGACAAACAACGGCGTGGTATCCTCTGGTATTCATCGTTGGCTCATTTCATTGGCATCATCTACTGTATATATATATATATATATAATATGCTCGATAAAAAACAGCAACCTCTACTGGAAAGTGATGCCACAAAGCGGCAATGGAATTGGATACAGGTGCCTGTTGGTGTCAAACCATGTTATAATTGACTATTCTATTTTATTGACTGAAACCTCCCCAATCGGCCTACACAAGTGGCTGCTTATTATGTAGCAACAGACAGAGACAAACAGACACTTTGCTTGATAGATAAGATCTGTGCGTGCAGTGTACACCTACCCTCCAAGAAGTCCAATCTTCAGATTCTCCCTGAAGGTGTCACTTAAGATCCAGCCTGGCAAACCACCAGGGAGAGATTGTTCACACCACACTCGCAAGTCACCCAGGGCCTTCACTGCTGCTAGGTGGGCACTACAAAACAGGCAAACCACCAAGGAGAGATTGTTCACACCACATTCTCAAGTCACCCAGGGCCTTCACTGCTGCTAGGTGGGCACTACAAAACAGGGAGAGATTGTTCACACCACATTCTCAAGTCACCCAGGGCCTTCACTGCTGCTAGGTGGGGACTACAACACAGCATTCTCTAAAGTATGATATTGCTAATGTTAAATATTCACCAATAAACAACAGTGATACTGGTGTTTCACAGCTCCACACAAAAACATTGACATTGTCACAGAATAATGCAGCCAAAATTATGCCAAATATTCAACAAAAAAATTCATTATTTCACATAGATGTGGAATTTGCTCATCATCAGTGATACTGGTGGTTCAACATTGTCACAGAATAATGCAGCAAGAATTATGCCAAATATTCAAAATGTTTAAAATTATTTCATTTGTCAGACATGGGGTCAACTCCGTTTTGTCAATTCCAATTCCAGTCAATTAAAAAAATCAATTCTAATTCTGCCTTGCAAAAATCAATTCCAATTCCAAATGGTCAATTCCAATTCTAATTCCAACTTTTAAAATCCTAGGCTAAGGAAAAATTCAAATCCAATTCGTTTTAACACAGTTTTGTTTGTACTTGAAATCATGTGTGCTCAATCATATTTAATCAAATATGATTAACAAATTAACTACTGTTCATTCAATGCATCTAATATATATATATATATATATATATATATATTATATGCATTGAATGGAACAATATGTGTGTTGTGTGTGTGTGTGTGTGTGCGTGCGTGCGTGCGTGCGTGCGTGCGTGCGTGCGTGCGTGCGTGCGTGCGTGTGTGTCAGGTTTGCAATAAAACAACTTTAAAAATGGCATTCAGCCATTTGATATGTACTTTATGCTGCGACACCTCTCCTGGATTTTTGTTAACCAGACATTTTGGACAGCCATGGACAGTTGGGTCGTCAATCTGAGTTTTGAACAGTTTCCCCTTGTTTATATCAGTTGTGGTATTATTGATATTTCATCAAATTTACTGTAAACTTAGAGTTTTCAACATCCTAATCACCAACATCTATTCTCCATAGGGAAATAAATCTTGTTCACTGAGAAAGAAAATGAGATAAGGCCTGAATGGTCTGACTTTGGTTTTACTGTCTGTTACATTAACTTAGTATTTGTTTTTAATGCAAATGCTTGATTATATGGTTCTTGTTCACAATGTTTCAATAAGAGAATAGACAGTGTAAATGCTATAATGTTGACAGCTTCCTGGCTGTTACTAGGTTCAGGGTGACATACTAATAGCAGACAAATATGATTTCAATAGTAAATTTACGGTGTAAAGGTTAACAATATCAAGTCAATAATTCCAACAAAATCAATTCCAATTCCGAAAAAAATCAATTCCTATTCCAACTGATGCTCAAAAATCAATTCCGATTCCAAAAATGTAATTGGACTTGAGGTCAATTCCAATTCCGGAATGGACTTGACCCCATGTCTGATAAATGTTGAGTTTGCTCACCATATTGTGATTGTTCTATACAAATCAGTTTTATCTGTATACAGATTAATCATAAGGCGTTTAGTTCAGTGGGTCAGAATTTACAAACCTGTGGTTTTCTTTGTTCACCCAAGAGGTAACGACAGCATGCGATACTGGTTTGTCAACAAACAGGATTCGCATGACATAGTGCCTGGCCAGCAGTGGTAGATCCCTGCAAAATAATGATGACAAAATATATATGGAAGAAATGTTGATATATATACAGAAATAAATTTTTTAAAGATTCTTAACTAGATAGTCATTAAAGCGGGATTATCGAGTCTATCAACACAATTTTTCATCAAGTAAAGCTCATCCCTCTTAGCTGCCAATTTTTAATATTCTGTGTCAATCAAATTGTACTTTAATATTCTGTGTCAATCAAATTGTACTTTCTTTCAATATTTGAAAAGTGGTCTAACTGAACTGATTGCTTGATGTGATACTCCCTTTACAGCTGATCACAGCTAAATTGGGAGGTAGTATAGTGAGTTTGGAGATCGAGATCACCAGCTCTATGAGGTGCACTGAGGGCACAACCGGTTTTTTTTATTTCCCTGTGTGGGATTTTTTACTTCCCCTGGCATAGACACCAGATAGAAGGGTGAAGTTGTTCCATTAATAAAATAGATGTTACTGATATCTTGCACATACAGTATGCCCAAACAGTGTATCTGTGAGAGACAGGGAGCTAGACAAATATACAGAAGTTTGGGTAGGACTGCCCATTGCCCAATTCTCAAAACGATCAAAATAAAAATAAAACCAAGGCGTTGTTCAGTTTCACCAAAACTCCATGCGACAGCACTGCTGTGATTGAAATCAAACATTGTGCAATTATGTATTTAAGTGTTCTAAGCGTGCATGCATGCTTCATTGCGTGTAATGAAATGTCATATATACCACACAGAAAAAATATAAGTAATGCTGAAACATAATTACATGCAATGAAGCATGCATTCATGCTCAGAACCCTTAACTACATAATTTATCAATGTTTGATTTCAATCATAGCAGTGTTGTTGCAGAGTTTTGGTGAAATGAAACGACACTTTGTTATATGCATCGAATTTACGGTAGCCTTAGGAGATGGCGATGTTTTGGGTTTTTTTGGTAAATTTTTATCGTTTTAAGAAAGCAAATGTACTTGTTTGACCACGTAACATGTTTATATGTATAGTAGATATATGAGAAGATTGGGTGCTCCAGGTGGTCATTTTTATGGTTAGGTCAGAAAGTAAAAGATCGCCAAAATGCATTTTAGATAGGGCCTATGTTGTTGTCACTGGCGTATCAATATGCACAAAACTTGGCAGTCTGCAACTGACAGCGGCCGGTGGCGGTGCCTACCAATTATCCTCTTTTATCGCTCGCTGAAACCAAACTTCGTCAGCAACGTATCCAAATACTTTTAAACACAAATGGAACCTACCGAAACACGGCAAGACATGTGGCTGGGTGGCTGTAAAGTCTGTCAAGCACAGGTATTGGGAGAGTTTTCAAATAATCTTGTAAATTTTTACATTGCAGTTGGTCACTGCTTCTTGTGGAGGCAGCCATAACATGTAACGAAAACGAGACTGGATCAACATGGCCTCCACGTGGGCCGTGTTGTGCCAAGTGCACGCTAACTTTGGTTTGAAACTTTACAGGCGCGCATCAAATTATCAAATATGCCGATTATGCTTCACAAGAAATGTGTTTAATACAAACCACTTTGCTAATCGTTTGCATAAACTGCGTCCTCTATTAGGGATAGGACATTTATGCAGCGACCTTTCCCCAAAGAACCGGCTACCGGGTTGCTGTCATATGCATACAAGCGCACTTCGGGGGAGCGGCGACGTTAAAATTAAAACAGAACAAGTTCTCTTGGGCGAAGAGAAAAGGAGGCTGATAAAACAGAAGAAAGACGCAAAACGAGAGGCTCGCTTAGAGCGACTGCGACAAAAAGAAGCTAACTCAAATGTACGGGTAACATTGGCAAATAATAGGTGGACGCGCATGTCACGTCCTATTAAAAAAAATATATATTTATTATAATTATATTGCGTGCGCAAATTATTAGCCATACTATTATTTATTTTGAAATGATAAAGCCTTGAAATACTACTACTAAGTACTACTACTATTACTACTACTACTACTAATTTTCTGTTACTTCTCAAATGCAAAACATGCTACACGCACGCATTATTCAAAGCAGTTTCACATTTCATATCATGGACACACACACCACATACACACACACATGTTATTCACCTTTATGTTTTTAATTTTTGTTACCGTTACTTCTCTTGTAGAAGCAACAAACCAAAGAAACTGTTCTGTACGATATCTCGACTCCACCTGGAGTGAAGAAAGGTGAAACTGAAGTTCACACATACTACTTTTAATGGCAGGGGGTACAAGTCAACAAGATTGAAAATATTGCATTTATGTGCATTTTTGCTCCTTTAGTAGACAGTAACTGTTCTTTGTAGTGGTTTTAATTATATGAGAACAATAGTTCTAAGAATAGTATATTATTTATATAAAGAACTCAAAATTAACACCCACAAACACACACACCCAGTCATACACATGCACGCACGCATGCACACACACATTTTTAAGGAAGTATGCAGACTTATCTCTTTAAAGAAAAGGTAAATTAAGTTTACAGTTATTTATTAAAAAATTTTATACAAGGTATTTCACATTAATTTTTGCTTCAGATACAACCTGTCCCCTGCCAGCAGCCTATAGTCCCAGGTATGTCGAGGCTGCCTGGTATGCATGGTGGGAGAAAGCCGGCTTCTTCACACCAGAATACTACAAGGTACATAGGACGGTGGGATTATTTGTGGTGTTTCATATGTTGGGATTATCTCCATCTAGCATCAACACTACACATACTAGTATCATTTGTTTCGTGAAATTTTGAAATACCGTATTCAACCTAACAAGCGTACAGTACACTTGAAACAAATTGGGCCATGGAAAAATTTCAAGGAATATGTTCTCAAAAGTGTACACTATAAAATTTGTTTCTCTAGACAGTAAGGTAACTGTTTCATACTATAGTGGTGTCATTTGGTGACTATTGTAGAACAACTGAAAAGTGGTGCCAACTGTTTAACACCAGATGGTGACACTTTTCAGTTGTAGTCAAATTACAGTAACTATGGATCCTGCTGATTAAAAAAGGGGGTGTATGCTAATTAGGGCACATACACTTACTAGGTTGAATACAGTACATTGACCTGTGTGCAACTTTGTATTCGCCATGCAGGTGGCATTTCAGCCGTCATAGTGCAAACCTGCCTGCATCGAATAGATGCATATGCTCAAAGTTAGCACCTTATGAACTGTGACCAGAGAATAAACTATGTCTTTGGGAAAAAATATATCGATGTCCAACACTAAATGACAGCTGCTAAGCCCCATGAAACAAATTTTATATAGTATCGTACATCAGTGTTTTGAGATCATCCCTTACTGCAAATATGTGAGTTCTAAAGCTTTAATTATTTAAGAGAAACTGTCAACAAAAAGACAACAAGTATACATATACAGCTAAGTTGTGAGCACAACAAAGTCCTTCATTGCTGATGACACAAATAATAAATTGCAGACATTTCTCTTTATTACTCATGTATATTTACTCCTAGTCCTTGATTCAAACGTGCTACTCAATTCATTCAACCCATTGCAAATCAGGGTCGCTAATGTTCAGATCTGTAGACCATGAATAATGAATAATATGTTCAGTCAGTTTAATTAGAGTAACTTATGAAAGTGTGTATAACCTTATGTCATAGTATATAGATTTGGACCACTTTTTGCTGAAAGTCGGAATTAAATTTAATAGTTTATCTGATGATTTCATCAAAACCAAAATGGCACATTTACATAAACAAGCTAGCATGCAATTGTGGATACTACATAGGTTTTTTTTTTCCGAAATAATTTTGAAACAAGATTGAATTGAGGTAGGACTTTTTTAAGTCTTGCATGATCTAGACAACTCTGACATCTCTTTTTAGAATCATGGCAGAGAATCATCTGGAAGATTCGTCCTTTGTCTCCCACCGCCTAATGTCACTGGGTCCTTGCATCTTGGCCATGCATTAGGCAACTCAATCGAAGATGCTATTGTTCGCTGGTAGGTTGCTTATCTACGTATTATTATCATGTTGTAGAGCATCAGGTAAACTAGTTAATGATGATGTCAATTTGTAATTGAATTATATAATATATATATATATATATATATATATATATATATATATATATATATATATATATATATATATATAGGTAGATATATATATATATATATATATATATATATATATATATATATATATATATATATATATATATATATATATATATATGCATGGACAAATTTATTTAGTAATACTAAATTGCCAGCAAATGTTGAATTTCTTCCCATGGGAAAATTAATTATCTGAAGGCTATGTGTATAACTACAGTTGGAGTCAAACTGTGGAATAGAGTATCTGCGTGTCTAAGAAATTGTCAAAATAATTCTATGTTAAAAAAAAGGTAAAAATCATCTAGTATTTAGAGATATACAGCAATAATGCTGTCATGGTATGTTGTGTATGTTACAGTAATATTTTCATATTTTATTATCATTATCTTGTTTGATGTTGTATAACTTGTATTGTTTATTAACATCATTATCTTGTAATACAATTAACAAACCACCAGCAACAATGTATCTTTAACTTAAAAGTACTTGTAATATTTAGGGGGGAGTAAGCATAAGTTTAAACTCAACTCTTTCCATTTCCAACTCATCATTAATACTGTATATAAATGTATAAATGTGTGACCATTTTTATTTAAATTTAATATACATTATGATGTTATACTATTTTACTTCTGTTGTCACATGACGTTGGAAATGCTAAATGGTTGTGTAAAATTAGTTATAATACTTTGTGCACTTGGTGTGTATTTGTGGTATTTTGTACATCAGACTTTCTTCTGTCTCATGTATTTCTGTGGCACCAGTTGTTAAAATAAAACAAACGTTGAACAAAAATAACTTTCTAGGAAGGAAGTCTTGGAAATAAAGTTGTTTTTTTTGGGTAGAAATAAATTAACATATGTAAAATCACAACTTTGGGTAGGACACTATTCTCTGCTTGCTACCATCATGTCGACTCTGATTGTGTCTGAAGTCTGAATGTATAGTTTATCATACAAAATATGTTGACTATTTCACTGTGAGTTTTCCAGTTTCTTTCCAAATTAAAACAAGGCAAGTAACATTACCAGGTTTAAACTTTTTTGTCAGTCCGTGTGTCCACAACTCCTTGTTTCATCGACCGGACTCCTTATACGGCCCATGGTAGGAGTCCTCGCAACTCCCTGCTTTAGAACACAATTCCAGGTACATCTAGTGTTAAACTTGTCAATTTCAATGAGTTTGTAATCTGCTATCATGAATCAGTTCGGCTGTACTGAACGGTCATACTCACTTGGGGTGTTTGTTTGAAAATACTCATGAGTATGACATATGCAATCCAACATGGCCACCATCTTACATTTTTGGGCGAGGAAGTTGATACAACAGTTGCACCACATGGTGGATTGGTTGTTGATGGAAAAAATAGAAAAAGACTCCCAAATATGTCTGCAGACGCCCAGATATGTTAGATTCCCAACTTCCCATGAAAATCAGTGCCTGATTATATAACTGAAACATAAATGTTTTTTACCTGCCTCAGGCACAGAATGTGTGGACGTTCGGTACTGTGGAATCCAGGCTGTGACCATGCAGGAATTGCCACTCAGGTCGTTGTCGAGAAGAAACTGTGGCGGGAGAAACAAAGGACACGACACGACTTGGGTCGTGATAAATTCATCGAAGAAGTTTGGCAGTGGAAAAATGAGTAAGTGTAACGTCTCTTCCATTATCACCGATTATGTGACTGTGAATAAAAAATTTGGCTGGTGGATTTTGCTATCATAATTTATCTAATGTAGACCATAATTATATTATATGATGCACCGAAATGAAACAGTCACTAAACTCTGCACATGACAATATTATGATGATACTCTTGAGTGCCGAATGTGCGTCCCTATATGCGTATTTATTTGATGAAAAATGCCACCCTATTTTGGCACTATACTATTATTAAATTTAAACATTTGTGCTGGCCTATATTCTCCGATAATCATGGCAAATTATGCAGGGTATAATTTTTAGGAGAGCAGTCACTCTCACTCCCTATTGCTAGTGCTAATCCATGGAGCAATTTACACTGATGCTAAAATCACCTGCTCCCAACGGCTCCCTCTGACGGCTCACCCTTTCGAATGACAGTCGTGAATTTAGCAGGATCCCGTGCTTCTGAGGATCCTAGATTTTTATCCAGAAGCGTTAAACCGTTAGATTTCCATGATTAGATGAATCAGTCAGAATCCTTAGTTCTCGGGAGCTCGACATCTTAGTTAAAACGCCATTATCACCGCGTAAACCGACAGTAAATGGCAACTGTGCGCAGCGCCTCAAACCAGTCTTAACTGGCTGTTTGCCCCCCGCCCACTAGACTGTTATTTGGCACTATACTATTATTAAATTTTACCAATTTGCCACCCTATACTATTATTTGGCCTATACGTTTATTTGGCACTCGATAGTAGAGTAGTTGACATCAACATTTGTAAGTTTAGCTTGCAATTGATTATTGAACAGGACAAATTGTACACATGCAGAATTAGCTAACATGCATTATTTACATTACATATTATATTGTACCTACTGTACTTTTATTAAATCTTAAGTTTGCAAAACAGAAAAAAATGTAAAAACATATTATTTTATTATTACAGCAATTATTGACTTTTTTACAGTTAAGTTAAGTTTATTTTACTATGATTTTGCAAGAACAGTTTACTTATGCAGTTTAATATCTATGTTTTATAGTAGACTTTTGGAACTTGAAATGCCATCACCTTGTCACCTTGGAATAGTCATAATATCACGTTGTTGTTTTTCTTTCAGAAAAGGAAGTAGAATCTATGGTCAGATGAAGCAGTTGGGATCGTCATTAGACTGGAGTCGAGCCTGCTTCACCCTCGACCCAGTAAGTAATTGTTGCAATACCAAATGTTTCAAACTGTGTGATAGGTCACTATGTCAGATTGAAATCTGATATGTCATAACACAATCTTTAATTTACCATATTCATTTTATACTTTCTCTATATGTGACCACATTTACACACATTCTGTGTTGCGTTTAAAATATTCTTACAAAGCTAAAAAAATCTGGCCTTCAAATTTGTTTTTGTTGGAAAGCCTTATGAGGAAAAGTAATGCCATTTTCTTGATTGTTTAAATGTCATCACTGTGGGATAATATCACGTTACGTTAAGAAAAGGAAAGCCAGTATTATACTTGAAATATATATATATATATATATATATATATATATATATATATATATATATATATATACATATACATATACATATACATATACATATACATATACATATACATATACATATACATATACATATATATATATATACATACATAAATATATATATATATATATATATATATATATATATATATATATATATATATATATATATATATACACAGATGAGAAATTATAAATTATGTTAGAAGGCTCCAGCAGACAGGCCTTATCAGTGTCTGGACCAAAACTCATTGCTGGAACATATAAGACACAGACACACTGACTAATTCAAGAATCTACAAAGACTCATCTTTTTAAACTTGCTTACTTCAGTTTGCCTTTGCTTCCACTGAGGAATTCGGCAACTGTGAATGAGGGCACTTTATGAACATGTATTTTTTTTACTAATCGTAATCCTATTTTATATTTATTTATTTAAATATGTTTTATAACTATGTATACTTATGATTCTTATGATGTATGTTTTCACAATGACTGTACGTGCCTATGAATGGGCTGGTTCTGGATACATATGGCACTTTACTGATGTGAATGTTGATTTTCACAGAAACTGAGTCATGCCGTTAACGAAGCATTTGTGAGACTCCACGAAGCGGGTCTCATCTACCGAAGTAGTCGCCTCGTCAACTGGTCTTGTGCACTTAAGTCGGCAATATCTGACATCGAGGTACAGTGTGTGTTGACTTCATCACAACACATTATGTAATGCTTAAAAATTATCTCAGTACGCAACATTTATATATGAATTTACAATACAAGATGAGATGTGATGTGGCACGGTGTGTTCATGGTATTATCATATGACATCTAGTGTGCGTTCATGTGTGCATTCATGCATGCATTCATGTGTGCATTCTTGCATGCATAGGTTCATGGGTTTTTGTGTTTGTGCATATGTCATTGGTATTACACAAGCAATCTTTTCTGCTTTATATTTTCCACAAGAGTATTTGCTATATACAGGGTACAAACAGGATAAGTAATATACAAAGAAGTATATCAATAAATTGTGTTTCTAGAGAACCAGCAAGTCAAAACAGCAGTGCAAAAAACCATGCTATGTGTAAAATATTTTTTTCTTCAGGTGGACGACCTTCCACTGACTGGCCGGACATTGGTAGATGTACCTGGACATAACAAGAAAGTGCCATTTGGCATTCTCACATCGTTTGCATATCAGATAGAAGACTCTGGTAGGTTCATGTCACTTGCCCATATCAGATAGAAGACTGGTTGGTTCATGTCACTTGCCCATATCAGATAGAAGACTGGTTGGTTCATGTCACTTGCCCATATCAGGTAGAAGACTGGTAGGTTCATGTCACTTGCCCATATCAGATAGAAGACTGGTAGGTTCATGTCACTTGCCCATATCAGATAGAAGACTGGTTGGTTCATGTCACTTGCCCATATCAGGTAGAAGACTGGTAGGTTCATGTCACTTGCCCATATCAGATAGAAGACTGGTTGGTTCATGTCACTTGCCCATATCAGATAGAAGACTCTGGTAGGTTCATGTCACTTGCCCATATCAGATAGAAGACTGGTTGGTTCACGTCACTTGCCCATATCAGATAGAAAACTCTGGTAGGTTCATGTCACTTGCCCATATCAGATAGAAGACTGGTTGGTTCATGTCACTTGCCCATATCAGATAGAAGACTGGTTGGTTCATGTCACTTGCCCATACCAGATAGAAGACTCTGGTTGGTTCATGTCACTTGCCCATATCAGATAGAAGACTGGTTGGTTCATGTCACTTGCCCATACCAGATAGAAGACTTGTAGGTTCATGTCACTTGCCCATATCAGATAAAAGACTGGTAGGTTCATGTCACTTGCCCATATCAGATAGAAGACTCTGGTAGGTTCATGTCACTTGCCCATATCAGATAGAAGACTGGTAGGTTCATGTAACATGCTCATATCAGATAGAAGACTCTGGTAGGTTCATGTCACTTGCCTATATCAGGTAGAAGACTCTGGTAGGTTCATGTAACTTGCCCATATCAGATAGAAGACTGGTAGGTTCATGTCACTTGCCCATATCAGATAGAAGACTGGTTAGTTCATGTCACTTGCCCATATCAGATAGAAGACTGGTAGGTTCATGTCACTTGCCCATACCAGATAGAAGACTCTGGTTGGTTCATGTCACTTGCCCATATCAGATAGAAGACTGGTTGGTTCATGTCACTTGCCCATACCAGATAGAAGACTGGTAGGTTCATGTCACTTGCCCATATCAGATAGAAGACTGGTAGGTTCATGTCACTTGCCCATATCAGATAGAAGACTCTGGTAGGTTCATGTCACTTGCCCATATCAGATAGAAGACTGGTAGGTTCATGTAACATGCTCATATCAGATAGAAGACTCTGGTAGGTTCATGTCACTTGCCCATATCAGGTAGAAGACTCTGGTAGGTTCATGTAACTTGCCCATATCAGATAGAAGACTGGTAGGTTCATGTCACTTGCCCATATCAGATAGAAGACTGGTAGGTTCATGTCACTTGCCCATATCTGTCCACTATGAAATTATTGAATATTATATTTATAAACTTCAGCAAATTCTGCTATTAAATTGTAGCCAGTCATTTTTTTCTATTAAATATGATTTGTTTACCTCCAAAGTTGGCATATATCTAGCAGGTGCTAAGTATAATTATCATCTTGCCATTTACCACACAATGTAAACCTGATATTTGGGGCGAAACATTCAAATTAAACAGATTACTGCCAAATTTTATTTAAAAATTTTGGTACATTCAAACACATTTGGGTAGCCAAGATGTCAGAATAGATATAGTTTATATTATAGTAACATGATTTATACTATATAACAAGATTTAACAAGATTGCCATCCCAAACAACAAGTTCCAGATGGCAAGTGGATAAGGAAGCCATTGGCTTATCGAGAGTCCAACAATTTTGTCATCTATGTATAGCCCGCCCTTATGAGATATCTGTCAATTCTATTTTTTAAGCATATTCACACTATACTAGCATTAAGACAATCATTTGGCAGTTTGTTCCATTCATTTATCAACCTCTGTGAGAAAGAGTACTTTCTCAAGCCCAACCTACACTGTTCCTTAACTAATGCTGCTTGGTGTCCTCTGGTTCTGCTGCCTTCTTTATTTTTGAAGAACATGTTCCTATCAATATCCTCATAACCATTCACTATTTTAAACACTTCTATTTGGTCTCTTCTTAGTCTCCTGGTCTCTAGTGCTGTCAAACCGCATTCTAATAAGCGGCTTTCATAACTAAGGTCTCTCAATTCTGGAATCATTTTAGTTGCTCTTCGTTGTATTCTTTCTAGCTTGTCTATGTCCTTCGTACGATATGGCCTCCATGCTTATATACCATATTCCAAATTGGGTCTAACTATTGCTTTGTGCAGGGGTACAATTAGCTGTTTCCCCTTATACGTGATAGTTCCCATAATTAGCCCTAGAATTTTATTTCCTTTCAAAGCAGCAATCCCACATTGCTCTGATACTTTCATGTCAGCACTTAATGTTATTCCTAAGTCCTTTTCTTGTGTGGTTCTATCTAGTACAGCATCCCCCATTTTATATTCTTCGTCCATGTTTCCATTTCCTATGTGTATACATTTACACTTCCCAAAATTGAATAACATTTGCCATTTTTCTTAACATTTAACTAATTTATCTAGATCATCCTGTAAACTTTGTTTATCTGTATCATTTGTAACCTTTCTGAATACTTTTGTGTCATCTGCAGATTTCATTACTTTGCTAGATATGTCATCTTCCAAATCATTTGTATATATCAAAAACAATATAGGGCCTAATACTGATCCCTGTGGTAGCCCACTCAAAACAGATTTCCAGTTTACTATATATACCGTCTACTATTACTCTCAGTCTTCTGTGTGTAAACCACTTTTCTGTCCAGTTGATTACATCATTACCTATACCATGGGTTTTTAGTTTAAATAACAATCTTTGATGTGGCAATGTATTGAAAGCTTTCTAAAAATCTAAGTAGACAACATCCACTGGTGATCCGTCATCTACCCACTTTGTAAATTCTTCCAAAAAACATAAGAGATTGGTTAGACATGACCTTGCTTTTAGGAACCCATGTTGAGATGTATTAATTAATTTATATTTTACATGGAATTCCACCATGTGGTCTCTAATTAATGTTTCGAGTAATCTACATACAACTGATGTTAATCTCACTGGTCTGTAATTTTCTGGCTTGTTCCTCAATCCCTTCTTAAATAGTGGCGTAATGTTTGCTTCTTTCCATTCTGAAGGAACTATTCCTTCTTCTAGTGACAAGTTAAAACACTTTTGCAAGTGGTGTACTAATTTGCTCAACAATTTCCTTAAGCAATTTTGGTGGTATCCCATCAACTCCAGGTGATTTATTATCTTTCATCTTAAGTTTTTGGTCTATCATTTCAGGAGTTACAAATAACTGCCCTAAATGCTCTGATTTATTGCCCTCAAATTTAATAACTGGAACATAATTTATACTATATAACATGATTTATGCTAAATACAGTCGTACCTCGTTATTGCACGCCCTGTTATTACGCGGATTCGGATATAAGGCAGTCGGTCGTGGACCCTGATTTTCTGCCAATCGATCGATGAATCGATCGATATTAAGTAGTTCATCATAAATTTATGCTTTGGTCGAGATCGGTTGAAAGATGAAGTGAAACAATTATTAATTCTATATTTAATCAGCTTACGTACTACGTGTGTCAAATCATCTACATTTTCTACGATCCATAGGCCTATTGGTCCAGTACATCATCGTAGCAGATCTATTCCATAATGGTATACATACATGTATTTTATTCAGTTCAAGATTCAACAGGGTGTGACATTTAAAAATAATACAAGTTGGTGCTGCTTGACTCGTTTAATAAGCTCTTTAAACTGTGTATAGGCGTATAAGACAGTGCTGCACACACACAGTGGCTTCGACAGCGTTCTTGGACTTGGTGCAGCGGTGATTGCTGTTGATTAGTAGCTCCCTGGTGGCCAATATTGAAAAACCTAACGCACCTCGCATACAGCGTGGTTTGAAATCGTGGACCCCGACCGTAATGTCTGCATCTCTTTCATATATTAACTCTGGATGATCCTATTCTTGTGCAGACAGGGAGATTGTTGTGTCAACTACACGTCCAGAAACAATGCTTGGCGACATGGCTATAGCTGTACACCCAGATGACCATCGCTATGGCAACCTGTACGGTCAGTTTGCGAGACACCCATTCTGTGACCGGAGACTACCCATCATCTGTGACGAGTTTGTCGATCCAAAATTTGGAACAGGTAAACTGGCAATATGGTGAAAACTTGACTTCAGCAAGTCCAACTTACAAGTCCAACTGACTTGCTGAAGTCCACATTTACTTGCTGAAGTCCACATTTACTTACTGAAGTCCATATTTACTTTCTGAAGTCCATATTTACTTGCTGGAGTCAATACTTACCGGTACTTGCTAAAGTCCACAATTACTTGCTGAAGTTCACATTTACTTACTGGAGTCCATAACAAGGGACACAAGGGACATACCACATTAATGTAACCTGACTTATTATACTATTTTGAATTTATTGACATCTACCTTGTTCTTCATGTTTTGTTAGTGTTTAGTGTACAACAGAAGTGTTTTGTTAGGTATAACCAATTACAAAACAATAAACTTTTTTGAAAGAATCCGTAAAGATGTAAGCACCTGCCTTCAACTGACTCTGGTTCTGTTTCAGGGGCAGTCAAGATCACGCCTGGTCACGACAGCAAGGACTATGACGTGGGGCGGCGACACTCTCTAAACATCATCAACATCCTAGGTGATGACGGGACAATGACCAACGTGCCAGCGCCATTCCAGGTAGTGTCTCGCAGCAGCTATCATGCATGACCACTGTCAGAGTAGCTGTTTATACTCGTCTTTTATTTAGATGAATTGAATGTGTTTATGTGAGATGCTGTGGTGCCATGGTTAGAACAGCTCTCAATCGATAGAATCCAGCTTTGAATCCACTTGACGCCATCTTGAAACTTGGGCAATTTTGGCTTTGCCTCAGTTCACTCAGCTGTATAAATGAATACCTGGCTGTAGGCAATGGTGGATGTGTGAACGAATAGTCTTCACACAGTAATTGCAGCTTGGCTGAATGCTTCCCAGAGAAGTCGTGTTGGCTTTGGAATGAACAGGTCTGCCAGGGGCGAAGTGTAAAGCATTTTGAGCAGTCCCAAGGACTCGATATGATGCTATATAACATACCTTTTTGTATATAAATATTGTAATTTGAATCATATTATTATTATAAAAAAGAAAACATTTACTTTTGTTCATAGCACTACACAGCAAATACTACTACTACTACTACTAATAATAATAATAAAAAAAAATATATAGCAATATAATCATAATGTATATAACAATTGTAATAATAAATAGTTAAATATATAGATTACATATATTAAATAGTCAGGTTAAGTCTTAAGATATTGCTAACTATATTGTGTAGTATTTAGCTGACTTCTGACATTTCAGGGTCAGAAAAGGTTTGAGGCAAGAACTACCGTGGTGGAAGCACTCAAGGTGAAAGGGTTGTTTAGGGGGGAAGAAGACAACCCCATGGTCATCCCAATCTGCAGGTAAACTCCACGTCATTTTGACATCTGGGGATGGATCACTGGTTTACTTTCATGACATACGAATATAGTGCCAGTTGTTTTGAGATTGCACTCACTTTTGACAATTTATTGTTGCCTGTAAGATTATTTTTTAACAGGAATATGGCCATATTTGATTAAAATTTCTAGTTGATGGCTGATTATGTGCACCAATGACTATGATCCTTGCGCAAGAATACACAATGTAATTGTTTTGGATGTCACATGACAGGGAGCATCTTGTACGTTGATGTTCTGGAGACAAAATGACGGAAGTTCAAAAATTTTGTCCGGCAGCTTGATGAAATAATAAATATTAACATGGTTGATTTTCAGAATATTCAAAATATAAATTTGTGAGCAGCATTAAAAACATTAATATTGTCACTAATGAGAAAATATAAATTTGTGAGCAGCATTAAAAACATTAATATTGTCACTAATGAGAAAATATAAATTTGTGAGCAGCATTAAAAACATTAATATTGTCACTAATGAGAAAATATAAATTTGTGAGCAGCATTAAAAACGTTAATATTGTCACTAATGAGAAAATAAATATATCGACCTGTCCCCTTCTCTAGCAGACATTCTTGGTATTAATTTATGGCTCACTTTCTTTGTTCCTGGACAGTGATGGTTTTCGTTTTCTTTTCTCTTCCTATTTACCTTTATTCAGCAGAAAACATTATTATTATTATTGAATTAACCAGGCGATCATGAGGCAATGTTATTTTACAGAAACATGTAGGTAAAAACCAGAATAATTTTTTATTCATCTAGCTATAATCGAGCTAGTGTATGTATGTTTGTATAGTAACGTTTTCCTCTTAGACGGCTTGACCTCGGGTACCAAACTTTCAGGGACTAATCTACGACCCCACGAATGAAACTTTTTTTCGAAATACCCTGTATATCACGGGTTCTTAGTAGTTTATAGTAAATCAAATGTTCGCTACGTAAAACGTTAACTTCCAACAATCGCAGAAACCACACATGCGTGCACGTGCATAAAGTGAATACTTTGGTACATAAATCGTTTCAGAGTACATAGTGCCATCTGGGCAGTTTATATTAATTGTAGTAGAAAACATGTATAGCAATTGTACATAACATCGACTTGCTTGGTGTGTATATCCCATCCTGGGGATGGGCATTTTTATTAGTATTTATAATAAATTGTACTGTTTTGGTTTCTTTGACGTGATTAGAAGATATTTAGTTACCTGGTGCAGTATGTTATAAAATGATTTATAAATGCATAATATGATGATAACACGATTTGACATACCCTACTTAATCTAATAATCACGAGAGGCTGCATTTGTGTTAACAAGTAACTCAAAAGCAGAGTTATTTTAATATCACAGTCATTTTCAGAATGTTTTATGAATTTATTCCACTTATTGTTTTAAAGTTGATTGAAACAGTGCATCTGAAAATATATTTTCTGGATATGTGGCACTCTATATGCTATGCTATATCAGTATTATTACATTTTAAGGTTGCTGTTGCATCTTTATTGCAGTCGTTCTAAGGATGTGATCGAGCCTCGTATTAAGGAACAATGGTACGTCAAATGTGACGACATGGCCAGGAAAGCCATTGAGGTAATCACTAAAATTTGTAGTGCACTTGTTTTCTAAGTCCTAGATAAAAGACACCTAGTTAACATGAATACATACACATCTTAAAGTTTACCCTAGATCCCACCAATTTTAAGTTAACCATATTCTACTGTAATTGATTTTCGTGGTTGTTTAATTCATCAAATTTCATTGTTGTTCAGCCATGGTAGATTATCAAATAAGGTTTAGAAGTCTCAGTGGCCGCTTTTGAGGGTAATAATAGCAAGTCAATAATTACGCCATATATGTGCCCTGTCTATGTACATAGCTAATGCACGAAGTAGCATTCAAGAACAATTTGTGGTTGTTAATTCATAATTTTTTCTTCCATCACTGATCCTGTTTCACTGCCGTCTCCTCCACCCGTCTCCATTCCCCCCATCCCCCGCTCTCGTTTTCCACTTCCCTCCCACTCCTTCCAAAGCTCTCTTCACGCAGTCCTCCAATCTTGGGTTCAGTCTTCCTCTTCACCTTCTACTGTTCACTCTGACTGCATTTGCTCTCTTCGTCACTCCCCTTCCATTCCTTTCACGTGTCTAGCCCATTTTAACCAATTCCTCACCAGCTTCCCCCGAAACTCTCTAACAAACAGTCTAAGCTATATACCGGTAGGTAGGCTGTTAAGCTAAGCACATTGACAACAGTCAGTAAACTGTATATCATGCTCTACTCTTAGAAGTTTAGTTGTCACAAAGGCGACTTCTCTTGCAGGCAGTCCAAACCAAGAGACTCACTCTCATGCCCGACACATATGAGAAACAGTGGTTTGATTGGCTGGAAAATATCAGGTGACTCGTCATGTACAATTTTGTTTATGTTAGTAAGGGTTAAATCACGTATATATGGCAAATTAGTTAGTGACTGGTAGTTTACTTTTGCCAGTATTGTGTCTACTGCCTCCAGGCCATATCTATTTTAAAAAAGGTAGCAGTGAGAATAAATTGCAGTTTGATCAGTTCATCAACAATTTATCCTGTGGACTGGATCAATTCCCTCCCTCGATTTGTTGGCTGACTGGAATAGCTTCTTTCCCTCCTTCCAGAGATTGGTGTATCTCCCGGCAGTTGTGGTGGGGACACCGGATTCCTGCCTACCAGGTGAAACGCAAGGATGGACAGGTTGGTGTCACTGTAATAATTACACTCTTGCAGAAATATAATAATTACGCCATTGTAGTAATGTAATAATCACATCATTGCAGTAATATAATAATTACACTGTTGCAGTAATGTAACAGTGACAATGTTGTAATGTAATTATTACAATAATATAATAATGTAATGATTACATTATTGTAGTAAGTTTATGATTACACTCTTGACACACTTCAATACTAAAATGTTCCGTCATGAAACGTACATATTACTGATAGATTTGCCCTGTGCAGGGACACCTGATGCCTTCAATGGCTACATATGACTGGTATTTATGTAGTTGTTACAAAAGTATTGTATTATTTAAAGATAATAAAGTTGCCTTTCAGAGTAGTTCCAAATTATGAAATGTAACTTAACTAACTTTAAAATGAATGTCAAAGAGTTTACTTCCAACTTGCATGCTCATATTGTATTATCTGTTTGTCGTAATCTCTAGTCTTCGTTTTAGTATCTTATAAGTTGTAATACAACATTTTGTATAAAAAAATTTTAATTGGTTAAAGTTAATTATTTTTCCTCTTCCTTATAAGTGCATAATCCCACTTGTTGCTCAGTGTCCAGCACAATAGGTATTTTTTTAAGCTTAATGTTTGCTAAAATTCTTGATGGGCACTGCATTATCACATGACTCCTATCCCATCAGCCTCTGGGAGAGCAGAACTGGGTCAGTGCGCATAACTATGAGGAAGCATTACAGAAAGCCTGTAAGAAATATGGTCTGACAAAGGAACAACTTGCACTACAACAAGGTTTGTGCTGCAAAACGCAATTGTTGATATTACTTACTCAATGTTTTGGCTACCATTGACAGCCTTCATCAGGATTTCTGGGACGACTAGTTCTTCTTCTGCTCGCCAGTTGGCTTGGCAAGCGGGCCATCAGATACACATACGTGGCTAAGTCTGTATTCAATTCAATAACAGACCATGCAGACAGATATAATTTCATCATTGACTGGGAGTGAAGGTGATAAACAGAGAAACAGAAACAGAAATGCTGGATGGATTAACGAGGCCATATGGACCAGACAGATGACTCCAATAATGAATAGAGTTGAGGGGGGACACCTCAATTGTTTTGTTTACAAGAAAATCTACCAATTTGCTGAATGTTTTAATGAACATGCTATATTACACACTTAAATTATTGTAAAATCAAGCATTTGTTTTAGACACTTATCCTTTGAATACCTCTATTTCTTTTATTGGTTTAAATGAGCCATATGACCAAAGTGATGATAATTGCTAATTACATTTCTTTTGCATTACCCTTTGCAACTTCATTTGTAGTATCATAAAATGTATTTATTATTTACAAACCTGTTTTTTCCATTGCTCAGATGAAGATGTCCTTGACACGTGGTTCTCCTCTGCCATCTTCCCTTTCTCAATCTTCGGCTGGCCAGAGCAGGTAAACCTCTGCACTGTTTTCTCCATCATATTCCCAGCATGTGTCATGTTGTTGGGCGTGGCCATACATGGTCAGAAATTATCACTTGTTTATTTGATACATACAGATAAATATGTTATATTTATTTATTTGTTTTAACCTTCTGCTGTTGGCATGAAGTATCGCCAGCATATGTAAACTTTGTTCACGAGGAAGATGGGATGCCTGGTTGAGTGCCAGCTTGTGCCTTCTTAGTGTCTCTGTAACACCATCGATCCACCGCTTTCTTGGCCGCCCTCTTGCTCTGTATCTACATGTCTTCATGTTATATGCTCTTGCACTAATGAATACCTGTATAATTTTAATATTGAGACTAAACTGAAATTAATTTGTGTATAAGGAATGGCTGCTTGTCAAAGATATATTTTATGATATTTATTGTGTGCTTCTGGTTGGTATCTGTTGTTTATGGGCATCAATAACTTATTTGTGTAAAATATATAATTATATATGTTTATTTAATAAGATATTTTTGTAATTGAAATTATCACACAAATTTGAATTTAGAACTCCAAAGTCATTGGAGTCGCTCTTTTGAAAATCAGTTTGAGTTAAAAGGGATATTTAACCACAGACTTTACACATGATTGTAGACCTCAGACCTACATGAGTTCTACCCCACGGACCTACTGGAGACCGCTAGTGACATCATGTTCTTCTGGGTTGCCCGCATGGTCATGCTGGGAGATGTTCTCACAGGCACATTGCCGTTTAATCAGGTCAGAGTTCATACCCAAGGGGTTTTTGCCTTTGAGTACAGTAGGAGATGCGACACATCATGTTGTCATTATGTATGTCAGAAGATCAGAGCAACTGTTGAAAATAATTCGAAGTATAAATTGTAAGGTGAATGTTGCTGCTAGTGACACCTTGTGAATGTTGTTACTGCCACCTGATGAATGTTGCAGCTAGCGCCACCTGGTGAATGTTGCTGTTAGTGCCACCTGGTGAACAAGTTTTCAGTAATGGCAAACAGTTCACTCTTAACAGTGTAGTGCAAAAGTTTAAATGTACAAACACAGATACACTTAAACGTTACTACAATGTTGCATGTAGCAAGCATCAGCAAAAACTTTCACGTTGACCTCTGTTTGTTGATTTTCAGGTGTTTTAGGTCGTGGTGGGGTGGTCACATGTTTGTGGGTGACCTTGTGGCGAAATGGCCCCACCTGTTTGTAATTAAATTTGTGTATTGGTGGTGGAATGTCTGTATTCTTTGCATTACATGTTCATGACGACTTCTTGATGTATATATGTTATCGTCATGCTTGTAGGAATGTGGGCTCTGAGAAACTTGCCGGACAGGGCTGTACATGTGTTCAGTTCCTGTCTGGTTTGCTTTGAGGAGCTCACATTCCTGTTAATGTTCTTCCCAAAGTGGCTGCGTGATAAGCAGTCCACTTTGCAATAAAAAATGTCATTTATTTGGCCTGTTTCAATTCTCTACTACATCGGACTTGCGTTGGTTATTGCATAAATGAAGTTATGCAACTCACCAGGTGCATAACAAGTTTTATGAAATAACCAAGGCATGTCGTCGTTAAACTTGCCCTAGGTGTCCGAGACTACACCGGAACTATTTGGCCAAATAAATTGGATTACTCCACGCTAGCCAGCCAATCACAGCTTAGCGGAAACCAGTTCAAACCGGAGCCATTAGCTTGAATCTTTCACTCCTGCTTCAGTCTCTGCATTGCGAAGTTGTGTCTGAAATTTGTCTCTCGAAATCCGCCCTCCTCCCCACCTTTCTTCCTTATTTTCAACATTTAGTGTAAAATGCGATTGTACATCGTTGATGAAATAGGAAGTTGGAAGATGTCGAAACCGCTTTCCCCACTTTTGGCTTTATACTAGATGAACACGGGGGTTTGTCCCCTAGTATTTGGTGTTCATGGGGTTTTCTGCGCAGACAGGCTTCCTGTTTCTTCATATGTATTCTTGGCTTATGTTTATATAGGTTAGCAAAATGGCCCCACCTGTTTGTAATTAAATTTGTGTATTGGTGGTGGAATGTCTGTATTCTTTGCATTACATGTTCATGACGACTTCTTGATGTATATATGTTATCGTCATGCCTGTAGGAATGTGGGCTCTGAGAAACTTGCCGGACGGGGCTGTACATGTGTTCAGTTCCTGTCTGGTTTGCTTTGAGGAGCTCACATTCCTGTTAATCTTCTTCCCAAAGTGGCTGCGTGATAAGCAGTCCACTTTGCAATAAAAACTTCATTTATTTGGCCCGTTTCAATTCTCTACTACATCGGACTTGTGTTAGTTATTGCATAAAAAACTTTCATGTTGACCTCTGTTTGTTGATTTTCAGGTGTTATTCCACAGCATTCTGAGAGACGCCCACGGACGAAAGATGAGCAAGTCACTAGGAAATGTCATTGATCCAATGGATGTCATCCATGGAATTTCTCTGGAGGTGTGGATATAGATGAAATAATATTACAATGTGTCATTTGCATAAGCGATGTGTACGTTGCTTGGCAGTCATGCACATTCATGATGAGAACAGGCTTAATAATAATACTAATAATAGTAACATTGCTTCGGCAATTAAAAGATTGAAAAAGTTAATGATGAATAGCAATTTTGTTATGTTTTTAGTTTATTGTGTAAATGGCAAATATTTCAAGGATGTATCGTTAGGTTGGCCATTCTTTCTAAAGTTAAAACTAGATTGGTAGAAGTGAAGACACAATTAAAGCTACAGAAACCATCATTACAAATATACCATCAATTCTACATATTTACAACACAAACATAATAGTAATTTTAAAGGAATTATATTTAGGAATTTATATTTTATGATGATTATGTTGTTTGAGATTTCCCCCAAGATTCCCACAAATTTATACATTTGCCTTTAAAACAGGATGTATTATAAAATTAAACTTGCTGCTTTTGTGAATTCAGAATCTGCAGAAACAGCTGGAAAACAGTAACCTTGACCCGAAAGAAGTAAACAAAGCAAAGCAAGGTCAAAAGAAGGACTTCCCACTGGGTATAACGGAATGTGGCACAGATGCCTTGCGCTTCACCATGTGTTCATACAACTATAAAGGTGGGTGACTGTGTGTTCCTGGGTTGATTGGCACAGAGATGGACAAGTTCACAGCTTTGTAGTTCTCGAAAAGATCACTTGTGTAGAAGTTATTCAGTGACTGCAGCTAGATATGCATACATGTTTTAGATAGAATTCCACTTCAGATATATTAATTATGTGTGTTGGCGTGCATGTGTGCGTGCATGCGTTCCTGCGTGTGTGCGTGCGTGCGGCGTGCGTGCGTTTGTGCATTCATGTGCTCATGCTCATAGAGGCTGATAAAAAATAGCATATTTACCAAACACATAGTTGACAGGAAGTTAATCAAATGTGTGCACACATCAACTAGAACATTGTGAACATTTCCTCTCTAAGCAGTTAACACATTGTAATACACAGTTATGTTATATAAGCATTGATTGTTCATATATTTGATGAAAATGTTCCCTACACAAACTGTATGTGTTATCATTATTACATCATTTTAGCACACTTTGTCAACATTGATGTGAGCCACGTCAAAAACAACCGACATTTCTGTAATAAGATCTGGCAAGCATTCAAGTTTGCCAGTGGTCATCTCGGGCCAGAGTTCCAGCCACCTGTTCAGCCAGAGGTCAGTCCAGGAAGTGACCAATTACACTTGCTCTCAACTCTCATAACCAGTTTGTAACATCAACTGTTTGAAGGCGCAATGTCATACAATGCAGATGCAGATGGGGATGATGGTAGTTGCTAAGCAAGCTTGCATTTATGAATGTATACAGGTGATTTGCATATCTCAGCATTTGTATTTCATTGCTTTATCACTTTGTATTATGGACTTTCAATGTTATTTGCAGGGAAGCCATACTTCTGCCTCTGCTGTCAATAAGATGGTTGCATCTTCTGTTGGATCAGCGCACTGATGGAGAGACATCGACAGATCGGTGGATACTTAGCAGAGTCGCTGCCCTGGTGGCAGAATGCGATGATGGCTTCAGGTCATACAACCTAAACAGTGTCACTCAGGCACTGTACACATTCTGGTGGGCCGAGCTGTGTGACGTCTATCTGGTAAGTCTCGGGGTGGACATTTATTTGGTGACTATGTTGTTGTTCTCCTCGTTACCCCTAAAGCCTGGGGTGAGGTTGGCATCAATACTGGTTGTCAATTTTTGTTTTACCTTCTTCCATCACTGATCCCATTTCACTGCTGTCTCCACCACCCACTCCAATCCCCCATCCCTTGCTCTCGTTCTTCCCTCCCACTCCCGCCAAATCTCTGTTTGCCTCCCATCTCAGTCTCTGTCTTCCTCTTCTTCTACTGTCCACTCTGAGCGCATCCGCTCTCTTCATCAACCGTTCCCCTTCCATTTTTTCCACGTGTCCAGCCCCCTTTAACTGGCTTCCCACCAGCTCCTAAAACTCTCTTTCACACCAACATCCTCCCTCCATCAGCTCCTCCATTCTCCATTTGCATATTCTTTTAACTCCTGCAATTCTTCTCACCCAGTTATTTACTGAGTCTGTAATGTCTACTTGATGAGTGAGAGACATCAGCTTGGTGAAGTTCAGATCACACATTTGATGTTGACTTATTGAGTCTGATGTTTACAAACAATGTGCAAGCCAGAAATAGGCACTACCTGAAATGACCCCTGGCGCCTCTGGTGGATATCTTAGCAATCATTTGTCAACAAGTTGTTTGCAGAACAATCGCATATTCACAATGACGCATTCCCGATCCCAATCTGAAAACATTTAGCAAATTATTGCATTAGCAAAGAATACGTCGTACCAACCACTGCAATTGCGATGTCTTTCAGGAGTACTGCAAGCCGGTGTTCGCAGATGGCGCCACTGCAGATGTGCAGCGGACAAGGAATATTCTCTTCACCTGCCTGGATGTCGGTCTGCGCTGTCTCAGTCCTTTCATGCCTTACTTGACTGAAGAGCTCTTCCAGAGACTGCCTCAAAGAGGCACAGCCAAGGCAGAGAGTATCTGTGTGGCAGATTACCCCCAGATAGCACAGGTAGATAGAATATATTACCCCTAGATAACTCAGGTGAATAGGGTATATTACCCCAGATAGCACAGGTGGGTGGGTATATTACCCTCAGATAGCACAGGTGAGTAGGGTATATTACCCTAGATAGCACAGGTGGGTAGGGTAAATTACCTCCAGATAGCACAGGTGAGTTGGGTATATTACCCCCACATAGCCCTGGTGGGTGGGGTATATTATCCCCACATAGCACTGGTGGGTAGGGTATAGCACCCCTTGATAGCCAAGGTGGATAAGGTATATTACCTTCATATGTTCTTCAAACTTAAAGAAGGCAGTAGAACCAGAGGACACAAAGCAGCATTGTTGGACATGAGAAAGTACTCTTTATGCAATAACCAACACAAGTCCAATGTAGTAGAGAATTGAAACAGGCCAAATAAATGACGTTTTTTATTGCAAAGTGGACTGCTTATCACGCAGCCACTTTGGGAAGAAGATTAACAGGAATGTGAGCTCCTCAAAGCAAACCAGACAGGAACTGAACACATGTACAGCCCCGTCCGGCAAGTTCTCAGAGCCCACATTCCTACAAACATGACGATAACATATATACATCAAGAAGTCGTCATGAACATGTAATGCAAAGAATACAGACATTCCACCACCAATACACAAATTTAATTACAAACAGGTGGGGCCATTTCGCCACAAGGTCCCCCACACCCCACCACGAGGGTGATAAATGAATGGAACAAACTGCCAAATGATTGTGTTAATGCTAGTAGTGTGAATACGTTTAAAAATAGAATTGACAGATATATGATAAGGGCGGGCTACACATAGATGATAAAATTGTTGGACTCTCGATAAGCCAATGGCTTTCTTATTCACTTGCCATCTGGAACTTGTTGTTTGGGATGGCAATCTTGTTAAATCTGTCTTGTTTGTTAAATATAACACAAGCAGGCATGACATGACCCAAACATGACACATGGACTAGTTGTTGCTTATCAATATCAGAGGATGATGAATGAATGGAACAACTTATCAACTGATTGTATATATGCTAGCAATGGGAATATGTTTAAAAACATAATTAACAGATATCCCACATGAACGAAAAATCATTCGGCTCTCGATAAACCAAGTTTCCTTGTATGCTTACCATGTGAGTTTTTTGCTTTGGATGGCAATATTGTTCAGTCTGGTTAAATACTACCATGCAAGTGTTTATTGATGTGTTGTTGGATTGTTTTACTGATGTGTTGTTAGGTTGTTTTACCAATGTGTGGGTTGTTTTACAGATGTTTTGTTTATTATAAACTATACAATTAATAGTTTCTCCTATGAAAAAGCTAATAATTTTTTTGTAATTGACTTGTAATTGTCTTGTAACTATATTTATTATGTAATGGTTTATTAGTTTATTAGTTAATTATTTTTAGTTTGGACAATGCAGTGGCTGCCAAGATAGTAGTAATTATTGTCATAATGGGAGTTGTCTTGCAGTGGTGTCATTGTCTTGCAGTTTGACTGGAGGGACCATGCAGTGGAGACAGACATGGGGACAGTGAGGGACGTCGTGGGACAGTGTCTCTCCCTAAGGAAGGACTTCAACTTGACCAAGGCAAAGGCCAATGGTGAGCGACAGGAGAGACTGTACAATTACCTTTATAAATACCTGCACAAATACTGTATTTGCCCAGATACATACAACATACAATATGTAATTGCCAGCTTAAGATCCTACTTGTACACTTATATATACTTGTGTGTGCCTAAATACCTGCATACATTTGATTATATACCATAAACCACCACTTCATTACATCCTTGAATACCTATTTAAATACCAGAGTAATACATGAACACCAAATACCTTCCATAAATGCTCGCTAGATTCTGTATTATATATATATATATATACACTGTATATACATATTTATATATATATATATATATATATATATATATATATATATATATATATATATATATATATATATATATATATATATATATATATATATATATATATATATATATATATAATACAGAATCAACGAGCATTTATGGAAGGTATTTTTATGTATATATATATATATATATATATATATATATATATATATATATATATATATATATATATATATGATGTGCCACGCCAAAAACCAGGCGCTTCTCGCTAGATTTTATTCGGCGCAAGAGCCTAAAACGCATGGTGCCCGTTCGAATTGTCGAAAATGGGTTAGCGACGGAATCGAACAGTGAAATTATCCAGCTTTCCATTAATCCATTTATATAAGCTGAAAGATTGTTCAAACTAGTAATATTTAGCACTTTATTGAGGCCCCTGATTAGCGTCGCGGTTGAGAAGTCTGAAACAAAGCCATGTTTACGCGCTTTTGATCAAGTGGTAAACCCCACATGGCTGGAAAGCTTATGACGTCAACTACACGTGTGATTGGGAATCTCTTACTCTAAACCAATAGAACAGCTCCTATTATACATACTTTATCCAACAAAGTGCTGTTGTTGCTATGGAAGTTGCGAAACGCTCGCTGATTGGTCGAAAACGTAAGCGCGCATGCGCAGTCGGGGAAACTGACATTGTGTAGTGTTATTATATATGTAATGTGTAAATAATGTTTTATTTTCAGATATTTCAGGGATTTACTTTAGGGGTTCGGCACCCAGTGCTCGTGGTTGTCTCCGGGAATACCAAACCTGGTAGTAAATGAGGTGGCATTTAATAAATAATTGGTGTTTCCACTTTATACTTCTGCATCTAATTTATACACACCTACTGGAGGAACATACAAAATTTCATTCCATTTGGAGCATTATAAGTGCATGGTTGCTATGGGAGAAGCAATTTTTCAATGCTGTTTTTGAAAGCTGATTTTCTCAAAACTATTATTGCAGTTTGGTTTTGTAAAATTGACGAGAAGAGCCTGGTTTTGGCGTGTGGCATCACATATATATATATATATATATATATATAAGTATATGTGTGTGTATATATATATATATATATATATATATATATACATATATATCTTTAAACCAGTCCAGTACTAATACTTCATCAATTAATACACATACCTGTATGTTATTGTTCCTTCTTGTGTACTAAAATTTGCTTTTTAATCTGTACTATTTTGCTTTGCCATCTTATATCTTACATCTTACATATTTAAGTAAATGTTACTCAACCATAAAATTTAATAATCTGTTATTCAGGGACATTCAACTCTCACGAGTGACTTAATCAAGCTCTTGTATTAAAATTAATTATTCATGTGCACAGCATACTATAACTGAACCTATAAATTTGGTTTTGTTGTTGAGGCAATTGATAACCTTTTGATGTTCCTCTAGGATGTGAATTATTTATTTGCATTTCGTTATAAATCTATTTAGTGCTCTGTTAAGTTGTTTGCTCAGGGGAGTGATAATCGCCAAGGGTAAGTAAATCATGTGTGATGTTGATGAGACACAGTTGTTTCGGTGTAAACCACACCATGACTTTTTACTGTTTATTGTTGACAGAATTAATTTAGAATTTGGTGACGTTAATTGTCATAGCGTACTTTCCATTGATTTAAGAAGATTTACCAAGATTGCCATCCAAGACAAAGGCCCAGATGGCAAGTGGACAAGGAAGCCATTGGCTTATTGAGAGTCCAACAATTTTTTATTTATGTGCAAAATTGTTAGACTCTCAATAAGCATTGTCGTTATTGCTTGATGATTTGTGTGTAGTACAATTAATTTTTTAGAATTTACATCTAGTGGTAATGACAGGTTTTCTGTAATTTAATCGGCGTTATTTTTTCTTTCAGTGTTCATAGAGGGCGCCACAAACAGTGTCACACAAGCCCTGGTGGACCATCTTGCAGTGGTGAAAACACTGTCACGTTCCAACAGCGTAACTCTCGTGTCATGTGACAACATGGTGGCGCTGCCTAGTGGCTGTGTTGACATTGACATGGAAGGGATATGCCATGTCCACATTTGCCTTAAGGTTTCCTCTTTTGCAGTTGCACATTTTGCCAGTTTCAAAGTTTAGTATTGGAACACTGGGGGATTGCTTTGTGTGGATTTAGTAGATTTGTAAAATTTCACGTACAAACATATTGACTTATATAAGAAATGACAGAAGGTGGGTTTATAAATAATAATAAAAATTTAATTAAAATGGCAACTATAGCAGTTGAATTATACAATTGGCACAGTAAAACAACCAATGATAATAAATTAATTAAGACAAAAATTATCACTTGGATTATAGCAAATTTTAAAGGTGCATGTACATCATGTTAAAAGTTGTTTGTAAATAAAAAATAAGAATAGGTTTAGACATGCATAGGTAAATATAAAGGATGTAATCATAAATTAAGACATGCAGTACTTTAGTAAAATAAATTATATGACCGGTACTACTATTACGTAAAAAGTAAATAATTTATAAATGAGTTCATAATTACTGCCAGTGTCTTAAAATCTATAAAGTTATGCAGCAGTTTCTGAATAGTGCAGAAACGAACGTTTGTATCAACGGTTTCTGGGCGATTCTAGCCAATGATCTGTGCTCTAAATAGCCACATGGAAGATACACTTGAAGGTAGAAAGATCACGTTATCTAGTATAAACTATATTATCATATATTATAACATACTGACTACCCAAATGTGTTTTAATGACAACTTGTTCATAATAATAATACTTATCTGTTTAAATTGAATGTTTCGACACAAGTATCATGTTTGCACATACTGAGGTCGATTTTTATGAACAGATAACGGTCAAGTTATATTTTTAAACTGTGGTTCACTAAAACACATTTGGGCATTCGAAACGTTGGATCAGATATAGTTTATATAACATGATTTTACAGTAAAAATTATCAGACTTTGTGCCTTCGATGCATGAGTTTCATATTCTTCAGGGTCTCATTGATGAAGCAAGCGAGGTGAAGCGACTGACGGCGCAGAGGGAGAAGTTACAGGGAGAACAGGATTGGATGCTGAAGAGGATGGCAGGAACTGATGAAGCCACGGTGCCCGAACACATCCGTCTTGCTGAACAGGAAAAGGTTTGTCAATACTGTTCACAACTGATTTGCTCCATGAGAAATCTTAGTAAGACTTTAATTTCAATGATTACTATTATGTGAAATGCAGTTGTTATGTTCTTTTGTTTTCTGTGTTAAAGCAATGTTTTATTACCGACAAAGCCATTTCCCATTCAAGCAACATTTCTTAAATAATTGTACTGTAGTGTTTGTACAGCCATTCGTGATGCACAAATTGATCTCGTTCACACCAATTTATATTAGTCTGTTGGGAGCCTGCTGAGAGTAATGAAAGTGCATTGTGAATAGGCATTCTCGCAGCATGAAGTAATTAATATATGAATTGCATGCAACGTGTATCTATCTCTGCAGTTCAGCCTGCTGGAATCCCACTTGAAGCGTGTGGCAAGAGCTCTTGATTCTCTGGAACGGTTGAAACAGCAACACAACTAAAACATTGTTGGCCTACCTGGTCAACAGCAATGAACCAACAGGAGATGCAGCCATACGGAACACTGTATTACTGCCCCCTATCATTGTTGGCCTACCTGGTCAACAGCAATGAACCAACAGGAGATGCAGCCATACGGAACACTGTATTACTGCCCCCTATCATTGTTGGCCTACCTGGTCAACAGCAATGAACCAACAGGAGATGCAGCCATATGGAACACTGTATTACTGCCCCCCATCAAAGACATTTTCAAGAAAGCCATTTGTGGAATAAGATGTGTATGTTATTTCTTTGAATGAACTGTACTAATTAACATCTGTTAATGAGTTGTCTGCAAGTTGGATACAGTAGAGTAAGAGCTGTGTGGGAATGATGTGGTTGTGGAGGCCGTCGTTGGCACCAATGTAGTTCGTGACAAAATAACTGAGAATTACAGAGTTCTTGTGGACAGTAAATGTGATATTTTACAACTTGTATACTGAGGATCCTAGTGTAGTCCCACAATGACAACGACACAAGGAGCAAATTTATACATCAATGACTAAAATGTAACTTGTTATATAGCGAGGTATCCAGTCTTTGGGACTGTTCAAAGCGGTTTACACTTCACCCCTGACAGACCTGTTCATTCCAATGCCATTTCAACTTATCTGGGAAGCATTCAGCCACACTGCAATTATTGCGTGAAGACTTCGTTCAAATATCCACCTATATTTGCAGCCAGGTACTCATTTATACAACTGAGTGAACTGTGGCAATGTGGGATGAACGAAATTGCCAAAGTTTCGAAACAGCAGCAACAGTCTTCGAACCTGGGTTCTCTCGATTGAGAGCCCAATGTTCTAACAGCTACGCTACCACGTCCCACGTTGGTCCTTGTTCTAAATATGGTCCTGGATCTTCCAATATAGGAAAAGGTATCCTTTGTAGCTATTTTCCTAGCTGGAGCATGCAAAAGCCACAGAAGATGACATGCACCATAGAAAATATTATGTTGAGATCTGACGTCACATGAGTTGCAATTGCCGTAAATAGTTTAATGACATTTCTTCCAACACACAACACGTGGGTTTGTTTCCCAATACGTGGCTTGCCCGTATAGTAGATCATGGGTTAAAATTTACATTTCTCCATTTTACAGGCATCATTTAGTTTTGTTTTGACTGTTTGCTGTAGGCAGGCTTGGTGTCCGTACTGGTCGAAGCGTGTCCATCGGGATGTTGGACATTCATTTTGACATGAGTGGGCAGAATGATGCTCATTCCGACAAACAATGGTGGAACACTGTTAGTTCAGATTTCCGCCTTCTCTGTAGCAGATGCAGAACAAACGCATTTACTAGACGAAAACAAACACTTAAACAGTTCTCCCTGCAGCACAGAGTTCAGCCCTTTCCCTTCATCATAGATATAAAAATATATAACTAAATAAGAGATTCCCTTCTCTCTACAGATGCAGCACAAACGCAGTTACTAGACGAAAACAACAACAACAAAAAACGAAATATATCTCCCGGCAGCCCATAGAGAGTTCAGCCCGTCCCCTTCAAATACAGCTGTTGAACCCGGTAGGCGAGGTCGCGTCTCTCAATGCGCTTCAGCGAATACACCAGTTGCGAGACGTTGCCGCGGTGGCTGAAGAGACGCCACTTGAGGAGTCCATGCCATGCCTGTTCCCGCAACGGTCGGTCGCCATGCACGGCCGCCACGTCGAGCACCTCCAGATCTCGGTGTCGCTTGTCCCGGTCGCGTTCTGGTATGAACGGCAGCTCCAGGTACAGGTCACTCCACGCCTGGCCGACACGCCGCGCTACCAGTCGGCACGCGCGCGTCAGGTTGTCTGCAGCGAGAAGTAGACCATTATGTTGTATGCTATACTGAACGAAGCAAACTTCACCCATCTGTAGCGTACTTAATCAGACAGGGTATGTTAGTTTCCCTGCGGGCTAAGCTGATGCCACAAGGGTCTGCTTAGGCTCACTATAGATGGCGTGTTAGTTTCTTGTAAACAGTCACTAATCCATAACGTGATGTGTTTTTAGCTTGAATTCTTGATGGTATGCAAAATCTTATCTGGACGCTGTTATTAAAATGCATAAATCTGCCATAATTAATCACCCGTGAACGACCACCACATTATTAAACGAAGTTGAATTTGAAGGAGGTATTTAAATGTCGCCAGATGATTTCAACGTAATTTTTTTTACAAACAGTACACATTTTATGTATAGGAAACACGTGCGCCGTTTCCCAACCAAACAGAGCATTGTCAGTGATATCCACAAACAGTTATTGTACGGTTCTCATAACTTCTACTGGACAATTTGCCATCATTTATACGCATAGAAATTAAATACGGGTATTAATCTATATCTATGGTTCCATACAAGTAACTCGATTAATATAAATTGTCGACACATTAGGTGATCGATTCACAACGGCAAAAGTAAACACCGATTGCTTAACAAAATACACAAAGGAAATACAAGCAAACGTGAATGACGAAAACGATGTGCTGCGGGGGGGGGGGGGCAGGCAAACGATTGTATAGGTGTGCCAAACGTTGATAAACTACTGGCAGTTCACTTAGTATGTCGTCAAGAATAATCTTTCCCCAAATTACCTCTTTGTCCCAAGTTTTACGTTCAATCTGGGTGCACACAACTACTGTGACAGGCAGGTCCTGGTGGTACAAGACGTAAGACCCGTTCACACGAACGATTAGTTGTCCAGTTGATCGGGCGACATTGTGCCTCCCGACCATTTGGACGACAGATCGTTCGTGTGAACGGGCGTTAAAGACTATTTGTGATAGACAAACAAAACACTTTTACCCGACAATTTGTTGCCGATTACAATTTTACTAGCCTATTCTAGTTGTTGACGTGACAAGCATGCAAGTGAAAAGTATTTCGTAAATGCTTTCTTGTATTATCTGCCTAATGTGGTGCAGTGACAGTGCACTCGGTCAGCAATGATGGCGTGATCTACGTCTGACGTACTTACGGAAAACGAATCGTCCTGGTCTGCTTGGAATAGACAGTAAAAACGTAACATTAAATCAACAATGCTCTAATAGTGTCAGTTCAGCTTGAATAGACACATTACATTATGCAATAGGTTTGTAAACAATTATCGGTGTAATATGCGTCGCATACACGTGGTTCTTTACAAGCGTGTGGTAAAACTACGATGTCACGACGTAGTTGGCGTTACGTATGACGACAAATAAATATCCGTCTAGTGACGTTAGGTTTGTCTTATTTCAGCAAAGTTGTAATGACGGTGGTCGTCATATGAGGTTTCATCAGTGTGAAAGCGTGTAACTTACCACGTTTGCTGTTATCCATCTTGTGGAAGTATATATTCCTGAGCGTTATCGACGACAGCTTCAGCTCTCGTATCTTCTTCGCCGCCGCAATGGTCGCTTCCTTTGCCTTCACGCGCGTTTTCGTTTCTTCAATATCTGCGTCGATCTCCTTTAGTCTATGCCGCATTTCTCGGATGGCCAAGTCGAGTTGTTCGAGGTCTTCCTCTAGCAGTCGTCCTTCGGTCGCGTAGACTTGCTCTTCTTTCATCAGACGCGACAGGTGCTTCGTCTGAAAGTGGAAGTTCTGCTTCGTCTTCTCAATCTCGGCATGTAGGTCTTCCGACCTTTGCCAGAGCATATCTAAGTAGCGCGGCGAGTTGGACTTTCGGTGTTGAATCTTTGTTTCGTTTGTTTCCAGCGCCGATTGTTTCTCCTCCAGTTCGTTTCTTAGTTTCTCCGTCCTGTGTTCCACCGTCTCTCGACTGACACGCGTCCGTCGCTTTTCTCCCTTCTTCTCGTCCAACCGCGTATTCGTCTTGTCCCAAACGAGCTGCCTACGCGTGACGTTGTGAGCCAGCGCGTCGCGCTTTCGCGTCAGCCGTTTCACGTCCTCGCGCAGTTTGCCGCGCTCCACGTTCTCGTTGATGATGGTGTCCCACAGTTTGCCGGGATACGCCTTGTCCGCTTGTACCCACCGACAGACCAGCTCGCCGACGTCGACGATCATCCCGCACGTGCCGTCGACGGCCGCAGCGATCCTCGGGCGCGAGTCGATGTACGCTTCTGCGTCGAGCTGCTTCAGCGTCGAATACGACGACAGCAACTCGTTGAGCTGCGACGTCTTCGCGGCGACCGCATCGTCGATCTGACGGACTTCCGCCTCGTAGTTCTGCACGCACCTGACGTCTTCCCTGCCGGTCAGCTCCTGCGCGAACGACACGCAGTATCGGGCGACGTGGTTCTGCGCGACGTCTCGCAGTCGGTCCCAACTGACGGCGATCAGGTCGTCGAAGGCTTTCTGGTGAACGCAGATCAAAGCCAACTGGTCCAGTTCGCATCGTCGTCGCTGTTGCTGCTCAAACTTACCGCTCGCCAGCAGGTTGCAGAATGTCGCCGCATTCACAAGTGGCGTCACCTGTCTGTCGTCGTCGTCGGAGCTGGTTTGATCTCGTGTTGTCTCGCCAAGTTGACGCGAGAGTTCGGCGACGGTCCTCTTGCACCTAGCCACGTCAATGCCGTCCAAACGGTAGGCGGCGCGGAAGTTCTTCACATCCTACGAGTCAAGGACATTTATCTCAATCGTTATGGGAAGAAACACTACGCACGCTTCTAAGTTAACATCGTTTGAATGTTCAATGTTTGAATGTTAGAGTGGGCTGGATACGTGAACAGAATGGACGGAAACGGTTCGACGAAGAGAGAAAGAAGATGAAGATCGTGACTGAGACTGAGACGGGTGGTGGAGGCGGCAGTGAAACGGAATCAGTGGTGGAAGGAGAAGGAACACAAAAATCGACGACAGGTATCGATGCCAGCCTCACCACGGACTTCAGGGGAAAAGAAGAGAGCACCAACAATGTATATGGTTGGACACAACTGTTGGTGTTTTGAAAACTTAAAATCAAAACGCAGCATATAAAATGAACTATGTTGTCTTGTATTGGTGTCGTTATACGATGTGGCCAGAAGAATGGTTCGTGCTGCGCTGTGATAAATGTTGTGTGGGCCAAACCACCGCCACCTGCATGTTGAGTCAACAAGTCACATTGATCAAAATCAATAAATCATAATCATGGCTGCCAAGTTATCTTTAGGACGAATAACGAGGTCAACCAGTACATAGTGGCAGTGATCTTTGGGTGATATTTCAGCCGTCTTGCTGAACAGTTGCTCAGCCGTCGTAAGTTTAGCCAGACTTGTTCACAAACTGGCTAGTCAAGCTTCAAGTCATTAACGTGTAAGTCAAGTCAAATTTCAAGTCAATGAACTCCAAGTCCAAGTCAATTTTCGAGTCATCTCTCTGAATTACAAGTCATGTCCGAAATCACCTGCGGTTCACCAATCGCCACGATTGTTGTAGTTTGTCGTTTGTCTGCAGTACTGTTTAGCCTGAAATTTAGGCGGATGCTTCCACGTCACAACATCAGCCAATCATATGAATACTTAATGTATTCGGTGCGGCCTGTCACAAAAACATGGTCTTGTTTTGCGACTCGAGTCAGCCCCTGCGAATCGAGTCAACAAGTCTGCTGAATGGTTGCAGGGCAAACCTTGTACTGTGTGTCAGCAAATTCTCGTCTTCTAACGTGCTTGATTGCTTGACTTTTGCTGTGATCTCCAACAGGAAGGCGGAGGTTTTCAATTCCACAAATGTGTGATCCAAGACGGGAGTATTATTAAGACCATCTGCCTACATAGTGTTTATGGACATAGTAATTTCCACAACCTACTGCGTCGCGAACACAACGACATTAATTCAATCGCGTCCTCGTGCAAGACAGTTGGCAGAATTGACTCATGGACGCTTCTGTCGTGACTCGTAGACTCTCGATTGAGCAGTCCAGCGAGAGTGAAAGACACACACGCAGAGACAGAGAGCAACATAGAGTGAGATAGAGAGAGAGGGTGGGGAGAGAGAGAAAGGGAGAGAGGGGGAGAGAGGAAGAGAGGGGGAGAGAGGGAGGAGACAGAGAGAGAGACATACAGAGAGAGAGAGAGGGGGAGTGGAGGGGAGAGAGAGAGAGAGATAGAGAGAGAGAGAGAGTGAGAGAGAGAGAGATAGAGAGAGAGGGAGGCAGCGAGGAAGGCAGAGGCAGAGATACATAAAAAAACAGCAGTTCCTTTTTATTGTACTGTGTGGTGTCATTATCTTCGATTTTTAAAGTTGGTTTGAATGTTTTGTATATATTGAAAACATTACTTTATCAGTTAGCTTGAGAGACAGTATCAATCAATGGTTACCCAGATTCCGGGTAACCAATCATATTCGTCACAATGAAAAATATGGCTTGACTCCAGGCTCCGGTGTGTGCAACAAGCGGTGGCTCCACACCACGGAGACAGGGTAATCGAGGATAATAGGGCGTTTGCCCCGCCAATCTGAATATTGATGCATCCTACTTCTGGCGTTCCGAGCCCAGTTATCGGAAACGGACTTAATCATGGCTCCACCAGACAAATGAATATGAATGCTTCTTACAAACCTGTATTGCCTGGTTGGCGGCCACAAGCGCGCTCCTGTGCTCCACTTCGATGCTGGCGGGGGCGACGTTCTTGTCCCGGGGATGGTGCGATTTACTACCCCGAACAGAAGTAGTCGCGAGGGTTGAATACATCCGGGGGTACATGTCGGGTCGCCTAGGCGTACGTGCCAGGGCGACGATGTCCACCTTAATGTTCTTCCGCGGTGTAGTAGTGTTTGATCTTGAAGTCATTCTGCTGTTTCCACCTGAGGTAGTTCGAAGTTTCAACACTGAATCGCAAAGTTATAATCTATACATTCATGACGAAGTCGATGCCAAATATTCAATTAATACTGCTTTCCGTTCCATTATAGTAGTTTTTGTCGATCTAAGCCAGTAGCCACGCTAAACCAATTATCCAATATCTCACCAATACCATCGCCGAACTTCACCCGTTGAACAACTTGACAAATTCCTTTAAAACGAAACTCGGATCTCAATTCAGTAGCATACCAGCACTTCGCCCCGGCGACTCGATGTTTCATTGCCCGTACACCGTTACAAAGTATACGCCCAGCACTTTGTCCCTTCTTTTATCTAACAAGTGCGTGACGTCTGAGGCCACGCAAGTCTCAGGATGGAAGACGGGCGGGCAGTACGCCTGGCTCGTGTACGTCTTGTTGCTAGTGACAACCTTAATTAAACAAGATCGCTACGTGTGCTTTTCTCGCTGCGTGCTGCCGTCTTCAACGATAGTGTTAAGGCCATAATTCATTGATAGATATTATAATTCCCCATTCGTATGCCTTGTCAGCCGCGTGAAAGACCAAAAGCCGTAGACGAAGACATCGGCCGAGTGTCATTCTCCACCCGGCACAATAGAATGTTGACAGGATGTTGACTCTCTTCGACTTCTTCCAAGAAACTCCGTGAAGATACGAGAAGCGACATGTTTTATGTACATCACAATAATAGACAACAATGTGTATACAGAACCTAATGTTGTATGATTACGCTTTGAGTGTTAAATGTTGCAGATAAGTTTGAAGAAGTGCGTCTTACCCCAGTAGGAATAGTGGGTAAAACTGGGTCTAAAAGTGTATTAGTGCGTGCGGGCGTGCGTGCATGTACATATGTATGTAGGACCTACATAGGCATATACATAGACATACATGTAACTGACTGAGGTTTGCCCAGTGTTCGAAATGAGGGGGTCTGGTGGTCCAGGACCCCACATAACGCACGAGAAACCTCCTATAAGAAAGAAAATTGCAAGCTTGGGGGTCCTACATGTTATCAAGTCTTTTCACAAAAATAGACGCTAATAGCCATTACAGTGCCTGAAAAGAAGATTTTTTCTGGGGGGTGACCAATATTTTTATGGACCCCTCAAGAGTCAATGGTTATTTCGAACCGTGTGTGCCGCACGGTAGTGTGATATGTAGACCTACATAGTGTTAGGTGGTCTGGAGATTTCCCTAAGTCAACAATTCCATGTCCGTTGTTGTGAAGAAAGGAAAACAACAGTTCACCTCGACGAAGAGAGATGTATTACTCTTCTCAAAGTTATCTATATATTAGTACACTAACTTTCGGGGCAGTCTGGCAGTATCTCCACCCAGATGCCGAGATCCACTCCACTCTATCTATGTTCTTTCGTCTCCTTGGACCATTGGCCTCTGATCTACCGATTGGCGATGTATTAAAAACACAAAGGCAATTATTTGTAGTTATTTGTATACGCATTTGCTGCTCATCCCGTATGCTTTAATTTCTTCCTGTCGGAGAAGGATTTAACAAGATTGTCTCTAGAGTTGTTAAACCACACGCTTTCAGTCGTTCTGCATAACTAAGGTCTCTCAGTTCCGGAATCATTTTAGTTGCTCTCCTCTGTATTCTTTCAATCGTATCTGTATCCTCCTTCAGTCAATACTCTAAAGGAGGCCTAACTATTGCTTTATACAGTGGTATAATTAGCTTTTTTTCTTGTATGTTATATTACCCAAGATAATTATTGCTTTTGAAGCTGCAATACCAAATTGCTCTGAAATGTTCATATCAACACTTATTGTAACTCATAAGTACTTTTCTGTTACAGTAGTACCTAGAACAGCATCTCCTATTTTATAGTTTAGTTCCAGTGTCCTGTATGTACTGTCCCAAGTAGGCATTTACATTTCCCAAAATTGAAGAACATCTGCCATTTCTCAGACCATTTCACTAATCTCTCTAGATCGCATTGTAAATGTTGTTTATCACCATCATTGTTAACCCTTCTAAACACTTTTGTGTCATCCGCAAATTTCAGTACGTTGCTTGTTACTGATCGTTGCTTGTTACTGATCGTTGTGGTACCCCACTCAAAACTGATTTCCAGTTTGACACCTCCCCATCTACTACGACACGCTGTCTTCTGTCAGGAAATAGTGAGAGAATTGAGTGGTGAGTCATTCACTAGAGGGAGTCATTGTGGTTTCCTACCGGAAAATACCTGCATGATGTAATTAGCAATAGCATTATTTTCAAAATGTCACGTTTCTTACTCCACGGACTGGTATAGTATTAGTTGTCAGACTAAGTGTGGCAATCTAGATTGTTTCTTTCGACACGAAAATCAAACATGTCTTTCAGCACTGTATGAAGCGGGAAGACTGTGCATGAGTACCCAGAATGCCCTTCTCACATGCCTAGAAGAACAGTCAGCGCCACAGTCTGAGCCACATGTTGCTACAACCGTTGTTCTTGATTTAGCGGCAATCATCCAGATGTTAACTGGGTCAACTTACTACGGGTTGACAACAAGAGTGAACTGTTTAATAATTCTATAAGGAAGGAAAGCAACTTGTGGTCACAGCTGAGGAGCAGGTTCTCTCTGCACCGCCACCACATGTAATTACCAACTCGCTCCTCTTGCGGTAATGAAGAGGCAGAAAACCTTTGTTACTGCATGTGGCACATCGGCTACATCACAACATGGTCATCACCAGACTCTGTGCTGTTGTTGACACTGATGTTGTTGTATTGCCCATACGGACCATGCAGACCCTACGAGTTAGTTTTCATTGCACAGCTCTCTGCTTTTGCGAAAGGGAATGTTCCAGTAGCGGTGTACGAAATTATTAGTATATAATAGTGTTTCATCACAGCATTCATGGGTATATTTTGTGCTGGAACAAGCACCACAAAGATGTGTAATATACACCGCTGTAATAGTAGTTTGCCTTTTGTTTCGCCATTTTCCTTGTTCCATGTTATTATAATGCTTAAGATGTCCTGGGTATCATGTTCCTTGACATACAATATATATATATATATATATATATATATATATATATATATATATATATATATATATATATATATATATATATATATATATACATATACATACATACATACATACATACATACATATATATATATATATATATATATATATATATATCTATGTATAGGCTAAAAGAAGTTTTTCACTGGCGCGATGAGAAAACCAATGAAAATGTCTATATATAAAATATTATTGGCCCCATGTTAATAACTGTCTAGTTTTGAATCATCGTAGGAGTCGATAAAAGAGAGTCATAAACGATCGAAGTAAAAAAAAGAGTCGGAGTCGGAGGGGGCAAGCCGCTCATGAATGGCGAAACTCCCTATTTAGATATATAACGCACGACAATTTGTAACTGCTAGCAGCGTGAATATGTTTAAAAACAAGTTTAACACAGGAGGGCGGTTTACACGTAGATGAACATTGTTGGACTCTCGACAAGCCAATGGCTTCTTTGTGCACTTGCCATCTTGGCATTTGGCTTGGATGGCAAATCTTGTTAAATTGGAACCTTGAGATAGCCAGATGAAGCCGCATATCATCATGCCCATCTGGTCACAGTACGTTTGCAACAGGAGTACAACCCGCGGAAAGCTGTTCACGTTAAAATTTGAACTTCACAATTACACAAAACGTCTTTTCCAAAATGGGCATATGCGTATATTGGATCTCTCGTACGGGGAAGCCCGAGAGGGGCACGCTTATTCACCAATTAGTTTAATTACTATGGTACTATGTAGTGGCGCAACAGGCTACATACGAAACAAAGTAAGCCAAAGGGCGAGGGTCACAGCCCATACAATGTCCCCTAAATACTCCACTGAAAGGGGACTGCGTAAGGCCTACAGTAGGCATAGCCACCGAAAACTTAAACGAAATAAGTAATCGAGTGTATAAAATATGCAAATTTGATTGTAGTAGTAGTAGTAGTATAAATGCACGCTCTCAAGCACGCACACGCACATAACCAAACAATTGTTTTCTCAGCATCCGATGTCCTGAACCCTGGCCGTTTTGCCCCGCCTTAATCTACTAAACACAATTAAGTTTGTCTGCTCTTAAAACTGCTTCCTCAGCTGATTTAGCCTATCACAAACCCCGTTCATTGGTGTTCAGATAATAGTGTGTGAACAGTTTATGTAACATGCGCAGTCGATTTAACCTTTCACCACACCTCCTCACCTAAACTGCCTTTAAAACACAGTGCTCAGCGTAAACTTATCCATGAAGTGGGTATGGAGACTGTCTATGTGTGCATGTGGCAAGGCAGCGACAGCATCCATACACACAACCAACCTATTAAAAATTTTCGTTAAACATTCTATACATAAAATAAATAAAACTGTCAGATAAAACCATTACAGCAACATTAATGATACTAGTCTTTTAATCGAATGTACCATCCACAGCGCATGCGCACAGTCCACCACAAACTCCTGGAGTTTGTGGTGGACTGTTTGGAGTAAACCACTTGAGACTAATAAAAAATGCCTATTTTCTTCTTCTTCTTCTTCTTCCATTTGAGCTCATAACTCTGTTAGCCACATATAAATGTGGCTAGAGTATTTTCGAGCCGTGATCACTATTGCGTGGGAGCGGGTGATGTAATGCCGTTTCGGGTCCGTTGTAATCAGAATATGTCGCGTCTGCGTAGTTAGGCAATAAATTAGTGCATGGGCTATATGATATCTAATAATATAAGGACTGTATAATGTTGTTCAAATAATCGAATTGTCTGTAGTCGTTTGATCTGGTAAGGATCAAAATAGTGGATATAGAAAAATGGTAAACATTGTGTGGGTCAATGCCAATTATGGGCGTGACCTCCATCCTCTCGCCGATCACATGACAAAGTGACGAAATTTCACCAAGGAAGAAAATCATGAATTTTCAGCATTTCGATTTTCACTTCAATTAATGATCGAACAAGCATTAACAACATTTTTTTTTAGTTTGTATGATGAATTCACAAAAACTACACACAAAAGTTGCACAAACGGGCTAGCATGTTGCAGTTGGTGTTAGGTAGGTTTAGTTTTTCGCAAAATTACTTTGAAATTAGAATAGCAAAAAAATATAATTGATTGCCTTTATTGGCTTTAAACTTATTGTAATTACATTATTATTTTGTTTATCCCCAATCAGTTATACTTAATCTAGGAACCGAGAGCGCTTCCTGAACTTCGTACGTATGTAATGATGTTATAAATAGGCCTTTTCCAGCAATTTCAAGTAACGTCAATAGAAGAATAGGCAGGACTACGGTTAACATAGAGAATCCGTGGGTCTTGAGGGATTCCCCTAACCGACGTCATATCGAGCAAGTGACGTCACCACACCATTTCCTGTTTGTATGAACGATGTAAACGAGATGACAGACTAGAGAGGAAATTATTTCTGATACGCGGTTATTTCTTCTGTATTCTGTTATACTGTTACATTTTCAATATATCATGTCTGTAGAGGATCCATTCTTTGTAGTAAAAAGGTGAGCGGTATATGGGTATTTATCTCGATTGTATTTATTACGACTGCCCCTCACTTTCCCTGGCCGTGCCGTGGCATTCTCCGTTGTCGTTGTTGTGTCAACGCTGTGGCTATGCTCGTGAGTTGTGTGTATAATTTTTTTGACAGCGATTTTTATATTATCTTGAGGTTGACACTGTTATACATATATGGTATACAGTTCGCTAATCATGCCATGGGACCAACCACGGTCATGCCCATGGGCTTTGCGTGCCGGCGGGGTGGATGATCAGAGCTCCTTTCAGTGTCAGTCAAGCTTGCTTGCAGTGTAATAAAGATTATCATTACACTGATTTAACAAGATTAATCTTGACATATACTGGAACTGGTAAAGTAAGATAAGATAAGTTTCTGCAATTATGTACACATAATTAGAGTATAATTTCAGTACCATGATATAGATTGAGTGGTATTCCCCCTCTTATAACATTAGAGGCCACCTTACCAAGTTGCCATGCAATAAAGAAAGTTTTTCCATAAACGCATGTTTAAGATAGGATTCTCAGAACGAGGCAGCCGTACATTATCTGGATGGATATATCATGGTAATACCTGATTGGTCTAGAACATTTTACCGTGATATATCGACTCAGATAAAACATGGCTGCCTTGTTTGTGATGTTTGAATCATTTCGAATGCTACTGTGTCTTTGCGTTTGCATAGACACGCGACTGTTTAAACGCTTTGCATGTTTTCTGTGATTGTTCTGATCTACGTAATCTGCATCAAAAGTCTGCATCAGTTCTTTGTATGGTACGAATGCTTCGTAAAACCGACTTGATCACCATATTTACAAATGTAGGAAGTGAAAAAGTATGTTCAAGTGTTAATTTGCCATTATATAACAGGAATAACATACTGTTTGTTGATGTCATCAGACACCAGCCATATAACTTCACGAGTGCCAGAGGCTGGTAACACTCTTGAAACATCAACACACAGTGTATTATTCCCTAAATGTAGCAATCATCATGAATGATATCATGATTTTTGCCTCAAGGGCAGTCCAGTATTACATTCACCATGTGTTAGTTGAAGGCAGTGATTAACAATTTAAGAATCATTGTGGATATTGTTAAAATGTCGATCTGACAACATGCATTCATCGTACATTTAGCGTACTGTGCTCGTAGAAACTTTTTTTTTAAAAAGTAACAAAAACTGGGTATTTTTCAGTGAGGTGCAGAAAGCTGTACAGACAGCTAGAGGCCTCTACCAGCGATGGTGTGAACTGCTTGATGAGTCGACCCACTGCTCAAAGGAGGAATATGATTGGACGACAAATGAACTGAGGAACAGCCTGCGAAGCATAGAATGGGACTTGGAAGACTTGGAAGAAACTATTAATATCCTTTTAATGTTGATTACTCCAACTGATTTTGTGCTGTGATTGTACATTTTGTGGTGGTACATTTGCAAATTGCATCCCTTGTACTCATCCAAGATGGTGACAGAGTAGCATAGATAGTCGTTCTAAGCTATAGGTCGCATCCAATTATTTGTTCCACTCCGTCAGTCATTAATGACGATTACAGGAGGATGCAGATCGCAAATGTACCATTTTATTTTGTATGCCTAATAATTATAGCAAATTCAAAGCCAGGGACTCTATTCTCTATCATCGCAGTCAGTCGTAACTCGGTTTTAAAATAATTTCAATGTTTGTTTGCCATTTTACATGTGTTGCCGCATCAAAAAACTAAACAAATAGTTCCGTCGTAATCACGCACACCATTTTGTATGTGATGACCGCATCATAACGTAAAGAAATAGTTCCTTTGTAATCGCACCCCTGTTCGATTATGAAATCATATCTGCACCCGTATATCGAATATAACATATTGAACAGAATCTAAATTATGCTTAACAGTGCTATATCTGCCATATCCTGAAACCATTTATTAATGAATAAATCTTAATCACAGACACAGAAAAAATTCAAAACTAATATTTGGAAACCTGTAAAACTACTGATATATAAGTAGATATACTTAACACTGTTGTACACTGGTGTTGTGAAACTGTTCTTGCTGCGGAATTGTCAGTAATTCTTCTTGACATTGTATTATGTATTGTTGAGAAGAATCCAAAGAAATTCAAAATGGAAGATTCCGAACTCCGAGAAAGAAAGGCGTTTGTGAAGATGACAAAAAATTCTGTGAAGGTACTGTACAAACATCACGAAGCAAGTTAATTACAAACTAACATACTGGAAGCATTTGGAAATGTATAGTAATTTTAATAATTTTTTTTATTCCCACAAACATGGCATACATTTTTCTTCATTTTCCCAAAACCCAGTTTTTAATTACGTATTCATAGAAGTCACCAGAAAATTGGTGCTTTTGAATTTTAACGTCATTCTATGGCCAACACTATGTATTGTTATATCTGGGTAATCTTTACAGCCAACTGTGAGTCTGTGACATCTCCATAACACTGAGAACATACACATTAGTACTAATATACATTACACAGTATTCAGATAAATTTTAATATATCAGTAATATTTTGTAATGTTATATTTAATCAAACAATATACATATTATATTACGAATACAGCTTATTTGTGTTTCTTTTTTATTATAAAAATAATAGGTTTCTCTTTTCTAAATTGGTGGCTTGTGTTTTGCGGGCCTCGGCATTGTGGGCTTACCTGTCTTTGGCCCATGGCCTTGGGCCAGGCCGGGCCTTAAACATTCGGGCCAGCCCTGAGCCAAATGTTAATAGGCCAGGCCTGGACTAAAATTCTAATTTTGGCCTGGCTTTGAGGTATAGGCCGGGCTTGGATTCTAACTGCTAATTATGGCTTGGGTATGGAATGGACTGACTGGACATGGTCTGTTGTAGAAAAATCAATTTTGTTCTGTGTTTTCTATTACCGTCCTCGTTCTGCTAAGTGGTCTGTCGTCTACGTCCTGACTGTTCAATGTGGAATCACTGGGGACGTCCACTGTCCAGTGTGGAATCACTGGGGACGTCCACTGTCCAGTGTGGAATCACTGTGGACGTCCACTGTCCAGTGTGGAATCACTGGGGACATCCACTGTCCAGTGTGGAATCACTGGGGACGTCCACTGTCCAGTGTGTCACACTCAGCTGCAAACACAGACATTGCATTTCTCTCATTAGGCTAAAAAAATCCCAGTTTCTCAACAGACTTTTTTGTAAATGTAAAAAAATATTAGAAATTCTCCGGGATTGGGGATATTACATATATGGACTTTTGACGCAGAATACATAACTCAAGACAGTTGTTACGTACAATTGTTAGCAACCCTGTGCATGTTTCTACCACTGTTATGTGATCTACGTTAAACGTCTACCGAACGCTTTGTGAAACCGAGAGTTGTATGTGATTTTTGTGGCGCAAAGATTTCATTAGCATTGCAAGTACAAAAATGCCGGAAACTGGGCTAGTACATTAGAAAACAATAAAAATGTTGCAAACAATGGTCCCATGGAGGTATCCAAATGCACTGTATTGAGTTTTTTATTTATTAAAATTATTTACAACTAAGAAATTGGTCAGTAGACAGAATTTCTTGATGTCAATTTCTAGTTCTTTGAAAATGTAAATTGTTATGTCAACAATGTTGTTAGTTCAAAGTGTATTGCACATGTCTGTAGTGTTGATTTTTCCCTACCCAAAAAATCTTTAAAAAATCCTTCTGGTCATCTCAAGCAATGGCTATTTTTCATAGAAATGGATCCTATGCAGCATATATATCACAAGCACCCCAGATGTTTCATCTGTTTAAAGATCCATAAGTGGTCAATGCATAAAATGTTTTAATTAATTATTAATTTTATTTGTTCTTCATGTGAGCAAAATTAATGATGAGGCAGTAGCGTCTAATGTCATGTGGCTTGTAATGAAGTAATTATTGAGTGTCTCGCATGTCAGTCCCATAGCATGTATGACATGACCATGGCTCCGTGTCATTGTGCGTTGACATGACAACACATGTTTTATATTCCAACCAAGCAGTGATTTTTCAATCATGTTCCATCATGACCTTTAATGGTACTCGTTGTTTTTATCGTAAACCCATGTTTATAATATAAAATATTACCGTTCTAACATTAAGTTTAATACAGTATGACAGTTATCTGTTTAATTTGAATGTTTTGCCCCGAATATCATATTTACATATATAAACATCAAAATGTATTTTTCAATCTGGTTCATTAAAACACAGTTGAGGAGGCAAAATGTTACAATACATGTAGTTTGTAATATATAACATGATTTTGCAATAAAAATTATAAATCTTTGCATATTGGTGAAATTCTTGTAAGAGTAAATTAGTGAATCAATAAATGATGTGAATGTACTGAGACTTAACAGCTAAGAAACTGGTCAGCCTGAGCTGGTCATCCTTCATCCACTGGACTAATTGACCAGTGATGATCCCTTAGGTAACTGCCCACTAATCATGTCCAAGAGAATTAATTTGTTCACTGTTGACCTCATTAAATCATCTCTACTAAGTGTAGGGGCACACATTAAGCACACACACACACACACGCATACACAAATGAATATAGTCTTCTCTGAAGCTGGTATTTCCCAAGTGAATAGTGATAGCCCAAAGTACACGATGAGTCCATCAATTAATCAGGTTGTTTCCGTGTGATTAGGATTAGTTAAGAACATGAACATGGCTTAAACCATTACATTATACCCTGTACATGCTGCGTATCATACATTTGATTTGTAGATTGAATTTTGCTTTAACTCTCCATCCTCAACTGATTTAGGCTATCGTGAATCCGGTTTGTTGATGTCCTAATATATAGTGTGTGAATAGTTTAAGTAATATACACAGTCGGTTGAATAAAAATGCGTATTTGTGTTCAAGTCATCGAAAGAATTGGCTTTAGATTGGTAAGGCTCAAAATAGAGGACATCCAAAATGGTAGACACTTTAAGGGGTCAGTGTTCAATGTGGGCATGACTCACATGACTAAGTTAAATAGCATGTTGCAGTGGATACTATGTAGATTTGAATTTTCGCAAAATGAACTTGAAATGAGACGAGCACAAAAATCGAATCGATTCGATTTTGTTGCTCATTTTGAAAAATCTCACCTATCTAGTATCCACCATGACACACTAGCTCATTTGGGCAAATGTGTTATTTACTTTGATGAAACCATGAGATAAACTATTAAATTATTTTTAACTGGGCACGCTGAAATTCGCTGAAGAGGGCAACAGTTGCTCTGACTAAAAAGTTATACTATGACTATCTAATGACCAAAGTCAGTTCTTTCGATGATTTTTTTTATTATGCAAGTTATTAAATTGTTATTTAGAAAGAAAGTATTCACACTCTACATATATGAACATCAACAAACATGATTCACAATGAACTAAATAAATGGAGGATGTGGTTTGAAGACAGCCAGCAGGTTATCAGATACGGTCCACCAAATAACCAGCTGTCACATGATGAGCCTCTGTGAACACAGCTCACCCCTAATGACAGGTGACAGCTGACGACAAAATCAATGAGATGATGTGATATGGCTGTAGGATGCCAGACATGGTGACACTGGATATTGCTTTGTGGCTTTGCAATAAGACACAATGAGTTGATTAAGACGACATGTGCCAATTGTCCAACTGCGCAAATTTCGAGACATGGGGTCAATTACAGTGTAATTGGAATTGAGATGCCATTCCAGTTCTGGAATTGTAATTGGATTTGGTGTTCGTTTTTTAAATAATTGGAATTGGTGAAAATGTAATTGGTATTTTCAGTTACTTTTCAGTTTCTTTTTCAAACGTTGTAACTTGTAACTTTTAAAAATTATTCCCTACAAATAATCAATAAAATATAATATGTTGCATTTAACTGTATATCATATTCGTTTGTCGTTATGTACCATAATATGCAAAAATACCTAGATGTTATTTTTGGCTGTTTGGTATGTCTTTGGTAGCTCTGTTCACATACTGTTATTTCGATACGGAATTGATTACAGGCTGTATTGGAATTGGTATTTTGTAAATGAGGTGGAATTGTAATTGGTATGTAATTTGAAATGATATAATGTAATTTACCCCAAGTCTGCATATTACCTGGTACTTCACCTATTCACACCCTACATATTTGAACATAAAAGTATCTGGTTCACTATGGGCTAAATTAATTGAGGATGGAGTTTTGATTGATTAGACAAATACATTGAGAATAATTTATATTCTCTTTTTATTTAGATAATATTTTGAATACACTATAAAATAATTTTTGGATAGCAGTTTGTGTATGCATTTCTAGACTAACATTTCACATGAGTGTGCAGTCACCGAACGGAGCTGAAACAAGTATTACAGGAATGTAGCCCTGGGAAAGAGACTGGAAAGTAGATCACTTCTGGTGATAAACCCATCCAGATATCTACTTGTCAGTGACTCAGTAGACAGCTGTAGCTGATTTGAAGACACATTTGTTGTGTTTTTCTGTGGCTCGTTGCAGCAACAAGTTCATGTTTTAGTAGCTAAGTAGCAACATAATTCCAAACAATCCATTATTAAGACATTGATTTAAATTGTGACATGCAGTGACCTAGACTGTGACATGCAGTGATTTAGACTGTGACATGCAGTGACCTAAGCTGTGACATGCAGTGACCTAGACTGTGACATGCAGTGACCTAGACTGTGACATGCAGTGACCTAGACTGTGACATGCAGTGACCTAGACTGTGACATGCAGTGACCTAGACTGTGACATGCAGTGACCTAGACTGTGACATGCAGTGACCTAGACTGTGACAAACAATGATATAGGCTGTTATAGGCAATGACATTTGCAGAATTTGATTAGGTGAAATATACCTGTAAGATATAAATTCACCCTTGTACACTATTAAAGTCATAATATATTCCTCTTAATATATTCCACACGTATGGTTTTTTCTTCAATGTTAAAAAAAATCTAATATTGTAAATATTTTTACGCACAGATCATATAGGATTAAATTTGAATTAATTTATTTTCAGGACATGAAGGAACATTTGTCGAAGCCTCACACAGCCCAAGTGATCCCTGAGAACGCACAATGTAGACAGGTGAGACGGTCAAAACTATCATTGCTGAAATTATTAAAAAGAAAAACAAAAATAGAGTATCGGTTGCAATTTTTACTGCTCTAATGTTCTAGTTAGTCATAATACACCAGCTTACACCCGTCCATGTAGCAGAAGGGGTGAAACCACATTTGATCTTCAAATAGACTGTCATTATAATCTTAGGATTCCTGCAAAATTTTTCCTACAATTTGATTTTCTTCAACATTTCACAGCACATTGATGCTCCATTAACACACATGATCTATTAACACACATGCTCCAAACACACATATGCTCCATTAACACACATGCTGTGCGTAATTTTACGAAATCACATAACTTTCAGAAAAACACACCCAAAGCAGATACCCCTCAATTTCGGCCCAGTCCGGTGAATTACTTAAAAATGTTGGTACGTTGTCATCGAATTAAAGATCTAATGAAGTAGTAAAAAGCATTAACCCTACCAATGTATCCGCCAAGTGGTGTGAAAGTACTCGGAAAAATTCACTCATTAAGCAACCACGAAGGAAGTTATTTACAGTTATTTTCTACCTGTCGGACAGAGACGGACGCAGTGGGTGATTTGAGTGTTGAACTACTCTGCCCCCAAAGTTAACACATAGAACTAGAGATGGTTGAGTGACATCTGGAGAGTGACTCACACTCAATGCGGCAACAATTCGGCAACTGTTTCCATCTTTGTCCGCCAGGAAGAAAACCATTATAATAAATAACTCTAAATAACTGCATTTGTCGATTTTATTTTAGTAACACATTGTACAAACTTGTTGATTTGCAGTGAACAGTAAAAAATTGGTAAACAAATGTAAGTTTCTGGTTTGTGCTGTCAAAACAAAGCTGTAATGTTTAAAAAAAATGTTGCAAGTACCAGACTATATCTTGTGTTTCATAAATAAGCCACTTTGTATTTATGAACTGATTTCCTGATTACGCCAAGTTTTGCTCATGTCATTTGTCACAAGTCTAATGTACTCTCTTAAATTCACTTGACTTAGTCTCTCTATTTAACACTAACCGAATGCTCACACACCTGACAAAGTTAGGCTTGTAACATATGAATAATTATGTCAGTATTGTGCAGTTTGGCCATCTTGTCTCTCAGATGCTGCTGCGAGGCAACGGACCCAACAGACCCATGGATAAGTATACGCATCTGGAGAATGACATTGAGAGGTCAAACCAACGGTTCATAGATGACACACATGCACAGCAGCAGGTACGCACAGCTCAAGTCACCCTGCTCCATGGCTACCACATCTAGCAGTCCTTTGTCTAAAGTAGTTGTTGCGAAGTTGGGAATCAGTTAGATTTTCAAAATCAATCATCAGTTTGGCCAAACTGATCGAAGACCGATTATATAATCAGTTTGTAGGCAGTGATTGTAAAAAAGAGTGCTGCTGCCTATCAGATATCACTAGTGGCAACCATAAATATGTTGGTTGTTCATCAGGGGTAAAATTCAAATTGACTTGACTGTTGGCAACGTTTTAGGTGTGATCGTTAAAGAGGGTAATTTAATATATAGCTGTAATGTAGTATATAGCTGTAATGTTTATATAGTATGTAGCTGTAATGTTTATATAGTGAATAGCTGTAATGTTTAAACAAAAGAAACATAAAATGTTGTCACATATACCAAACTATATTTTGTTTGTCAATGAAAAAATGCTCTTGATTGAACTTTCCCCCCGTAAAGTCGAATAGTTCATTGACAGTGCCAATTTTTTGACGTCATAACTAGCCTTGATTATCCTGGCTCTGTGATGTGGTCCCGCTGTATGTCCCACAGGATTCTCGGCAAGTCCAGATTACTTCAGAATAGATATGAAATGCAGCATGATATGTTTTTATATATTCCAAAATAATCAATCACACAAGATTGTGATCAAATAATTGATCAGAAGCTTGAAACAACCAGTCATTGACATAATTGATTAATTGGAACAACACTAGATGTCAGCATGCTTGAATGAACTCATGTTCCTGTTTCTTGCAATGTGAAATTTTATGTTGCATTTAACTTTCATGAAATGTTTTGTCTTTCCAAATATATTAGTCGAATCGCTCGGCCTTCGGACTGATGCTATTATTGCCAGGAGCGCCCTCTGTCCTTCTACAGCTTGTGTCACATGTCATCTGATACACCTGTAGTGATGTCAATTCTTGATAGGAAAAACAATGTCAGCTAGTTGTCAGTACTTTCTAGTCTCCATTTCTGATAGTGTGATGATGTATCAGTGTTCAAATACTGATGGTTCACCACCTTGCCTGTATCGGGCATTGCTTGTGCCTACTTTGTGTAAATTTCTCAGCAATTTCGGACCCTGGTACACCTGAGAGGCCTTTCACAGTTGTCAACATTTACCTTGTTCAAAGCATACTAATTCTCGGACCCCCCTCCATAAATTAGTACTTTAAAATGTTGATAATTTTCCACATAAGAATATATCAATGTAACAACGTTATGACACAGTGCTTGTATATAGGACTTGCAATAATAACCATGAGAATGTTTTTTTAAGATGTCGGACTGTATTACAACACAGCGCCATGACTGGTTATGCGATTTAAAACAATAGTAGTTCCGTTACAGTTCACTGTGTGGCGCTGCATGATGCAATGGACATTTAAAATTTTAGAACACTGCGTTGACCCCCCCCACTCCTTTAGTTCGCATTGTACGGATAGGTAAATTTCAACAAATGTGATGCTCAGTTCTATTACTTGTGCTGTTTGTGGTACAAGACGGTCAGCTGACCTTTGTTGTGTTGCTAGTTGATGGTTGATGGTCAAGATGACCAGCTGCACCTCATCAGTGGTAGTGTCGGAGTCCTCAAGAACATGTCACAGCAGATTGGCACAGAGCTTGACGAACAGTCTGTGTAAGTGCACTGGGATTTTAGGGGACATATTCTTTGAAATACGAGCATATATTCTTTTATTATTTCATTTTATTTATTTATACATTTTAGCATATTATGTTTGTGTAAACATTTTTATACAAAACTAAATGGAGAAATCAAGTATTTTAAAGTCATATTTGCTTTTGCAAATTATGGGATATCCCCCATTAAATATATTCATGACAAGCCAGAACTGTATGTCACCTAATTGCCCCTTAAGGTATAATGCATGGCAAAATAATTTTTTTTAGTACTACTTTATTGTTTTTTAAGAAACATCATCGGGAAATTGGCTTGCCGTTTTGGTCCCTTCCTGTGTACAATAAACATTGCAAAACGTTTTTTTAAATGTTTTATTTAATACGTAATTCTGCACAACAAAATTACATGTAGGGATTGGTGTTAAAATTATTGCTAATGCCATGTGTGCAGCCTCTTCTTTGTCGGTGTAATCTGCTGATCTATGTTTGTTAGCAAATAATGTTTATCGTGCGTGAATTGCGCAGTCCTAACAGTAAATGTTGTTATTATATCAATGTAATCATATAAAAATCACAATTGCATGTTTGTGGATTGTCATAAAAAATCTTTGTGACCTAGGAAAATTCTATTTTCATCTGGCAAAATTCAGGGAAGTTTTTGGTTTGTTGGGACTGTGGAGTGGTCTATGAGCAATGCTTCAAGAGAATTGTGTTTTGTCTCTTGTAGAATGCTCGATGATTTTGCTCATGAAATGGACACGACTGACAGTAAGATGGATAATGTGATGAAAAAGATGGCTAAAGTACTACACATGTCAAATGGTAGGTTTGTCAAATCCTTGTCAGTTTAACAAAGTGAAGTTAGTGAATTGTATAAAGAACAAATTTGCTGCCGTGAGACAGGCAACAATTTCTGATGCTGCAGTTTTCTAGTAATGCAATAACACAAACAGTTATCTAGTAATGTAATAACACAATTTGGTGTACGCTTGTTAGGGTAGAATCCTTTTTCTTCCCAGAGAAGTCGAGATGGTGTTGGAAGGCACAGATCTGTCTGGGGGTGCAGTGTCAATTGTAGTGGAGTGTAAAGGGTTATATGCAACCCTAAGAACTGCGTATTGCATTATATAAGAACTTAGACTCTTTATTTTTAAAGAAAATCTGTAAACCAAGTTTACCAACTAATCAACTAATAAAAATAAAGGGTCTTACCTTTACCTTTGTTTAACTTTTAAATACAGGAAACGTTTTTTATTGCAGCATTGTTATTTTATAACAAGACTGAATGTGTGTTTATGTTTGCAGACCGGCGGCAGTGGTGTGCTATTGGGGTCCTACTTGTCGTCATGTTTATTGTCATCCTTCTCTTCTTTGTCATCCACTGAGGACGTCCCTGTGTCACCAAGCACCTGATGACAGCGTCAACAGTGCCACCAGGACAGATTTCTCAGCACTTCCTGTCGACGTGCTTGTGTGGTTTGTTAGGCCTGGCTGGTTCGTCCTGACGGTCATTTTCTTAGGGTGGGGACACTGAGGGTATTTTTAGACATTGCCACACTGTCTGTAAGGTGACAAGACAATAATCCTAGTGTCACTGCCACTGCTGGTGACATTGCAATCATGAAAGCTTGTGGACTGGTTATGATATTCCCACGGTACCTTGACACGGTGCATGTCAACATTAGTCTCAGACCCCCGGTCTCATCCACTGATGGTGTCACATGATGCATGTCACATGATCCATGTTATATAATTCAGTTGTAGCTCAAATGTCCTAAGAGATGGCTAACTGGTTGCAGAGTAGACCACACAACATATTTCATGACTCTGGTTTCAGTGCAAGAATTTTCTCTAAATTAATAATTACATACCACACCAAAATGCTATCAAATAAATTTATTACATATTGTAAACCCAACATGTGTCAACAATGGAGGAATTCCAACATGCTTATTACATGTATATAAACACACCACGTTTAAAGAAGGCCAATATTTATGAAGGATATTTATTTGCAATTTTTTTTATTCCCACTGAGAATATAATCTAGGGCAGGGTGTTTCAAATGTTTGGTCAACTTGACAGTTTGATAAGTCAAATTAGAGATTAGGTTGATGTGAAGCAATGAACATATCAACATTATAGCTGCATTGATGCGAAGCGCTGTAATGATGCAAAGCGCAATGTTTTGTTGCTGCGTACAATGAGCTAGTAAGCAGAGAAACATTTCTCCGATTCTTTGTTTTAAACAGGAAGGCCAGTAATTGAACTTACCTTCAATTCAGCTGCATAACTGCTAAATAACATAATACCTTTCACAGATTTATAGAGTCGGTTTCATTTGGTTTTCACAGTTCACCAAAGATCTTAAAAGGAACTTAATATGTTACACTTTTGTCTCTCCTTTTCCTGCTAGTCGCCTGCTCACGTGTGTGTTGCTTGTGCATTAGGAGGAAAAGCCAGGCATGTTATTTTAATAAAATAACAAACAAGAAAATGTATTACTTTGGCACCAGTGACAAAGATTGTCATATGTGTGAATATGCTTGTAATGCTCGTCTTGTACAATATCTGTGTAGTTTAGACATTCAAAAAAAGGTAAATTTGCCAGATACAGAATTTTCAACTAAACATTCATGATATTATGGGGATTTTACAGTCTGCAAAGACAGCCAAAAAGGTATCTGTTGTACACGTCTCGAACTATGACAACACAAGTTTAAGGTTGTATTTAGATTAAACAGGGACTATTAATTACCAGCTATATCTCTCATTTGGGTGCCCTTGATTGGTTTAAAGTTTAGTTCAGCAGACATACGGTTTCATATGGATTTTGGAGATTTTGGTAAGAATGTCTATAGTATATTGATTTGTTGAAAAATCGCTAGCTATGTTTTCGCAGAAACCTTCCTGGTAGCTTTGATGTTGGTATACTTCAAAGCCTTAATAGATGGCAACACTCGATCGGAGTCGGAACGCTATAGGCCGATTGACAAAAGTAAAATTGTGTGGATTTATACCAAATTTCAAATCAAAAATACGGAATTAAACAAAAAGGCATGCCTGCGTCAGTCTTTACGTGTGTTGGAATATGGACCCAACATGTGTAGCCGCACTATACAGAATTGAGGGTGGAATTGTTATTTTTGTTTTATTTGGTGGCATTCTAGTCACCTGACTACACATTTTCAATGTTGGATGGTTGTTTTTTGGTTACCATAAACGGTAATTTCATTGTTACATTTGATGGGATCGCTGGTCAGGCGAATTTAGGGCTGGTCCTTTTTGTGGTGCAAGACATTTGCTTAAATATTGTGGTCTCCTTGTGCGCCAAAGGACCATGTTGTAAATTGTAATGTTTGTAAATGATTACCATGTTGTAAATTGTAATTTTCTAGTAAAACAAATAACTTTTCATCTTCATGCGGAGGGATGGTACACAAAGCTCACAACAGTGAAGTAAATCAAGTATAAATCTTCCTTTCCATGCTGTGGAATTCGGTAAACGTTAAAACTAACTAATCAAATGTCACTTTGTAGGGCGAGTGAGATACTTTCTTTGGGATATTGTTCGTCTTCCTCAGAATTTAATATTTTATTAGAGAATGTAGAAATTGCGCCACTTTGTATATATAGGCTGCATGACGGTATAACTGTGTGTATATTGGTTTATTTATTAACTTAAGCTTACTGTGTTCATCTGTGAAATCATGCATATGTGAAGTGTTTCCTAAGTAGATTTTGTGTGGCACTCAAGCATTTATGCCCCAGAAGATTGTTGGAGTGTCTACTTGTGTGCCTGCATGGTTGGTTGCTGTTTGGTTCAACTCTACTTGGTTCCTGCATATTTTGCTGGTATCCACCAAGCCCTTTTTTCTACTGTTAGATTCTTCAAACTTTTGGGATTTTAAAGGTACATGATCTGATCGTTGTTATCATAAATCATGACAGTTTTTACTACAAACTATCCATTCTAACATGACTGTCCAAATATGTTTTAATGAATATACTATAAGTTATATGATCAAAACAATCAAACATAGATTTCTATTAGGCACCGTTTCAAACCTTAGATATCCAGCTGATATATTGTTAATTGAATAACAAACATTATGAATAAGCAGCACCAAAGCTGCCAGTGACATATGCGAGTTCCAGCAGCCAAGCAGATGAGGTAATTAAGATATATATGGGATGAGAAAAATTAAGTGTAAACCTGAGCGAGGTAACAATACTCATATTTTACTCCTTTGCAATTGTTTGTGTATTTTTCAATATTTCTGATTGTATTTTTCAATATTTCTGATCAAGTAGTAGCATAGCTTATTTATTGACATTTCCTGCTGGTTTAATATACGGTGACAAGTTGTTGTAAAATGTCTCAAAGCAGGAGTATCCCAGTGGAAAGTACAAGACACAAGGTAGTAGTTGGATCTGCTGAGAGGTTAACTATCTGTATATGTTACCTCTTTCATGTAGAATCATTTGTGTACAAAAACTATGCATTTGTTGCATTACTTTATCTGACATTTTTCTCATGGATAATAATTTCAGCAGCTAACATATACACTTACTGTGTACATGAGTTTTCGATATAGGTGAATAATAATGCTACCTTGCCTGTCAAATGTTTTTTGAAAGAACATAAACTTTGAGAGATAAATTTGGATTTGCTTCATTATCTATCACCAATGCTTTTTTATTGAATATACTTAAATACATTATGCTAGGAAATCTTTGTGAGCATTAAAAGTTCACGATTTTTGCATTTTTCATAATAATTTTTCGTTGCGAAAAACTCCCATTTTAAATCGCTTTAGCACAAAATATAGAGCACTTAATGTCACACGCAAATCTGCAAAATTAAATCTCCACAAAAAAGCTCATACCAGATAGGCTGATTATTAAATCAACAACTCCACAATAAATTTCATAACACATCCATCTTTTTATGTGACTGGCAGGGTCTATTACATTTTGTTTATAGGCTAAAAATATCTTCAAGGGGAACTGGCCCAAGAAATGTAAGGGCAAAAAACATATGCCAACAATACATGCTTATGATAGATTCAAGATGATACAACTTTTGTATGTTCACAAGCATTATCTAAGTCCACTTACGTACACCAAACAATCTAACTGCCAAAACAGTCAATTATAAAATACCATATTATCTGCCGATGACTATATTATATAATATACATAATAACAATACAAATGACACACGTAGCCAGTCATGGTTGAAAGTAAACAACCGTGGACTATAAAATGTTGCTTATCCCTCAACAAACTTGTTTGTATTCTCTGAATATTAAAAACAACTTTCTTGAGAGATAAGTAACATCAAATGTGACAATCCAAGAAACCGTAACGGCCATCCATTCAAGAACCATGGACTTATTTTAATTGTAGAACTTGCTGTCAGTAATATCTATTGACAGCATCCCAGCGCCACACAGCCTTGCAGCTATGTCAAGCCAATATCGCAAAATCAATTAACAAAGTCGATTTGCATCCTACAGCTGTACTAGGAATCCAGAAGCAACAAGTAGAGAAACTTTAGCCTACACTGGATTCGATACCTGGTTCACCCACTTGTAAAGTGAGCGAACTAATCATTATAGTCAACCGATGTCTTAATGTACAAACACAATGAACAATCAAGTCAAAAGAAAGATTACGTACGTAGCGCTTACAAAGGATAACTAGCCCCAAAGTCATGCAGAACAAAGTCAAAATCACGGAAATCACTTCCCAATTTCATTCATGTTTACATACCTTTCTACCTTTATGTTTAGCTTGCAAACAAAGGTTTCCAGAATACCTCAATGCGGAAAATATTTCCTATGTCATTGAAGAATGTTTTGACATGCAATTAATCTCCGTTTTGATTTAGATACTAAGTAAAACGTTTTTTGATGCAAAGCAATCACATTCATACTATTTTAGTGGCACGCTAGTCACAGAACAAATAGTAATAATATATTCCACACATTATAGAGTTCCACATCACTGAACCTATGTGGAAATATGGAATACTTCATGCCATTCTGTCTTACTAAAACCATACAAGTTCACAGTAATTCAGAAGTTTACATGATCAACAGAACGAAGATAAATGCAATAAGCGAAGTGCAGACAATGACAAAAACTTCGTTTGTTAGCAGAGTTAGGACTCAGCCAACTATGAGATTTTTCACTGTGTCTTGTACAATGTGCACAACAAATTGTTGGATTGTCTTGTTTGTGGGACATCTTTAGTATATTAAAGATGCCCCACAAATGAGTACACACCATAAAAAATTCATGTCAACAGGAACTGTTTCTGTCATGTGAAAGAGACTTCATGTACACAATTCAGCAATTTGTTGCTCGCATTATACAAGACAGCGAAAAAGTTATCTTTTTAATATCACAGTTGGCCGAGAGCAAATCCTAATAAACCAATTATTTTGGTCATTTTCTGCAATTCAACCCCCAAGGTTAATGCATTCGTCTTCATTCTATTGCCCAGTATTGTGGACATGCAACTGGCATTACCAAAAGCCAATCAATGTGATTAAACCATGTCCACTAGACCAGTTGGTTAATTATCATTAAACACCAGTTGATGGCGTTTTGCCTTCACCTACTGTTTGACAAGTTTCAGAACGGACAAAAAGCGTTAAACTTCTCTACAGATTGATTTCATAAAATAATCATTATTTTGTACATTTACAAAGCACATTTTACCTTAGTGTCATAGCACTTTAGAGAAAGCATCCAGTAGAAATAAGGAATACTTGATAATCGTCACGTAACAATGAAACTTGTTTATCGCTTACCACAAGTGTTTACAATCATCAACCGCTGGACCTCGTACGCCGAGAAAGTCCATCTACTTTCACAGGCATGCAAAAGATGCCTTTTTATCGTGACGTCTACATAGTCTACAATTAGTTGAAACCAACTAATTGTATACAATTGTGTCGACTTCCAAGTTTACTGTGTACATAGATCAATTGTATCAACTTCACACATTAAACTGTATTTCAGTTGCCAATACAATCCAACGATTACGATAATGGAAACTCATATTTGAGAATCAATAGAAAGAAAATGAGTATCGTGTAAGAGAAAACGAAATACTGGTAAGATGAAGATAAGTCTCTAGTTAAGATTAGTGCTGAAATATCTAAATGGGTACTTCAGTTCAGTGTCTATGAGAGAGGATATTAGTTCATTATGCATTCCAGATGCAAAATTTAAGGGGACTAAATCAGACTATTTAGGGTAGGTAATGAAAGAAATGTTAGCTAAGAAAATAAAGGTACTGAAAGATAATAAATCACCGGGAGTGGATGGAATTCCACCAAAACTACACATGGAGACAGTACAACAAATTAGTATACCACTTGCAAGAGTGTTCAGCTTGTCATTAAAAGGGGGAGTGGTTCCTTTTGAATGGAAAGAAGCAAACATCATACCATTATTTAAAAAGGATTCGACAAATAAGTCAGATAATTACAGACAGTGAGTTTAATATCAGTGATTTGTAAATTATTGGAAAGGTTAATTAAAGACCATATGGTAAACTTATGCTAGAACTTGCAACTAAAATGATTCCAGAACCGAGAGACCTTAGGCTTAGTGATGAAGAACACCTTAAACAATGTGGTTTAACAACCCTAGAGACAAGGAGGTTAAGAGGAGATTAAATTATTTAAGTTTTTTAATATTGATTGGTATGAAAATATTTATAAAAAATATGTTTTCCCACTTAAGATAGTAGAACCAGATGACATGAGGTGTCATTAGTGAAGGATCAGCATAGATTGGACATCAGAAAGTACTCATTCTCACAGAGGACAATAAATGAATGGAACAGATTATCTACAGTTTGTGTAAATGCTAGCAGCAGGAATTTAAAAACAAAAATTTACAAATATCTTAGGAGGGCAGGTTACACACAGATAAAAAATGGTTGGACTCTCGATAAGCCAAAGGCTTCCTTGTCCACTTGCCATCTGGTCCTGTGCCTTGGATGGCAATATTGTTAAATGCTGTTAAAGATATAGATGTCCAAACAGTTCACTGGTCAATACATAAAGGAAACACAGATAGGTCACAGGTCAATATATAGTTGTGGTAGCATAAACTGTCTATAAGCAAAAGTTCTGGGGAGATCTGAAAACACAGATGTACGGCACTACACGAAACCGATGTCATTTAACATTGGACTCCCCACATGAAATTTTTTATTACATCGACCTGTGACAAAAAGTCCTCGTCCTTCAGGCTGTAACCATCACAACACATTCATATTCAGCCATCACAACGCGAAACTGTCAACACCCACCCACAGCTGAGACTGAAAAACACCGTTTTTTTTAAATATATCGATGAACATGAGACACTAAACAAAACAGGTGTTAACCCCTTCCCGTCTGAAAGAAATTTTGTAACATTGATGTTTTGAGATCATACCTCAGCTGCACAAAGCTAACTGGTAGATATAACTGCACCATATACACATAGTTTGACTGTAACCACCTCCTGCTGTAGGGCGTACACACATGCGCATGTGTGAAGTTCAACGTCCACCGTCTTATCTACTCTTCAACATTGTGATCTCTGCAACAGGACACGGGTCTATCATTACAACGCCATCCTCAGTTGATTTAGCCCATCACAAATCAGGTTCAAGATGTTCAACTTACTGGAGAGAAAAAGTTGAAAGGTGTAATAATGGATTAAGAATATACTGCAGAGCTTCAAACAGGGTTGTTTATAAGGTTGGATTGCACATTTATGACATTTCAGCTGCTTTTGAGTATTCATGCGACTACTTATTTTGCCATCCCACATATATCAGGCCTCTATGTCCTTCTTAGTTACCACAACAAATGTCAGGCATTATTCTATGAGATAATAAAATAAAAATAATGGCTGCAAAATTCTACACCTACAGTGCATAGTAAAATGGCAATTTCTCACAAACTACTTGGAATACACAGCCCCACCTTCAGATATGTTTATTTGATTTGATAGTTAAATCAGGCAACTTGTGAAAGAAATAGCCTAGTGATGGTATAAGGAGGCGGACTACACATAAGCCTTGAAACGAGAAGAGCAAATTTATCTATCAATTACCAGATATTGATTAACATATGTCAAACATAAAACTTTCTTGCACAGCCACACGTACCCAGAAGTTGCCCGTTAAATTACACTACTACTGCTGCCAATTCATTAACAATTATTTTCAGCTGAAACTGATAGTTCATTTTGTACCTTAGAATAATGTGACAGAAATCTCATAAATATAAACAGTAACAAGTTACTCATATTCTTCAAGATCCACAGAACAGTATGAAAATAATGCCGAAAACATATTCACCCATGCTGAAAGGCGTCATATGGTGGGCGACTCTGGTGCGGCATATAACCACTTGGTGGCACCACTGTGGTCAAGCCAGCACCAGCGACGTCGCCCGGTATGACCACACCGCCTGCAGTGTCTATGGGCAGCTGTTGCAAGATGGCAAACGACTAGATCATTTATAACGCTATCTCAAAGTATAAATACTAGTTACAGGTATATACTTTTAATAGCTCAATGCTGCGATGTTGTGACCCGTGTAGTTTACATTCTTGAAAGTGTGAATAGCTGTATGACAAAGTATATAGAGGCAGTGCCACTTTACCATTTTTCTTCTGATTTTTGACCAGACCTGGTTAAAAATAATTTAACGATTTTTAATAATTTTATTAATTGATTTAGGCGAAATGAGTCTGGAATGAGATGAATGAAAAAAACGAATTGAGGAGGGACCCTCAAATATGTCAACAATACTCACTGCGTCTAGATGTTGTTTCATGTCCTGAATCTTCCGCTCAATGGTATGCAGGTCTCTCACGAGGCGTTCGTTCTCGCACACTTGCAGTGAGTAGATCTGACTGGTGACCTGAGCCACCTGGTTGTTGACCTGATCACACTGTTGCGACGTCATTGAGCGGGCGTCCTGCGATGTAAGGCTGAGAAACCAGGTTGAATGTTTACTTACTCTATACTGCCTATTAAGCATATAGTATGGATTAAAAATATTAGACAGAAAAAAGCATACGCCAGCATTAGTTTCTCTATACGATGAGGTAACTGTTTCAAAATGGTGCCATCTGGAGTGGATGGCTGGCATTGGCTGCATAAACAATGGAAATGTACACTTATTAGAGCATGTACGCTAAATAGAAATACAGTAGCAACGACTAGAATTTTTTAATCTATATATAAAATTGTTATTTATTTATAATTTTTACTTCTACTTACGTATGTGTATGCGTGCATATTTAATTTTTTACTATTACTGTGACATGTGTATATTTATATTTTACTTGTACTTTCTGTATATATATATATATGTATAATTATATATACTTTTGTTTTAAATAAACATATATATTATGTCTCCAAATCAAAATATATTATATGTCTCCAGTATCCAAATCCATGGTGGTTTAGAAACTATTTCTTCCATGAATCAAACAAAAATAAACACTGCTGACTTGTAACACACACTACATATTATTATTATTTATTAAAATTAGTAAAGCACAATATATCAGGGCCCAGTCCATTCATAGGCGCGTACATCTATATAATAAAGTAGTGTCTGTCTGTCTGTCTGTCTGTCTGTCTGTCGGTCGGTCGGTCGGTCTGTCTGTCCCTCATATATCCATCAGTTTCGCATGTATTTGGCGGAAACGTAGGTGGATAGTTGGTACATTAAGACAAATTAAAAATTCCACGGGGGTGGGGTATTACGTAGACGGAACCAATGCAATGCTATGCAACACTATGCGTGTTTCAACCATTGTCACATGGTCTACATCAAACGTCTACCGAACACTTCGTGAAACCAGCAGTTGTACGTGTTTTTGTGGAGCAAAGATGTCATTGCCATTGGCATTGCAAGTACCAAAGAGTGGGTAGTGCAAGGAACCATAAGCTCTTGCCTTTTTCACGTGCAACTGGGCTAGTGTAGTCATAAGAAATATAAATATGTAATATCATAGCTAAAAATATATATAATAATAATTATAAAAAATAGATGGTTCAATTAAGGTAAATAATAAATAATTATAATAAATAAATAATTAATAAATATATTATTATATATAAATAACTAAAATACATATTCATAGTGTCCTCATTCAGGACGTACCCGTCGCTGCCGGGCCAGATAGCGTGGGCCTGGGAGATGAGGGTAGTTTCCCCTGCTTCAGTTCCCCGGGTGTGCACCCCGTATGGCTCGCCAACATGCTCCACATACATGCATTGGGGAAGGGTAGGGTGCCCAAACCGACTGAGTCCCTGTGAGTGGGTGGGGTACGGTCGCTTGAGGGGTGTCACGGCAGTCACTGGCTTCAACTCATTGATCTGTTGACAGCCACACAGCTCATGAACAGCCGTAACAGTTTGTAGTATTTAAAGGTATGATGTCTGATCATCATGTTAATAACGTTGTTGAAGAGTCAAAACAATGGAAGTCCACCAGTTTATTACACTAACTTCTAACACATACAAATGGCCTCTCATTGTTTTGTTTCTTCAACAACATATCTGTCGAGGAATTAACGCAATGAAAGTCCATTTTCGTGCATTAGAAGAAGTAGTGTATTACACACATATCCGGACTTCCAAAGTTTTAACTGTTCAACAGTGATACACTACATCATTTCCAATATCAATAATTTGACCGTTATCCCTTTATGAATACTGACCTTGATATTCGAGTCAAAAAAAACAAAACATTCAATTAAAGTGATAATGATCAAATTATAGATTAACAAATTGTGGGTGCTCCTGACAGATATTACACAACATTAATGGTCTTTCTGTGGGAAACGCTAGTGAAATAAATACATTCTCTACCCACTATTCAGCACAACACAAGCCTAAAATTATATATATACAGGTATTATTATAAATGAATGGAACAAATTATCTGTGGCTTGTGTAAATGCTAGCAGCATAAATGCTTTAAAATTGACAAACGTATCAGAAGGGCGGGTTACACACAGATGAACATTTTTGGATTCTCAATAAGCCAATGACTTCCTTATCAATTTGATATATGGGTTTTTGTTTTGGATAGCAACATTGTAAAATTTTTCAATGTACCTACATTTACTAGAAAATGAAGGAAATGAAGGCAAGTGTCTACCTTGGGAAGGTTAGTGGCCCGTAAGACATACCTTGGATGCTGTCACCTGTAAGGGGCCTGCGTTGCTAACGCTGATCTTGGCAAGGCGCGAGATCGGGCCATACTTGGAGATGATTGTATGCTCAAACGGCACAAACTGATCATCCTGCGCTGCTCCCGAGACACTGCTAGAACATATCAACCCTCAAGGTACATCATCAACCCCCATGTTACTTCATCAACCCAACACGTTACTTCATCACCCTGCCCATTACATAATCTACGCGCACATTACTTCATCAACCCCGCATGTTACATAATCTACCTGCACATTACTTTATCAACTACACATGTTACTTCATTAACCCCACACATTACATAATCCACCCCACATTACTTATCCAATACGTTACATTATTAATTCAGCATGTTACTTCATCAACCTTGCATGTTACTTCATCAACCTTGCATGTTACTTCATCAACCTTGCATGTTACTTCATCAACCTTGCATGTTACTTCATCAACCCCACATGTTACTTCATCAACCTCACGTTACTTCATCAACCTGCACATTACATAATCTACCGACACATTACTTCATCAACCTCGCATGTTACATAATCTACCTGCACATAACTTTATCAACCTCGCATGTTACTTCATTAACCCCACACATTACATAATCCACCCCACATTACTTACCCAATACGTTACATTATTAACTCAGTATGTTACTTCATCAACCCTGCATGTTACTTCATCAACCCTACATGTTACTTCATCAACCCTGCATGTTACTTCATCAACCCCACATATTACATAATCAACCCCCGCAAGTTACATCATCAACCCTGCATGTTACTTAATCAACCCTGTACGTTACTTCGTCAACCCAATGTGTTCCTATCAATCCTGCATGTTACTTCATCAACCTTGCATGTTACTTCACAATCTCACACACGACATCATCAACCCCACACATTACTTCATCAACCCCATGTTACATCAACCCAGTACATTACTTCATCCACCCTGCATGTTACTTCATCAACCTCGCACATTACATCATCAACCCGACACGTTACTCCATCAACCCTGCATGATACTTCATCAACCCCACACGTTACATAATCAACCCCACATTACTTACCCAATAAGTTACATTACTAACCCAGCATGTTACTTCATCAACCGTGCATGTTACTAAAACAATCCCACATGTTGTTACAACAACCCTACCTGTTATTACAACCCCAAAAGTGACTACAACAACCCTACATGTTACTACAACCCCAAAAGTGACTACAACAACCCCACAAGTGACTACAACAACCCCAAAAGTGACTACAACAACCCCAAAAGTGACTACAACAACCCCACAAGTTACTATAACAACCCCACAAGTTACTACAACAACCCTAAAAGTTATTACAACAACCCCACAAGTTACTACAGTCCTACGTACAACAACCCTGTGTTACTACCACCTAATATATCACTACAACTACTGACAGTTGGAAGAAGAACAACAAAGCAAAGATTGTTACAGAGATTGAATCTACTGTCAAGACACACAGTCCAGTTACAGTAATTGTAATGTCAGTTGTTGCTGTAATGATATAAGGAAGAGATTTACCCCAGAATGCTCTACAAGTTACCTGCAGCTCTTACCAGTGTTCCCTTCAGACACATGATACCACACGTGTCTCTACCGTCTTACCTGTACTGACTGAGTCTGCAGCGCACCTCATAACTTGGCCCCCATGCTGGTGTATTCAATACTGATTTGACGCTGTCCACTCATCTCCCTAGTCACACTAGCTCACAATTCATTTGAATGTCGCAATCGTGTGCCTCCTAAACACAGGCACCCCATTCCTTTTCATCTTCAGTCATGCCGATGTCAAGCATGACAGAGTATCATATTATGTAGATCCATCCTATTTTTTATTTTCCTACCACTAACACACTGTCAGAAAGCTGCAGTTTCCGATACAATTCCCGCTTTCAATCAAACAATGCAAAAAGGGCTGGGAGAAAAGGATATAAAAACAAAATTACAAGTGTGCTTTTAGGATTCTCTCAAACGGTTTTCTTGACCACATATACTGCATTATTTTACGAAACATTGGGTGGGAAATCAACCACACAAATAAAACACACAATTGATATCAAATAAGAGGGTTTGTTGGCTTGACAACTTTATAGACTCGCAAAAGCAGCCCTAAAAAGGCAAAAAAATTGTATTTTACCTATAACGCCTTTGTTTTGACAAGTCCCCAGTCCCACCCAATAATAAACATTGCGACACATGCAGCATCAGTTATATGTAGACGAACTTAATGCCTGTTCACACTAGCCAATTGATTGGGCGATGTGTCCAATTGGTTGGGCTACACTATGTGAATCGGACAACTAATTGCTCGGGTGAACGGGCCCTTAGAGAGAAAGACAACTAGAAGGAATATGCATAGCTTTACCTTAGAGCTTCTGTGCTGACAGATGGCTCGGTAGTTTCACTTGGCGACAACATCAGCTGAAATTGATTAGACAGCATCATCAGTATATCGTCACTGGCGTCGTCACTTTCTCCACCGCCTGCGTCGTCATGATGATACGTCTAGAGCAGCAACCAGCGTGTAAAGAAAACAGACCAAAAATCATTGAACCCTGTGTAAATGCTGGTCCACGTCCTCGCTGTCAAAAAATTTCATCACTTCTACAAGTTTGGGGTAAATGACTGGAGTCACTTCAAGAATGTTGTTGCATTTCATCAATGATTTCACTGTTTTTACCGGCTAATTTATTTCCTTATTGATTCGTCACATTACAGGAAGTTTAGCAATAGTAGCGAATGTGATTTTGTTTTAAAGGTGGGGTTGGTTGCGAGTTGGAAGTGGACAGGGAAGACGTCGAATCGACTGCACTTGGAAAGATGTAAACGGAGAAAATGGAATACACAACAGAGGAATTGACCCCAATCAGGAAAGACTACACATCCAAGAGTTATGTTGATGTTGTAGGCACAATCACGTCGACATATTATACATTTGTACCACGGAAGCAGCAGTACTAGTGTCAGCTACAGTATTTTTTCAGTTAAATAATCTTCACATTTTCATTCAAAACAGAGCACAAATAACGTCATGGTTTGCCATGAGTATGGTAACATCTCAACTCCAGCATTGAAACTCACACAAATACAAGTGAGACAGAACGTATGGGACAAACCTCGTGAGTCAGACATACTTTAAATAATCGTCACGTCTCCGTCCTGTCACTGTTGACATCACATGCATTGGCATTTCCCCGCAACATGCACAAAGCAGTGTCCTCTGAAAGGTTTGTCATAGCCCGTGGCTTAGTTTAATCCTGAAGTTATGCCTTGTGTCACCAGTGATTGGTGTCTCAGTCAACTCCTGGTAGATAAACCCCTTCCATTGGGTTAAAACTTGGTTAAAGCCAGGTTTAAATTTAATCTGGGCCAGGTAAACTGTTTGAGATTAAAACCAGGTTTTTCTATAAAAAAATTATAAAATCCTCAATCATACAAATAAAATTCAAAAGATATTGATCAAAAACTTCTTTCAACATATGCGAAAGGGTTGTGTTTGCCTGTACAGCTTTCACCACCTTGCCAGTGGCTTCATCAGTACTAATGACAATGACGTCCTGGCAGGATGACGTCATCGTATACGTGTGGCTGTGTCTACGATGACGTCATCCTACCAGGATGCCACAGTCATTAGTACTGATTAAGCCAGCTTGTCAAAGTAGCGAAAGACCTACAGATGAATGAAAAAACTTTTAGATATGTTGAAAGAAATCTTTGCTCATGAAAACAAACTATCCAGAGGAGAAATGTTCAGTATTTTGAAAGATGCACCAGGGGTATCGGTAGACAGGACCACTGGGCCACAAGGACAGATGGGATTACACAGTTCATAAACTCTTTCAACTTGAAAATACTCGTTGTTTTAGTATTTCATTTGCAGACAACATACCGTGCTTTCCCTACTATGTGTCCAGTACCTGTGTCAAGTGGAACAGATCTGTTGGGTTTTCTGTACAACCCCAACCCCGACAAGCTCATACATTGTTCAAATACGCTATCACATGCAATGAATGAGGATGTCGGGATTCTACCAATTTGGCTTGATTTCTTCTAGTGATCAATGTCGATCATTTATGGTAAGTTCACTGGTATGTCTAGAAATGCTTAAAATGATGGCAATCATTTTGTTTCAACAGCTTATGGTAGCTGGGGTGGCTATTACATTTCTTTGTAGTTGTAATACTATATAATACTTCAGATTAATAACATTTTGAGTTTTTCATTTATTTGGTTACGTTACAAGATTAATTTGTTTTTGTAAATGTGAAAAAATAGCCACAAACGTATATCGTTTGGAGAAACTCCCCAAAGAAATCAATGACATACAGAAAAACCTGCCTTGGGGACACCTGCCCATAACAGACACCTGTCTATAACGGACACTTTTGAAAGTACTGAATGACTTGCTATTAGTTTGTACAGTCCGCTAACTGTCCACAGTGGCCACCTGGCCAATGTGGACAGGGAATTTGGACCCACTTGCGGACAGGTCAAAGTGAAATGTGCTCCAAATAAGGCAAGCCTCTTGCCTTGGCCACCGACAGCTGTGTAAACAGTCACCCCTTGGATTCTCTTGGATATCAAAGACGTTTCAGGTCAACTTTCCCTGATCATAACCGTGCTTTGTTTTCACAACAACTCACTCTCAGAAGCCAAGCTCCAAACAAAGTGAATGAACAAAGAGAGTCCGTCAATGTTACTCTTCGTCCAACGGCAGTGGACCGTGTACAATTTCAATTACGTCACTCGACAGATTAATCATTTGTTCGTAGAGGGTTTCAAGAAATTATGATTACATGGGACCGATCACGGGACCCATACGCCACCTGGTTTCCATGCAGTGGAAAGCAGTAACGTTGTGTGATTAATTATATTTTCATCAACTAAATCTATGGCCCACACATTAATGACAGCTCCTGTATTGTTTATTAACCGTACATTTCTACCGTTTGTGACAATACCAACTAGCGAACGACAACATATCCATTCATAATATAATGGCGCCACCTAGTGAGTGTCCACGTAATACAAGTCTCCATAACAGAAAACTGTCTATAATGGACATAATGCATAGTCCAATAACTTTTGTTTAACACTACGTGTGCCACACCACCATGAATAAGTTCGCAAAGAGTTGAATGACCGCCTAAATCGTAATTAAAATTTGTGTAATTTTGCCTACATTTAAGACGAATCCATTATCCAAATTGCAGCTTAGTAAGTACTGTAGTTTTTCTAAAAAAGTAAATTAAGTATCATTTCCTGATTGTTAGCGATAAGAGAAATGTCAATAGATACATGTATTATGCTTGAAATGTGACATTTTTCACTGGCGTTTTACGTATTGTTTACAAAACATAACGGCCATTTTGTAATATTGACATGTCCCCTTAATTTGCCACCACAATGGCCCTTGAATCTGTATATGTAACGTGTTGTTATGCCAGCCATCTGACAAACACGTGGCAGAGCATGTTTACGATCATTTTGATTGGCCGGTTTCCATTGTAGCTTCAAAGGCACAATAAACTATGTTAGCGCTTATATGTACTGGTTGAAGGACGATTTAGTTAGGTAGATATAGTACTGATGTGTACTGGAATGACAGTAACCAGACGATATGTTCTACATTCATGGCAAATGGATAAAACTGGTTCGAAGATCGAAGCACATGTGGTCGTTACTATGGAAACATCATCAGCGTTTCTAAGAAGTCAGGGGGATTTCCAAAAGGACTGTTTTTTAAAGGATGGATTGGTGACATACGACGTTATTGCCTGGTGATTAATTGTGGTGTCGACTCTCTGTTCAATATTTCCTAGCATGTTGAGGAAAAAACTCAATTGAGATGTTAGCTGCCCCAGCTACCTTAACTAAGTAAAGTTGAATTGATACAACAGAACACAATAAATATGCTTCATAAGCCTTTGTCTCCAGGTGCAGAACACATTACAGGCAAATACGGTATGTCAGAAATAAACCCATAAAGGAGAATATTCACATGGGATGACAAACCTCACCTCATCAGTTTCTGTCTGTTCTGTGGATGTGGTCGATGGCACAACAGCATCAATCGGGGCTTTGTTAATGACTGAAGTGCTCGATGTCAACACATCGGTAGCACCCTCTGGCACCGCCTCAACACTTTTACTCACTGGGAAATGTCGTGGAAACAGAAAAAATCAGCATCTTGAAATCCTTAGGGGTTTTGCATATATAAAAATGAAAATTCCACAAAAAATTAATAGGGGCGACCCCAACCACCCACACAACTATCCAAAATCAAACAAAATTGGAGGCGCTGTAAACACATTGCCAACGCAAAATTTCAACTGGAAAAAACTCTAAAAAATCCCTTTCCCATTTTTGCCTAATAATCAAAGTTATATATACAAAACCAACAAAGCAACCAGTTATACAACAAACACAATATCGAGGTGAGATTGTGACAAAGGCTTCTGAATTGGTTCACTGCAATGAGAATAGTACATTTGTACTAAGTTGAGCACCTTGAGCATTTTATTTAAAAACGATCTATTGAAGACAGACAAAGCTGGCGAAGAATACAGTTGCTGTATGTGGAAATGACACCTGTACGACCGCCCTGGTAACGGGATGAAGGTGAAATCATCTCGTCATACTAGGCAATTTTTTAGATAAAAAATAATATTTCTCTTGATGTTTGGGGTGAGGTATTATGCTTTCCACAACAACAATCCAACTGAGAAATAATAAACAAATAACAACAAAAACATGATACTAAACTGAGATAGAAAACCACTTTGGCTGAACGAAAAGGCCCTTGCAAACAAGGAACATTTCACCTACATTGGTAGTTTAATGCCCAACAATGGAGACTGTTCTTATTGGCATCAAGAATAGGCTTGGAAAGGTATGAGGAGCATTAAAAAAAAAAAATTTGGAGGTCAAAGGGTAAAAGTAGAAGTACCAAAATATAAATTTGCAACACGATTGTTATACCAGGGCCTCTCTATTGTTCTGAAACAACAAACAATAATATAACAGATCTAGCAAGTTTCCAGAACAGATGCTTGCACAGACTTCTAAACATAAAATGGAATGAATTTTATCACCAAAGAAGAAGTCCTTAAAAGAGTAAATGTAGAGTCAATCAAGTCAACAATATTGAAAAGATTGAGATATTTCGGCTATGTCCTTAGAATGCCGCCAACAAGAACACCAAAGCAGGTATTGTACTGGAAACCATCTGGAAAAAAGGAAAAGACGACGCCAAAAAAAAAACGTGCCAACAAACCATCACAAGAAAAGCTCAGACTCAGGACCCAGAAAGAATAGCTGAAGAAATAAATGGATGGCGTTGATTGCTCTCTGCCTTGTGTGGCTGACTGCACAGGGAGTAAATACCTATGAAAATATATCAAGCTACTGGACAAGAATAACACCACCACTTTGGATAACAAGAGACGACAACATTCCTTAACCTAACATATCCCTCCCTCACTCCAGATGTAATTACCAGTTATATTATTTTCTTCCAGAACTATTCGGCTCAGTAAGAACCTTCCTCGACTCATTGCCAGTGTAAACATCTAGCACGCAGCATTTAAGAGCAACATCAAGGACACTGCACTGTCCCAGATTTTAGATGCCAATTTTTTGTTTTTTATTCATGTTGTTTTATTCTAAATTTGCACTGTAAATAAATAGTCCCTGTCTTAAAGTCAGTAGATGGAAAATACGAAGACCACTAGGTGGCAGCACTCACCCAGCTCCATGTGTTTTGCCAGAGATACGGTGTTGTAGGTGGCAGCCATGCTATCGGCAACACACATGGCCAGTGATTGCATCTCATTTGTCTTACTGGCAGCTGTCTTTGTGTCACCCGCGTTGGGGACGGCCGTCATCGCCAGCGAGTTGATGGCTGAGCTGCCTGTGACTCTGTGCAGACGTTCCAGAAGGTCATTACGCTGCAGGTTCAGTTCCTCGAGTTGTTTCTGAGGTGACGGACAGCAATGCTGAAACAATGAGGTAACAAACAAAGTAGTATCAGTACTAACCTAGACTTTCCTCACTCCAACTTCACAATGCAATCAACATGCAAACCACGATAGATGATTCTTCGTGCACAAACTATTAAACTGCCCAAGAACAATTCCACAATGGAACGACCTCCCTGTTGCTGCTGCAGAGGCAGATTCCTTGGACAAGTTCAAGACTCAACTGACCAGGACACTCCAGATGATATCTTGATGTGTTGTACATAGTGTAATGTTGCAACAAGCAAGAAACCAACATGTGCATTCCATGCTGTTTATGCATAAACATATTCATAACTCAGCTAAAGACACCAATTTGTGTTGACAAGGACTTACAGCAATCGTGCCTGTCGATCCGTAGCAGGCTACGTCGTCTTGCGGCCGACCAACAGGCATCATAACTGTGTATGGCTTCCATGGCATCGCGACAACATTTGTAGGGACAGTGCCGTTCGCTGGCATGTAGGTCAGTGGCACCATGGCTTGGGCTGGCACCATCATCTGCGGTGCCACGTACGCGATTGGGTGATCATAGTATGGGGTTTGGCGTAAGAGACCAGGGCTCGAGCGGGCAGTCACGCTGCCGTCATGACCTGTCATGGGCTGGGGCGCTGGGATATTGTGAGACTGAGTCACGTAGGTCTGCGCATTGTTCATCTGGGGCATCGGAGCCACATACGTTGGCAGGTTGTGCACCGGTGCATTGGGCATCCAGTACCCTTGGGGGCAGGGTGTTTGGGGAGCATATGTCATCTGGGTGGTGCATGTATCTCCTGTGGCACCGCTCTGCTCGTAAACCATGCCTGAAACAATGGTGACATTAATCAAGTAAAGAACACATATTAATGTCATCCTAGCCAGAGTAAAAACTGAAATGTGGCATTCCTAAGCGTTTGGACTATACCGTGTTGTGACTTCATCAGTCGAGTATAAAATTTAATTTATTTTGTCATCATGTAATGTGCTGATACTTTTTCATTTATGTACATCTTATTTTTTAAAGACTAATCTGTCTCAAACCAAGACCTCTAATGGATGCTGCCATGTCACAACCACCACCACAGCACATGACCACAGTTCATTCATGAGGAAGATTAATAACAAATTAGTAATAAAACATCTGGTCAACTACTGAACATAGGAGAGTGCCAAGAAACAATTAACAATCCAAAAGTACATATTTGTTACTGTACTTACCACCATCAACAGTGTAGTGTTGCATGGCAACACTGTAGGGGGTGACCCACTGTACAGGAGTGGCGGGAGGCACCCACCCTGATTGCCAATCTTCACACGGGGCTGGAGGGTTGTGACAGACAGCATTGGTGACTGTACACGTCTTGGTACCAGTCATCACCGATGCACCAGGTGGACTTACCATGGGCACAGTCATGGCCATAGGAGGCACAGAACATGACCTGCCAACGATGGATCATGGATACAGTGATAGCAGATTCAACTGCATAAAAGGTAACAGTAATTACTTTCATATAGTGCAGTGTCAACTCAAAGCACTGTCCTTTCCAACACAAACTCAACTTACATGGGAAGCATTCAGCCACACTGCAATTTCTGTACGAAGATTATTCATTCACATAGATCACAAAGATTATTCATTCACATAGGTCACATCCACCGCTGTTTATAGCCAGGTACACTTTTATACAGGTGGGTAAACTGAGGTAATGTGGAGTCAATTTCGTTAAAGGTGACTATGACCACCAAAGCAGTGTCACAAGCATGACAGCAGGACTCGGCTGGTCAGTGTCAAAAGCATGACAGCAGGACTAGGCTGGTCAGTGTCAAAAGCTTGACAGCAGGACTAGGCTGGTCAGTGTCACAAGCATGACAGCAGGACTAGGCTGGTCAGTGTCACAAACATGACAGCAGGACTAGGCTGGTCAGTGTCACAAGCATGACAGCAGGACTAGGCTGGTCAGACCTCGAGAACAGGAGGAGGAACCTACGTTTAACCCTAATGTAGTCGTCCATAAATTCCGGTCAAAAACATTTTAGTACCTGCTGAAAGATGCACACACTCAAATCAACAGACACGTAAAAACCAACACAGAAGAATACAGAAATTCACTCTTACAAGCACAAACACGTAAAAACCAACACAGAGGAATACAGAAAGTCACCCTTACAAGCACAAACACGTAAGAACCAACACAGAGGAATACAGAAAGTCACCCTTACAAGCACTAACACGTAAGAACCAACACAGAGGAATACAGAAAGTCATCCCCCCTAGATCTTAACTGTCTGGAACATCCTGGAGGCGCAATTCGAGGAATTCCTGGATTGTGCCTGATGCTCATAGAGTAGTTAACCAACCAATGGCGTGATACCCAGTTGAGGTTTACTGATTAAGAAACAGAAATGGGAAGGCAGACTTACGGTTGCGACTGTCGGGTGTTCAGTGTGGGCCCTACAGCCACAGTGCCATTCTGCCCCTCCACACCTTGCGTCCCCGGACACGGTGCAGCGCCGTGACCTGACAACACTGTCGTGGCAGTGCTATTATCACCATCTCGTGTCAACATCCCTGATGCTGTCACTGGGCCCAGAGTGACATTAGTGTGACATGTGGTCTTGGCTGCCTTGTTGACGGATGATACATCCACGTTCTCCTTGAACGTCGTCGTCTCTCCCACACCTCGCCCGACCAGCAACTTCCTTTGTCGACCGCGGTATCTGAGACAGACTTGTTAAGTCTCAGAAATGCAAATGCATAAGATTTATGCGTAAAACGGAGGGTCTTGTGGTCTTAGCAAATTTGAAAGCACGGAGTTAATTGAGTTATGGGAGAATTGCAACTTAATCATACATATGTTACCACCTCTCAATGCATAGATTTTTCCACAATACAAATCCAGACCTGTTCTCCCTACCAGGAAAATTAATAGGTTTTGGGTATTTTCCTGGCGATTGCAGGAAACAACACATAATCTGAGGCCATGAGCACATGGCTGGGATTATAGCGACTGACTCAGCGGGCAGCAAATTGAGAAAATGTTGACGAATAGCAGAACTGTATTTTTTTTAAATACCATATTTTGCTGTAACTACCTGCCTTGACATAAATAGTTCTTTCCTCATACAGGCAACATATTTTGGATTTTTTTTAATTAATTATTCATTGATTTAAACTGTACTGTAATATTTTACACATTACTTGTATTGAGTATTTAAAATGTTTAGTGTATGATTTCTTTTAGTATTATTATTCTACCTCAAAAAATGAAGTGCGGTGATTTGTAATTATTCACAAAAAAGCGATAAACAGTGGAACCTCACTATTACGGTCACCCTATGGACTGGGCCAAAGTGACCTGAATAGCAAGGTGACCATATCACTGACGTTCGACTGTATAATCAGCATATAAAACCAGGTGACCAACATCAACTGACCACCCTCAGTCTCCCTACCTCTCCATCTCTTCCTGCGAATGAGCGAACGTGCAGTTAGCACCCCGAGGGCAATGACCTCTCTGGGAGAGGTCGCGACACATGTTTGTCTTGTACTTGCCATTCTGCAGGTTGATAGGTGGCTCCACCTTGTTGCTGACGGACCCTCGGTGCTGCGTGAACTCAACCAATCCCTGAAGAACCACCTGCACCGCCTCAATGATGGCATCAAGTGGCTTCCAGTTTAGGACAGTCAGTTCTGCAGGCATAACATCATTCATACATAGGTAAAAACTTTATGCCTCAGAATTTCTTTACATTTTAACCGATTACTAAATGGCTATAATATTATTTGAACACTTCTGCAAAAAACTAAGTATTTAGACGCAAATTCTTCCTGTAATACCCTATTGTGCGAACAAAGGGTAAGCACCCAAAACTGCACCCATTATTTCATCCTGTTTTCAGGTACATTCAACTTGGGAAATTTACAAGCTCCATACCTACAATTTGCTGAATATGTAGACATTTTGGCACTGATTATACAAACAAATTATTTTGTTTCCATTTTCATGCATCTCATAAACCTTTAAATAAGGTTTTGCCTGCAACAAACGACGCAGAGGAAAGTCGGGATTTATGTCATAAGTCGGGTGCAGTTTTAAATACAATACAAAATCGGGCAGGGGTATGAGAATTAGTAAGTTTTGTACGAATAGGTAAATATTAAGAATTGTGAACAGCCCCTTACCTGTGCCCGAGTCTATCTTGTTGAGGAGGTCGAGGTGTGGTTGGAGACGAGCAAGGTTGTTAGGGTCATTGTTTCTCTGCAAGGCCAGCATCAGCTCAGTCATACTCTGAGAGAACGACTGCGGCGTCTGTAACTGAAACAAGCAAACAAACTAACTGAGGCTATGCAACGTTGTGTACTGTAGAATACTATGACTATATAAAAGCCATGGAAGACAGAATAATCAGAGCCGAGATATTGTCGGGTAATCCATTCCTTGGTGGTTGTGCAAGCCACATTCACTCTTCTATTCTGAGTGATGGTGAACGTCATCCATCTTTTTCAGTTCGAGTGGTGACTGTTTCACTGGTCATTGTGACCCTGGATTTATTAGTATTTATAACACCTTGGTTAGTATTTATAACACCTTTAGTTAGTATTTATAACACCTTGGTTAGTTGAAACTAATATCCACGTAAAACGGTTTACTGTTGTGATCTTTAATCTCTCAATATAAAAAAATTCACAATAAAAAAACTGTACAATTAAAGCCACAGCCACCACCTGACTTGACTCTCACCTTATCAATGATGGACTGCATGTGAGACTTGTGGGCAATGTCACCATACAGTAAGGATGACCACTGCTCTGGGGCGATCCTGAGGCCAGCCTCCGTGGCCACCTGCACTATCTGGGTGTCGTGTTCCCGTCTGAGGGCCTCGTACGTACAAAACTCCTCCTTCAGTTGCATCAAGGATGACTCTCCATCCCGCTTGGTCACCTACGACACAGAATGGGAGGGAAACCCTGGTTAACTGTCAAAGTACACTTCTTGAAATCAGACTTATTTTTCAATTACATCACATAACTTTTCAAGTCAACTTATTCGCTACAAATAATCAATAAAATATGTTGCATAAATCATATTTGCTTGCCATTATGCATAATATGCAAAATTAAAAAGATACGTTTACATGCTGCTATTTCTGTCATGTCTCATAAAATGCAGAAATTAAATAACTATGTTCACACTATTATTTCAATATGGAATTGATAACTGGAATGGGTATTTTGTAATTAAAATTGGTATTTTTGAGGTGGAATTGGTGTGTAATTGGAATTTATATAACGTAACTGATCCCATTCTGCCAGGAATGCACAGTAACTGGTTGATTAAGACATTACACATTACCCTTTGACAGGTTTATTTATTCGAACAACTTGACTTCTCTTGAGACGTATTCAACCAAATCACAACCCATGTGTACTGCCAGATATCTGACTCGTTTTGATGTAACAGCTCGATAAATTATGATAATAACCGTGCAAGTGAAGCATGAAACCTATAACCTAACCAGCATTAACCACTGCACAAGGCAATCCTAGTTTTTATAAACATCATTATTTCCCTGTTGTATTGTGGTAACGCAGAAGGCATGGTCAATATGACACACTTCTTGCTGTGACAAGCCTATATATAAACAAACATATCCACATTTAGCCAGGCTAGCTGTGACACTATGACTGTCACAAAGAAACATATCCAAATGACAGACCACTGTTGGACCCACCATCTGCTGGTGATCTCATCAATATAAATAAAAATTTTACGGTAATCTTGCTTGCCAGACACAAAACCATTGCATAAATCAAAAGTGTCATTTAGCCAAGAGCTATCAAAATACCCTTAAAATGTGCAGATTAAACCAAATAAAATACGGACAAGGTCAGAAAATACTGACCTTGAAGCAAGACGCCCGATAGAGTAGTTGAACAACATGGCCAATGGCAGTCTTTGAAGCTTGTGGATACTGTGACTCAAGTCGCTGGACGACGAAGAGAACAAGAACCTTGCGAGAGAGTGCTGAGCCATCCTCAAGCGCCAACAGAATGAGTCGTAGAACCTCCTCCTGCATCGCTGAAAACATGGAGATACATTAACAAGATCGCCATCCAGGGCAAAGGCCCAGATGGCAAGGAAGCTATTGGCTTATCGAGAGTCCAAATTTTTTCATCTATGTGTAACCCACCTTCCTGAGATTTGAGTAAACCATGTTTTTAAAGACATTCATGCTGATAGCATTTACACAATCTGTAGATAATTTGTTCCATTTATTTAATGTCCTCTATGAGAAAGAGTACTTCCTGATATCCAATTTACACTGAGCCTTTGCTAATGTTACCTCATGTCCTCTAGTTCTACTATCTTTCTTGAGTGATAAAAAAATATTTGTATAATAAACTAATGCAACAGAATCAAGGCAGAGATGGGGTGGTTACACTACTGCAAGTCACCATACATGCATTAGATAAAAAAGCCTGCTTACATCGTGGTTGGGCAACAGATATATGCACAGGAAATTTGTAATTGTAAACATGATTATGATTACTATAGCATTGTAATTGGGTACGAATACGATTACTCAAAAATGTTTGACTGAATACGATAACTCCATCTCTGAATCAACGTGCTGGACATTATGGTAAAAATACCCATTCCTGGCTGATAAAACTTACCAGGCCCAAGAAACTGACAGCCCCTTGCCCGGACTGCTGCCCAGAGATTGGCCGATAGCTGCGCCGAGTTCTGATGTTGTAGAATCAACTCGCTGACTGTTCTCTCCCCTAGAGAACGGGAGGCTTTCATTGCCCTTATACGCCCCTCTTCCTCCACCAGCTGGCAGTTCACCAGGGCAACTAGCTTCCTCTGCATGGGGCGGCTGAGAGGAGAAGCTACAACACAATTGTCATTTAAACAATAAAAGGTGACTACCCACCCAACTACCTAGTGACTTTCAGACTTGGTGTCAATTACATTATATCAATTCCAATTCTATACCAATTACAAATACCAATTCCACCTAAAAAATACCAATTCTAATTATCAATTTCATATCGAAATAGAAGTTTGTGAAAACAGCAACCGTAGACTACTTTAGAGCAGCTTTTTTTACTTCTGCATATTATGGTACAGAAGGGCAACCAATCTAATACAAACAACATAATGTATTTCACTGATTATTTGTAGCGAATAATTTGAATAAAGTTATAAGATGTAACTGAAAAAAGTTATAGACATTTTTTTTATAAATTTTCACCAATTCTAATATAATTGACACCAAGTCACATCCTCTGTCTTCCAATATCCTCAACTTACTGAGGATACAGACGGCCTATGAACTATTTAACTTATATTCGGGGTTGTGATTTGACATCATGAATAAATTAAATGCACATGGTGGCTTGTTTGTAGGGCAGAAAGCTGCGCTTCATACTCCCTACACACAGACTGATGCAGTGTTTAGGTGCTAATTTTCAGTCTTATGCACTCGTATTCAGTTTGCATTTCAATGTTCTCAAGCTGTTGGGTGATTGAATGTACGTGAAATGTTGCTGCTTGTGAATAATAAATTTTAAGTGCAAAAATGAGAATATACGTACATATTCACAGCTGAACAACCTAGCATATTATTAACCATGTTTTTTTAGAACTGTAGAGGTCCAGGTCTAATTTTATTTATCTAATCATTTATTTAAAGCTTCATTATTTTATTAAGTTTAGTGTTTTATAAAAAGGTAGTACATCATAATATACACACACATGTAATATTCAACCTCTATTATACGGCCGCAATTCAAAATAACATATTATATATTTGTCGAGTGTAGAAAATTTTAAAACATGAACAATGATTCTGTCATAAACATTTGAACCTCTTGCCAGCTATTTATCTTCCTGTCCGACCAATATACCAACTCCTAAACATGACATATTTTATAAGAATGCAGGCAGGGTTAGCACACTATTTGTTAATTTCTTTCTGCCATACGCATTTGTGCACCTGCGTGATCTACATTGGTTTGTTGCCAAACATAGCAACCCTGAATACAGTGCAATAAATAAAAAAATGGGCACAAGATTTTTTTGGGGACTGGAAAACAATGAAGGTTTTGTGTAATGCGATTTGATCTTTGATAAAAACATGTGAATTGAAATTGATGAAGAAAACATTTGGTAACAAGCACAGTCTTCCCTCACCTGCTGATGTGGCGGCTGGCTTGAGATATAAAGCCAAGTCTTCGATGCGTTTCTTCACCGAGTGATAATGGAAAGTGTCACCTGAGATGCCCTTGGTGTCGGTATCTCCATCAGGCACTGCTGCACCCACGAGCTGCAGCAGGGCCAGATTGACCGGCAACTCATCGATGTTCCGCATGATGGCATTCTGGTCAAGTGGGCACTTCATCTGATGCAGACCAGAGAGACATACCTTGCATACTGTGTGTCCACAGCCGAGGCTGATGGGACAATGTTGTTTCTCGTCAAACACCTTCTCACAGAAGGGACAGGAGAGATACTCTGTCCATTGTGGAGCCTTTGTAGGCATCGTGAAGGCCCCACCAGCCAACACCCAGCCTGTCACAATCTGGAGGACCAATACAATGTTACTTATTATAAAATGGTTACTATACATACTAAACTTATTGTTAATAACGGTGAAATTGAGGTGGGTCCGGATTCTAGAAAAGTACCAGGCGGGCTATACAAAGATAAATAATCGTTGGACACTAGATAATAGTTTTGTTAAATCGTGTTACATAAATAATAATAAAGTTAATGCGCGGGCACACAAGTCACAACACAAGTCACAACGGAGCACACAATGTGACACTGTCAACGATACATACGTTTTTTACTTTTCGGCAGCCTTACCAAAGTTACCCTTACCTCCAATTATGACGCATGACTGCCAGTGACAATGTCGTCTTATCATAAATGTATCGCTGGAACAAACAACGAAGGCCAACAAACAATTAGCGGCAAGGCAAGGCTCGGTCCCAGAGATTACAACTTACAAGGAATATCCTGGCCTTAATTTTACAACCACTATCACGCTTCACGTCCAGTACCCAGTATTTATATCATGAGTATGACATTGACAGGGTATTCGTGCCATAAACGCAGCGGTTATTTTTACCACCAAAATAATTTGCGTTCAACTCTTAATATTAATAACGACAAAAAGACGAATGCTTCAGCCTATACATATAATAAATGTCACCGAAGTTTGAAAGGCTTGAATAATCCTACCTGCCACAAAAGTAGCCATCTTAGTTTAGTGATTGACGTAAAGATAGCGCGTAAAAACCAAATCATTGACGTCACGGTTTTGGCTATCACGTGATGCACAACATTATTACTAGACTGGTGCCCAAGTCCATCGTGCGGCGCCACTTGTTACATGGCACGAAATGGGTACAACGCACTAATAGTGGGGCGGCATAGCAAACCTATTGTGCATTTTGTGATAAAAGCACCAAATATGGCACACATGTAGACTGATATATAAATTTTGTCCCAGACAATTTAAGGCAATTTAATCGGAATTAATCGGTGTTCAAAACTGCCAACTCCAGAGGAACTAGGTGACATAAAGTGGGAATAGTTGACATTCTAAGCTTCTACAAGATTGTGTAAAGTGATTGACAAGGAGTTATTGCACTAATTGTGCCGTTTTAATTGTCAATTGATGAAAAGGTAGCATTTATGTGCGTAACGTGCCTTATTTTTATTGATACATGTTAAGCTTTCTAAGATTAGAAGCCAGACAGTTGAAGAGTTGAACACAAAGTACAATATATATATATATATATATATATATATATATATATATATATCTTGGTGTTGACTATGGCTTTGTTTGTTGATTGACCCTTTCAATTTGAACCGTGTTCTTGAATACTTTGTACTTTGTGTTCAACTGTCTGGCTTGTAATCTTAAAAAGCTTAACACACACGCTTATATATATATATATATATATCGTATCGGTTCTTATTATATATCACAGTCTGTTCTGTTTTGTTCATATGTCACCAGGGTTACTGTCACAGTTCCATTCGGTGTCCAGGAATTAAATCACGTGAGCACTCCCCTTCACACACACGCACGCAGTGCAAGTTCAAGTGCAGCCCTTTTGTAATTGCACTGCTTCACACAACCCTACTTGAACTTGCATGACACTAGCTTATAGCAGGTAGTCTTGTCCAGTGCGACTCGTACATCCCCTCCTCATTATTGGCCCAGTCCCAGCTGGTTGGTGGAGGCAACTCCGGTGCCGGTAGCAGTGTCTGGCCCAACACACGGCCTCCCTGGTAGGCAGCCCTCTATGACATGCTCCTTCAGACTTGCCTTGGTTGGCAGGATCAGATGTACATAGCTCTTCTTTGCGAAGAGTTTGTTTCATGTCTTGGCAATGTCTGTGCATATACTGGTTCTGTCATACAGCCGGATGACGAACCTATCGATGGTGTGCATGACATCTGACATCTTCTGGTATGTCACTTGGTGCAGCGGACTGCATGGGTGCATGGAGCGAGCGAAGTCAGATCTCGCAGTGGTGACTTGCTGAGAACTGCTTCTCCATCAGTGTTATCCTATGTCCCAGTTTTGTCTTCCATGACCCTCTTTGCATGGTCTAGCCAAAAGTATTCGTCCTCAGTGTGATCAGATCAGTGACGTCATTCTAGCAGCTGGGCAGACGAATTCGTGATATTGCTGGCGGCAGAGGGCACATCAGTGTAGTAGTATGGCAAGTAGCCGACGGTCTTGGAGATTGCATCCCCAGATCCTCCAACGATGACATTGCTTCGGTCCACTCCGTCACCAACGAAAGAGGGATGCTGAAGGAGGGAGATAGCAGAAACATGGAAGGACGCCTTGTTGTTGTACTGGGGCTGTGATCTATTTTATCTACGGCGGCAGTTGCGAACACTTTGCTACGCATCTTAGGAAGGCAGACCACTTGCTCTCTGTTTAACTTTTGGCAGACACTCTTCCATATCTGAGCAGTGAGCCGGACAACGCGGTTATAGAAGATGCTAATGCCCAGGTGTAAAAACTTGTCTACCAATTCCCTCTTGCATGTGTGATCATGCAGCATCATCCCTATATACATGGGAACTAGCGTGTCTTGCGCAGCGGTGTGCCTGACAGTGACGGATGCTGTGGTGCCACGCGTCCTCTTGTGCTTAATGCTGTTGAACTTCAGCATTTGGCAATGGCAAGTGCTGCATGGGTTGACGTCTGTCACCTGGTCCTTGAAGCTAAGTCCCTCCAGAATCATGCTCACAAGTGCAAGCAGCAGCGATGGCACATATTCTTATTGGCATATTTCAGGGAATCCATTGAAAGGTTTGGCTTCTCCAAACATATGGGGGCGCATGATCTGTACAGCGCGTGCAAGATTGTCCGCATCGTTGTCACTGTCCAGCTCACATGCTTTGGCGAGAGCAGCGCCGATGTTTTCTTCAAATGCCACCAGGACGTCTCTCCCCTTGTTGTGCGTCCGCATGTCAGGGAACTGGGCAGGGAGTCTTCGCTTGAGTCGTGTGGGGTAGACCCTCGTGTCGAGCCTGACTTCTAGTTGTTCCTTTCTGGACTGGTAGAGCTGGACGATATCAGCCAGCTTGAACACCGGTGCCGTCTCCTCGCCTAGCCTCGTCTCTTTGATGTAGATGACCAGTTCGGCGAAGACAATTGCCGATACTTCTCTTTCCTGGTCTGTGTCCTTGGGTGTTTCAGACTGGGCCTTTCTGACACGATTGTACAGACCCACTAAGCACTTGGTGTGATACTTGGCTTCCAGGGCTACCACGTCCCCGGCACCGAGTCGCCCCAGCAGTTCTGTGTCTTCAAGAAGGACTGCGCAGGCCCGCACCCGGCAGCTCATTTGAAATGTCGTTGCTTGATAGAGTCCGTCGGTCCCAGCAAGTTGTCCGCAGAAGAAACAAGCTTCTTGTGCCATATTGTTCGTCCTCGATGAGCATGACTACGACCTGGTGCATTTGCACTTAGCTGGTGCGTCATGGCTATCGCCTTCTGTCTTGAGTTTTCGCTTTTTTGCTCTTTGCAATTTTGTATAGTTGTATTTGAGCCTGCATGTATGATGATGCTGAGCATGATTTGCAACTATGGCCGCTTCAATGCCAAGGCTTTCATTGAGTCTTTCCAACTTAAATGTTCCTGGAAGTTGTCCAAGCTAATTGAATTTGATGAAATTCTCTGCGAGTACCCACTCCCGTGTCTTGGCGCTTGGACTGCCAAAAACATGTCAGTGCCTCAATCTTGTCCTCTTGACAAATGATACGTAGCTTCCAGTTAGTCTGAGTCTACTACTACTACTACAACTACTACTACTACTACTACTACTACTACTACTACTACTGCTACTGCTACTGCTACAACTACTGCTACTACTACTACTACTACTACTACTACTACTACTACTACTACTACTACTACCACGTGCCAAGCCAGTTGTTGTTATCTACATTCCCCATTGGCTTCCATTCGGAACCTCGCTGCCTAATTAGACTAATTAGTCCAATTAGACTGATTTTTTTCCTGTACAAATCAAATAATTTTCTATTCTCTAAGCACCATTGGACCTTCCTTCATAAGGGAAGTAACCTTCACTGTTAACCTGCAGATCTCCCCAGTTGAGCAGATATATAAAATAACAGTAAATACAGGCGGCCATTTTGTAAACTGGCTGCCACTGCCGTCAGGGGCCAAACATGCGATGGCTCGAATATAATTGTCTACACGTGTGCCAAATTTTGTGCTTTTATCACAAAATGCACAATGTAATGAATATGTTGGTTTATGCCGCCCCACAATAAAACGCCCGCAAAGTTCACCAGCATGGCGGCTCTGCGTGGTAAGTCTGCTATTGCGTTGATTCTCAAACACATTTCGGTTACGTACAAAAGTTGACTGGGAATTAACATAAATTTAACAATTCAGAGGCTTTTATTTATATAAGTATTAATGCTACAAAAAAATATGTTATTTAGCCTTTTATGCCGTCTAGAAATGTAGTAATATCCACTTTTTGCGAAAGAGTTCACACTTTTTTAAAGTGCTATCTATTTAGACAATTACACTAATTTATGTCCAATGATTACAGTTAGACGATTCTATATATTTAAGAAATTGTTTGAAAAAAGTAAAACAATAAACAATGACATTTATATGAAATATATGATTTATCAACAGCAGTTTCGAACGAATCCCGTTTCGTACCAGGTCAAGAACTACCAACATGGCAAAACAATCTTTCTAGCCTGAAGCACACTTGTTATTATGTGTACTTTTATTGATCAAAATGGGATCAGTTGATACTGAATATTGGCACGATTTTTAAAATTGATAAAAAAAAAACTAAAATAACCATTTTCAGTAATAATTATTTGGATCAATAAATGAAAAATTTCTTTGTCGAGAGTTCCTCAGGGCGGCATAGCAAATATATTGTGCATTTTGTGATAAAAGCACCAAATTTGGCTCACATATAGACTGATATATAACAAACAGATGTTGACATTGAGCCATCGCAAATTTTGTCCCAGACGGCCATAGCGGCCATTTTACAAAATGGCGGTCAGGCAATTTAATCGGAATTAATCGGTGTTCAGAACTGCCAACTTCAATATATATAAATAGATATAAAGTGGGAATAGTTGACATTCTAAGCTTCTACAAGATTGTGTAAAGTGATTGACAAGGAGTTATTGCACTAATTGTACCGTTTTAATTGTCAATTGATGAAAAGGTAGCATTTATGTGCGTAACGTACCTTATTTTTATTGTTAAGCTTTCTAAGATTAGAAGCCAGACAGTTGAAGAGTTGAACACAAAGTACAAAGTAATCAAGAACACGGTTCAAATTGAAAGGGTCAATCAACAAACATAGCGACAACCAACACCAAGATATGTTGAAATATATCTATCGAATCGAACAGTTCTAATCAGATGTCACAGTCTGTTCTGTTTTGTTCATATGTCACCAGGATTACTGTCACAATTCCATTCAGTGGCCAGGAATTCAATTATGTGAGCATTCTCCTTCTCGCGCACGCGCACGCACACGCACACGCACACGCACACGCACACACACACACACACACAAACACACAGAGAGAGAGAGAGAGAGAGAGAGAGAGAGAGAGAGAGAGAGAGAGAGAAAGAGAGAGAGAGAGGGAAAGAGAGAGAGAGAGAGAGGCATACAGAGAGAGAGAGAGAGAGGGGGAGTGGAGGAGAGAGAGAGAGAGAGAGAGAGAGAGAGAGAGAGAGAGAGAGAGAGAGAGAGAGAGAGAGAGGAGAGAGCCATGCATTCAAGGGCAGCCTTTTTGTAATTGAAACGCTTCGCACAACACTTCTTGAACTTGCATGACACTACATCATAGCAAGTGTTGGTTGCGTCTCCTAATCTTGTCCAGTGCGTCTCGTACTGGACATCCCCTCCTCATACACCCCCTCCTCATTGTTGGTCCAGCCCCAGCTGGTTGGTGGAGGCAGCTCCGGTGCCGGTAGCAGTATCTGGCCCCACACATGGCTTCCCTGGTAGACCGCTCTCTGGACGCTTCACGAGAACGCCTGCACAAAATGGAGTGGTGACAGTGGGTAAAAACGAGACCACGCCTCTGCATCTAGACTTTCTTCTCGGTGAATTCACGAATCCGAACGAGAGTCAGATAATCTGTGGGGTGTGGCGCCACGATGTACTTGCTCTGCGATGTGGCGCCATGATGTACTCGCTCTGGGATGTGGCGCCACGATGTACTAGCTCTGGGATGTGGCGCCACGATGTACTTGCTCTGCGGTGTGGCGCCACGATGTACTTGCTCTTGGATGTGGCGCCACGATGTACTTGCTCTTGGATGTGGCGCCACGATGTACTCGCTCTGGGATGTGGCGCCACGATGTACTTGCTCTGGGATGTGGCGCCACGATGTACTTGCTCTGGGATGTGACGTCACGATGTACTTGCTCTGCACAAGATTGAGCACTGAGTGCTGAGGAAACAATGATTCTCAATGGACTTTCCCGATCATTAAAAGGCTTCGTTAAAAGTTGAGTTAAAATATGATAATAAAAATGTAAAATTGTTACGAACTAGACAATGGTCTATTTGGTGATTAGATGTGGCGCCCCATCCATCCCTTCAATGAAGATCTGAATGAAGGAAGGGATGCAGCTGATGGTGCATCAACTGGTAGGATACATATTGTAGTTCCAGAGTCGGATTGATAACGGGATATTAAGGAGTGTATGTGTCCGGTTTTTATTATCAGCCTCTCTTTCCCTCCTCTCTCTCTCTCTCCTTCTCTCCCCCTCTCTTCCCTCCCTCCCTTCCTCCCTCCCTCTCACTCTTCCTCTCCACTTCCCCAATCACCCCTCTCCCATTCTTCCCATCTACTCCTCTCTCTCTAACTATGTGTCTGTATTATGTTTGTGTATGCGTGTGTGTGTGTGTGTGTGTGTGTGTGTGTGTGTGTGTGTGTGTGTGTGTGTGTGTGTGTGTGTGTGTGTGTGTGTGTGTGTGTGTGTGTGTGTGTGTTTTTGTGTGTGTGTGTGCGTGTGTGTGTGCGTGTGTGTGCGTGCGCGCGCGCGTGCGTGCGTGTGTGCATGTATGCGTGTGTTCGTGCGTACGTACGTGCGTGCGAGCGTGTGTAACTAATTTGGTGAAAATATGTCTTTCTTTTTTATCTAGAAAACAGTGTTTGTGCGGTCTCTATTTTACGCTGCATTTTCTTCTGTTGTTTTCTTGCATGTCCATTGTACGCTGTCTTTTCTTGTTTGTCATCATACGCGCACTATATATTTCTTGTACCGGATATATATGTTTGCATGCTGTCATCTACAACATTCTGTGAATGGTTATGATCACACATAGTCGAATAAACGTTAAGGTATATGATTACACACATAGCGTCTCAACGCATCTCAAGTTTGTACCACGCCCCCGTTGTTAACCAGACACTGTTTGTACAAAGTCATGTTGAATTATGTTAAAGTTATGTCAAATAATGTTTTGGGCGGCATACATTACAAGCAGTACTCCATTGGCTTTCGATCACATCTCCGCTACATAAAGCCAAACATGCAATGAAAAACACGACGGAGTGTCTGGCTGCTTTACATTTGTGGCCAAGTTTGTTAGTAGATTGACGGACACTGCTGAGGTTGCTCAAAAGTCACGTGATGGATAGCAGGATGTTGGTGTTTTTCAATCCTCAAAAATGAGGAGATTTCGGGTAAGCTTCTGATTGGTCGAAATTTGAAATGGAGCGTTCTGATTGGTCGAGAGCATTTCACCACCAGGAGGCGCCACGGTATAATCCCCTATTATCGCTCAAATGAGGTGATTTGGGGTAAGTATTTGATTGGTCGAGATCAGTTTTACCACCAGGGGTAATTGTGTCGACGGATCTGATTGGTCGAGAGCCGTCACGTGATTTACGAAGTCACAGTTCCTCATTTGTATATCATGTGACCTCTCCATGGAGGCCGCAATCTTGTTTTGCTGCCATGTTGTTTAGCATTCGTTTTTTTTTCGTTGATACAATTGCCTTTTGCGTTGATACAATTGCCAGTTAGGGTTAGGGGTAGTAACTCTAATGGAAAATTCGAGAAAAAAACTGGTAAACTGTAGGAATAATTGTCAGTTAGGGTTAGGGTTAGTAACCCTAATGAAATGTCAAAGGTCACCCACCTTTTGCACTTATACATTTGTCAATTAGGGTTATGGTTAGGGTTAGTAACCCTAATGGAAAATTCGAGAACTAAGTTCTACGCGTGTGTGCTTATAGACATAAAAAACGAACGCGTATTTTGCAGTTCCCGTGTATTAGAATCACTAGAATCACCATTTACGGGCGAATGGTTGTTCTAACGCGTGTTTAGGAGGACGTTACGGTTACATATTGCTAGTTTTCCGAACCCTTCTGTGTGAATTGAACCGGTTTCATGTAGTTTTTTTCTTGTTTTCTGGAACGTTCGAACGACGTCATGGAATTTCCACGCTCACGAAAAGAAACACGATCCCACATTTTTACCCTGCTACCAGACTGAAACCTAGCGGACGAATGTTCGTGCATGCTGCGGGAAAAACGTAGCCGTGCATGTAAGCTATACGACGCATATCGCATCATCGCATTATATCGAGACCATTTCGACGTATGTCGTTTCGCATCGACACCTACGTTTTAACCTGACCCCCGACCAGTGCGACGGCCCCTGCTTCCATCTGGTACAAAAGGGCAACCTGCGCATAGAACTGCATTTCCGCGACACGCTGCCGACTACCATGAACGTCATCGCCTACGCCGAGTTCGAGTCCGTGTTCGAAATAGACAAGAGCCGGAACATCATCTACGACTACTGAGATGGACACCCTGCAGATCGCTAGACTACTGGTGATGGACCCGCGCACCAGATCGATCTTTCGCAGCGTCGTACCCAAAGACGGACTGCCTACGACGATAGACGGCACTCTGCATGTGGCCTTCGTGTGCAACACCGACGACGGCGATGAACCGGGCGAACATTGGATAGCGCTGTACCTGGACGCCGACGGACGCGGCGATTACTTCTGCTCGTACGGTCTGCCGCCACGACACGCGGCGTTCCGCACCTTTCTGAACGAACATTGTTCCGAGTGGACTCATAATAGCAAGAGACTTCAGAGTCCTCTGTCTAACGTTTGTGGACAATATTGTGTAGCTTATGTATTGCTTCGTTGTAACGGCTTTCCGATGAGAACATTTATCAACATATTCGGCACCGATTTAGTAGCTAACGATTGCCGCGTATTTAATTGGTTTAAACAGCTGCGACAAGGTAGATTGTATTATCGCACATCGTACATCGATTGAGCCTCTGGCGAGGTGGATGCACCACCTCTAAGCTCACGACCTCTGGCGTGATGGTAAACATCCGCAAGTCGCCTCATCGTCACCCTCGAGTCTCTGGTGAGGTGGAGACACCCCTAAGCTCGCGATCTCTGGCGTGATGGTCAACATTCGCAAGTCAAGTCATCATCATATTCATCATAGTCGTAGTCGTAGTGATATTACACGCTACTCTTGTTGTACCTTCATGCTTCTTGTGTAGTTCAATAAAATACGTGTGCACTCGTACCATACCGTGTTGTGTTGGTTTCTCGTTTCCTCATTAGTCCCTTTGATCGTTGATAATGACCCTATTCATAAACGCTGCGTAGGGGTCACTCCGTTAGAATTAGGGTTAAGGTCAGGGTTCACTGCAGACGACAAAAAGTTAGGGTCATCCCACAGACTTCTACAGGCTGGGGTTATAGTTAGGGTTAGCTCCAGTCGACAGGGGTTAGGGTAAGGGTTAGCTCCACTTGCAACCGTCCAGAGGTTGGGGTTACGACGGTTAGGGTTAGCTCCAGTCGCCAGGAGGCGCTCTAGGGTTACGTGTCCCGCTAGGGGGCGCTCAAGCTAGCCAGAAGGCTGTGCGGCTGCGCGCGCAACTGGAAACGGAAGTGATTCATGGAGGGTACGCAATTTTTGATCGGTCATTTCACTCCTTAACTACTAACGCCTCTTGACTACATAATTATAAATCTAGTAGATTTCAACTTTGTTGCCAATGATGTACGCGAACACCGCAATCTGCTTGCTGAGAATGATAGCAAGTGTGAAGTGTTGGAAAAAGGTTATGCATAAGCTTCTATTTGAACCGTTTTGTACAATTCATAAGCATCTATTTCATCCTTGTTCCAGTCGTTATCCGTGTCAATGTTTTTAAAACTGAAATGTTGCGATAAGTCAAACTCGAAATAAAGCACTGACTGTTTATTCTCACATCCGATTCATGCAGACAGCATCGCGACAAATAATCTAACGTTATTGAACGGTATCCCAGCCACAGTTATTTTGTTGTAACCTGCGTTTTCAGTCACAAACGGTTGTGGCAAGTTTTTTTTAAACCTTCCCTATATTGATGCCAGAAGGGTATGATTCACATATACATTCGTTTTCGCCGCCCCTCTCCTGGTTAGAGCGACAACCAGGTGGCATACGCATCGTTCGTTCTCGCGCCTTGGGCTCACATATGGGTGGCATGTTTCCACCAGGCTTGTTTTGACAGGCAATTATGTCATTTTGGCACGGACCTCGCGGCTTTTGACGCGGCGACGCCTCAACGTAGTATACTTGTGAGTTGTTCTGGCCCGCCTCTTCGTTAGATAGACAACCAGCGGGCATTTGTACCTTCCGTTGTTCAGCTTTCTCTTGGCACCTGTACACACCAGGCAACTTGCCACGTCTTGGAGCAAACGGGTCGTGAAGTTTCGGTGGCGCTAAGTAGGGTACTGCGACACAACATGTACACATGTACAGTAGTCATGCACACAATTAGAACAGGAGATCCAGACGTATAGATGAATGAGTTTACGTGGTCATACACAGTTGTGGATTATGCGAACGAAAAGCTTTCGCGTTGTGATAGTGGCTGAAAGCTTCTCAGATAAATCGAGTTGGTGTTGGAATGAACAGGTCTACGGGGTATAAAGTATAGGGCGTCACGTCCTTAGGAATGGATACCACAATATATAAAACCATACCTCTATCGTTATCAATTAATGTTGACGCTAATTATTGTTGTATTATTTACCCATTTGGAAAGTTATGAAGAGTGAGATAACCTTGGAGTTATGGAACGAATTTGGATACGTTAAAGTGTGAAACGTGTTGCATCTGTAAGAGAGAATATTGTGGTACACCTGTATTTTATAATTTGCGCGCAGTTTCTGTGTGTATTTCTGATTGTCGATTTTGTATGGTAAATTAATAGGGAGGGATTTAATTATTGAATATTGAGACGGCGTCACAAACTTATGAACGCCACCATCCCATAATCATCTCACAATAACACATAAATTATGAACGCACCCACCCCACAATCATCTCACAATAACACATAAATTATGAACGCCACCATCCCACAATCTTCTCACAATAACACATAAATTACGAACGCCACCACTCCACAATCATCTCACAATAACACATTAATTATTAAAGCTACTATCCCACAGTCATTTCACGATAACACATAAATTATGACACAGTTGACCCTACTCAATGGAATCGTTTCGGACCAGAGCAATTTGATTATGTGAAGCGGCTGATTCTTTTAAGCATTCTTCATCGGATAGTTCCTTCAAGTCTTAGCTGCCATGTCTTGACGTTCATTTATTAAAGCGAAACAAATGTCATGGTTTTCGGCCTATTCATTTATAAAAGTTACTGAAACACGACAATTTGTAAGAATTGAGACCTTAGTTATGAAAGCTGCTTGAATGTGGTTTGACAACACTATAGACCAGTGTTTAAAATAGTGAATGGTTATTAAGATATTGATAGGAATATGTTCTTTAAACTTAAAAAAGATAATTGAACCAAATGCCACAAAGCAGCATTAGTTAAAGAACAGTGTACGTTGGACATGAGAAAGTACTCATTCACACAAAGGGTGATTCAACAATGGAACAAACTGTTAAATGATTGTTAATGCTAGTAGTGTGAATATGTTTAAACATAAAACTTACAGATATCTGATTAGGGCGGACTATACACAGATGATAAATTTACTCTCGATAAGCCAATGGCTTCCTTGTCCATTTGCCATCTGGAACTTAATACTTTTGGGTGGCAAAGTTGTAAAAACATTTTAAACTAAAATTAAGAATACCACGTTAGTGGTTTGCTAGGAACACCTTGTTGAACAAACATCTTAATTTCATGGCCCGCGCCATAAACCTACGTCACGAGTGTGGCGTTCTGGCAATATTCGTTTCACCAAATGAAAATATATTTTTGTACATCTATTCCTATGCTTACTAATGGGATATGGTCATGCTATTTGCATCCAAACTCAACTTCTTTCTGGCAAAACTAGTCCTCTTTCTGGAAAAATAGCACGTTTGTTTGAGACTACATTGGTTCTGCGTTTGCCGGTGTCCCTTAATACGTCACTTGTAGTCGAAGTTACCCCGATTTCATAGAACTGCACATGCGCTTATCGGTCTCGCTGATTAACATGTCAGCCCTCAGTCAGGAGAAATGACAGGAATCTAGAACACATTCTGAGTAAAGCACTGGCGTGATATTCTTGATTTTAGCTTAACGTGGTTAGTTTTAATTATCTCTTTTATGTGCATATCCTCCAAACCATGACTTTTGTTTCGCTTTAAAGTTGTGGTTTATACACACGCCAGGTAATTGTGCAGTTTTCATTGTTAGACCAGGTGAAGTGCACACGCACGCACACACGAGAGTCATGGTTTCATGGTTAAACAATGCACAGCAAGACATATTGGCATTCAGTACGTTAACAATGATATACCTCCACCCTTGGCAACCTTGTAGAAGCGGTCCACGTCGTGACGATTTGTGCACTGATTCGGTTTCATCCAGTCTTCCGAGTACTTGGGCCAGCCGTATTCGGAACGATAGTTGCTCGCATAGCTGTATGTTATCGGGGGCGGCTCTGTGAAAGGCGCAAAGGAAATGGTTTTATTTTATAAGCAATCAACATGGTATTCGTTCGTCTTCAACATAACTGGCGCCCAATACTGTTAATGTGACGAATAATCACCGGTGTAGTTTTCGCCTCTCGCTAGATCTTGCCTCATTTTGTGATCTCGCTGGATCTCACATTAGATACGTCATTGATACGATATAATATAAAATCACATATAGGTCACTGGGAGTATAAACGTATAACAAAGTTAACTTGTTCGAAGAAAAATTATGCATAAACAGGCTTTTGAGACATATTTCCGTAATAATCATTACAGGAAAGAAATCGAACGAATTTGTGTACATTTATTGCGTTGCTTATTACTGTACAGTTAGGCTTTTTTGAAGACGCTCTTTCTTTTAAGGCAACTTCCGGCGCTAGTCTCGTTTTGAGAGCCGCATTTCCGTAGTTCGATACTGGTAAGTCATTAAATGAAAACAACTTTTCTAACAACTGACTGGATAGAACAATGACTGACTGACAGAAGACAACGAGTTGTAGTAGATGGAGAAGTTTCAAATTGGAAATCGGTTTTGAGTGGGGTACCTCAAGGATCAGTATTAGGACCTATATTATTCTTAATATATATCAATGACTTGGACGACAGTATAACAAGTAACGTACTGAAATTTGCGGATGCACAAAACTGCTTAGAAAGGTTAATACTGATGGTGATAAACAACATTTACAAAACGATCTAGACAGATTAGTGAAATGATCTGAGAAATGGCAGATGTTGTTCAATTTTGCGAAATGTAAATGCCTACATACAGGACATAAGAACTTGGATGTAAACTATAAAATGGGTGATACTGTTCTGGGTACTACTGTAAAAGAAAAGGACTTAGGAGTTACAATAAGAGCTGATATGAAAGTTTCATAGCAGTGTGGTATTGCAGCTTCAAAGGGTAATCAAAAAAGTTAATTATACCTCTTTATAAAGCAATAGTCAGACCTCACCTAGAATACTGTATACAAGCATGGAGACCATATCGTAAGAAGGATATATATACGCTTGAACGCATACAGAGGAGAGCAACTAAAATGATTCCAGAACTGAGAGACCTTAGTTATGAAGAACGGCTGAAAGAATGTGGTTTAACAACTCTAGAGACAAGGAGGTTAAGAGGTGATCAGATTGAAGTTTTTAAGATATTGAATGGGTATGAAAATATTAATAGAAATATGTTTTTCTCACTCAAAAAGGATAACAGAACTAGAGTACATGAGGTAAAATTAGTAAAAGATCAATGTAGATTGGACATCAGGAAGCACTCGTTCTCACAGAGGACAATAAATGAATGGAACAAATTGTCTACAGATTGTGTAACTGCGAGCAGCGTGTATATTTTTAAAAACAAGGTTGACACATATCTCAGGAGGGCGGGTTATAAGTAGATGAACATTGTTGGACTCTCGATAATCCAATGGCTTCCTTGTCCACTTGCCATCTGGGCCTTTGGCTTGGATGGCAAATCTTGTTAAATCTTGTTAAAACAACTTCTTCACACTCCATATATGAAATAACTGGTACTTATTTCTAATATCGATCCCATGCCCAAAAGTGTCTTCAGCGTTTTGTGAAAACGGCATATTATATTACATAAGACAAAAACCACCCTGACCAGTATACTGCTGGAATATATACTGTATGCAAAATCCACTCACCCTGCCTGTCTTCCCATTTCATAGGCCACAACAAGGGGCCAGAGGTAAAGTTCACTTTTTCTGAAATGTACAATTACACAGTATGAGCATAATACTTGCGAGCTGGACAATGAAGTAAACCGACACCACAAAATCTCCTCCACATCACTCGCCGTCACAAGTCAGCTCGCCACAACACACTACACGCCGTCATAGCACAGCACACGCCACCACAACACTACACACATCGTCATGCCACAGCACAGCGCAGCACATGCCACTACAACACACCACAGCACACGCCACAACACAACTACACACATCACAACACCACAACACAGCACACGCCAACACACCACAGTACACATCGCTACAGCAAATGCCACAAACCAAATGCCTGCAAACCGTTTCAATGGTTTCCTTCTTATAGTTTAGGTTCCTGGAACATGTTGACACAATTTGTTGAAATCTTTCTTGATTTAAACATTAATCTTGGGTTTAGATAATTAAAGGACTAATATTCAGCCAATATAAGTCGGGTAACCGTGGTCTGTTGCAATGCTGAGTAACGGGTTTCCATTGACCAACATTATACAAATGTCTCGGTACATACCAAGTACTGTTGACACCGAGTGGCACATCAATTTAGACTGATGCACAACGCTTCAGGCGTCAAAGAACCACTGCTATATTATAGTATATTAATTTACTACTACTTGAATTAAGTCGATACACTTCTTTTAAACACAGACCAATGTACCGCAGCAATCGGGGTCTTTTTTGTTCATTCTTTTCCAGCGGCGGGTACCATATCTGGTGCGACGTCTGAAAGAGAAATACTGAGTCTTAATAACATTCTAAGATACGCAACATCTGTCTCGTGTATTTTCACCATTCGGGCTAGCTACAAAGGACATCACAGAGGGACATTTACCCGACACACGCAACTGCCCACCCCAGAACATCATAATTTTAGTGTTACAGAGCAGGTCGTCATATCTTAAGAAGGACATAGGTAAGCTAGAAAGAATAAAAAAAATTATTCCAGAATTGAGAGACCTTAGTTATGAAAGCCCCTTACTAGAACGCAGTTTGACAACACTAGAGACCAGGAGACTAAGAGGAGACCAAATAGAAGTGTTTAAAATAGCGAATGGTTATGATGATGTTGATAGGAACATGTTCTTCAAACTAAAAAAGGCAGTAGAACCAGATGACAAAAGCAGCATTAGTTAAACGACAGTACTCATTCTCACAGAGGGTGATAAATGAAATGAACAAACTGTCAAGTGAATGTGTTGATGCTAGTAGTGTGAATATGTTTAAAAATAAAATGTACATATATCTGATAAAGGCGGGCTATACATATATGATAAAATTGTTGGACTCTCGATAAGTCCGGCGGTGGCGACGGAGAGAAATGCGTTTAAGTATACTGGAAATAGTATACTCACGTTATCCTCGTCAGTTCACTAAGCAGATGTCGGTTTAAGAAAATGTTACAGAGGCGACAGTGCTCACAGTGATACGGATGACTAGAGCTAGCGCTGCCTACCTCACCTCCACCGAGGGAAGGCTGTATCGTGATACCGGGCGGGTCTGGCCTGTTTATACGTGTTGGCGAATACTCTCTAATCGGATCCTTCTCCGAGCAGTCAACGAGCTTGAGGTTGGGTCCGAAATCCTTGCCATACGTGTTGCGAGGCAGTTGCCACCGACGAGTGAATACGTTCGCCATGAATTCTGGCGTTTGCCGTCGTCAAACTACAGAAGAGACATCCACTGTGAGAATATGCACGTCTACTGGCATGATGTGTCCATAAGGCCATTACTTACCAGTACAAACCCTGCATGGTTGGTGTATGTGTACCGAAGACCCAGTTTATGCACCACTCGGAGTCTTCCCAAGTTCTGACCCGCAGAAGGTAGTTGGGATGAGATCACACACGATTATATCAGACGAGGTTGAACCAGCGACGAGTCGTATAGAAAATAGCGCCTCGCTGACTCTGACACAGCGAGGTGTCTACTTTGCTTGACACAAAAAGCATACCGTAGAACGACATATGGACAAACAGTTCGTCTAAAGTATCAACATGTACAATCACACCATTGCGTGTACATTATGGCATATAGGGCGCTGGCTTTTATAATGGAGAATATTGACGCTGCCACCCATTAAATATTATTACTCACGCCTTCAGTGAAGATTAGTAATTCGTCTAAGGTAACCTTATTAGTGCAAAAAAGTCGATTTGTGGAAACGTCTAGTATCTGTTTCGTTGTAGACTTGTAGGCTACAATTGAACCGAGCTAGGACGGCCGTCCAGTTATACACGGCGCAATGACGCTATGCCTTATTTGTGACGTTAACAGCAACACATATACACAAGCCATTACGTACAGGACGAAAGATCTATCACGAGGAGATAAAATGTCGCAAAGTTAGCTATATAATTGTGTAGAACATATTTGTTTGAATAACCTGTTGAAGTGGTTTAGAAATAATATTAAGCCATATATTCAGTAAGAGTGGATTACTGTAGGCCTTTGTGTCAAAGTTCGTTTGTATTAATAGTGCTAGGGTTAAAGTTCAAAATAAATACGCTGATCTGTCAATTGGAATTTGAAAACTAGCTACTAGTCCTAGAAATAAAATAGTGTTCCCTTTTTGACCATTTAATTAATACATTTTGGACCAGTGTGATTTGATATTATATTCGCAGAACCTTTCTGTTTCTCATATTTTTTATAGATGCCAACAAATTGACTGCAACAATGTTTACTACAAATCAATTCAATAATCTGAAACCCGACCGACCACTACCGATATTTTTGGTCAAACAATTTGACGCACGCATTTTACGCTGCAGTTGCCAAGCAACGGGCTGGCGTCATAGACGGGTGTTCCGAGGTTTTGCTCGCCAGTAGAATGGTCGGCGGGTGTGCGCACCTGATCCTATCGATCGGATCGGTGCTACTGCTGAACGTCAGCTGTTTTCCGCGGAAGAAAAATTACACATGTGTTCATGATGACGTGCTGCCTTCACCAGATGAGTTATGTCGCAACACTTCAATGCACACTTATTGTACACAATGTACATTAAATATGGCATACAAACTGTAGGTAAGCACACTATGCCACACATAATTCAAGAAAACAAACTGTACTATATATAGTATGTACGTAAACACACGATGATATACTTATCGTAAGTATACACACTATAATAAACGTAAGTAAACAGACTATGGTGCACAAACTGTAAGTAAACATGCTATAATATACAAACTAACATACACCAACACAAGCATTCTATGTTCACCAAAAACACCATAATGAGTTGTGTAAACGTTTCCCCGTGACTGAGGATCTAACAATGCATGTATAGTAGAAGTCTCTCCCTCTCCCAATATCTCCCCCTTCTCTCTCTCTCTCTCTCTCTCTCTCTCTCTCTCTCTCTCTCTCTCTCTCTCTCTCCCTCTGCCTCAGTGCCTCTCCGTCTCTGTCTGTCTGCATGTCGGCATGTTTGTCTGTCAATCTTTGTAAAGCGCCAATTCATAAACGATTACAGTAACTGATAGATACAGAACTACTTCGAACTACAAAGTTGCCAATTTGTGATGATGAACTATCTCAAAATGCAAAAGATGTGTACATAAAGTCCACGTTCACCATTGGTCTTGTGGTTTTGGTAGTTCCAGACACCAAGAAGGCGCCTCTACCATAGTTTTCTAGGCTGGAACAAATGTACTCCAGTTGGGAAAGCCATAACCTTATGTTTTGTTGACGGATGACATGTCCGGCAGGTATACCACGCAGACATGGGACAGAACCGGCACACAGCGAGGACTCTCAGGTAGGGAGGACGGTCGTATAACCACACAATTTACACAATACCGTATCGAGTTGCAACGAGACTATCTGAGTTGTAGGCAACGCAACGAAATACAACTTGCTACTTACCACTGTCTGGTAAAATGTTGTTAATTATTAAACGTTCTAAACATGATTGTTATACGATAGAATTGGTTCATTAAAACACCGTAGAAAAAAACGTGTTGGTTCGCGAAAAAAATTTGAGAATATGTGTTGCCCACCGCTGTTGAGATAATAGCATTCTTCCAAGAGACATACATACTGTCTATGTGTGTGAACTGCTTGGATAGATGATACGTGACTTAAAAAACTAGGTATATTCTATGCAAACAGTGAAAAGCACTAAAGGAAGAACGCGACAATGAAGATCAGCAGCCTAGACCATTACCAGCTTCCAGTTGAATTAATTGCCTGCGCGCGTGTGTGTACGTGTGTGTACGTACGCATTCATGCATGTATGTATTACATACAAACATACAAGAGTTTCGCATTCTCCACACAAGTTGAATTGGTCTTCGAATGCATGTCCATGGAAACCATCTGTTGCCAACAACACTGTTGTCACGGCTTCACCTCGCAGAACATATTTAGTACTACCAGCAGTTAAGTTCTCAGCAAGTATTTTTTTTGATCAATATATGTGTGATAATATCTACTTTTAAAAAGATACATGTTGTCATTTTACTAAAGATGCATCGTATCCTCTAGTTCCCTCTAGTTCCACCACTGATTGATACAAACGTATGACTACACACAGGTGAACTCCGTATTAACTATGAGTACTTGGTGTGTGTAGTGAAACTTTCCAACCCATCCGAATACACGTGCATTACGACGGGAGTATCGACGGATTGCTGTCTGATTCCAAGCAATTTCTCAAAAACGAACTAATACCGGCTGTCACAGAAGAGTTCCAGCTAACCGTGCGCGTGCGCAGCACATCCGAACCAATCAGATTGACAAGGTAGGTGACGTGCTCCCGCACTTGTAGATGCTAGCAACGACCTGTACAGAATAATCATCTGTTTTCATCGTGTTATATGTTTATGAATATCAACCTTGCCGTTCCGTACATTCGCGAACTGTGTAGGCAGTTCAATCCAATAACAATAGCAATACAATAACTGTGCACAAAATGAATCGGGGTCGGGTGTACACGGGACCACCAATAACATTATGGTGCCCTCCGTAATTTACTCCTGAAATGTAAACATGATATTCGTCCAGAAACGATCAGATTCAACATCATCAACACATTTGGGCAGACAAGATGTTAGAACAGACAGTTGTACCATTAAGCTGAATTTTGTTATTGTGTCTCGTGATGATTGGTTCACGCCGTATATTCGACGTGTTTCAGACGTGGTGTGCATGGGGGTGTAGTCTACATTGGTAAGAGGCCCATGTGCTTGAGCGGCTGTGCGACAGAAACAAGCTGTGTTCACGTGCTCGTGCCGTCCGCTCATCTAGGGGTTAGTTATTCATTCACTCAATCTTGTTTTCACACGAGGTTTACATTTCAAAAAGATGTTCTTGACTACAGTACAACACAATCCTCACAATTACATCATACCTGCCAACTCTCACGCATTCGGCGTGAGTCTCACGTATTTAACAATATTTAACAAGGTTGCCATCCCAAACAACATAGTTCCAGATGGCAAGTGGACAAGGAAGCCATTGGCTTATCGAGAGTCCAACAATTTTCTCATCCATGTGTAGCCCGCCCTTATCAAATATCGGTCAATTCTATGTTTAAACATATTCACACTCCTAGCATTAACACAATCATTTGGCAGTTTGTTCCATTCATTTATCACCCTCTGTGAGAAAGAGTACTTTCTCATGTCCAACCTACACTGCTTCTTAACAAATGTTGCTTTGTGTCCTCTTGTTCTACTGCCTTCTTTAAGTTTGAAGAATATATTCCTATTAACATCCTCATAACCGTTCACTATTTTAAACACTTCTATTTGGTCTCCTTTTAGTCTCCTGTTTCTATCTAATGCCACGCTTACTATCTCGCGCATTAGCGCCATTTGAGATTTATAGTTTTACTGTTTACATCTGTTTTCGATCGTGGAAGCTTTCCGAAAGCTTTGCTACCACCAATGGGATCGGGCCGGAGAGCAAGTATAGCAATATATAGAACCCGCATGCCAATTGATCATTCTATATAGAAACAGCCAATCAGCGCTTCCGTAAGGTATCTGTCCATTTCCACATCGCTTCCGCCTTTGTCAAGTAGACGGACGAACGACTTCAGAGGCATTCTCTCCCTGGATGGAACTCTGACGTTTCTCCTCACAATAAAGATGGCCAACACCGACTCTGTCACACCTTGCTACAAGTGGGAACCGTCCAAATAAGTCAAAGAAGGCCACCAAGGAGTACAACACAACATAACAAATATGGCTACTGAAAAACACATTTTTTAAACCCTGAAATGCTGGAAATAGCTGCAGTTTGATTTTACATTTTTATGCTTTCCTAACTCCAGAAATGGTTGCTAAGAAAATGAAGGCAATGAAAGATAATAAATCACCGGGAGTGGATGGAATTCTTCCAAAACTATTAATGGAAACAGAAGGACAAATCATTATACCACTTGCAAGATTGTTCAACTTATCATTAAAAGAGGGAGTAATGCCATTATTTAAAAAGGGTTCGAGAAATAAGTCACAGAGAATTACAGACCAGTGAGTTTAACGTCAGTGATTTGTAAATTATTAGAAAGGTTAATTAAAGACCATATGGTGGACTTCCTTGTTAGGCATAAATTATTAAATTAATCTCAACATGGATTCCTAAAAGCGAGGTCATGCTTAACAAATATGCTATGTTTTTTGGAAGAAATCACTAAGTGGATTGACGAGGGTTCGCCAGTAGATATTATCTACTTAGATTTTCAGAAAGCTTTTGATGAAGTGCCACATCAAAGATTACTACTTATATTAAAAGCCCATGATATCGGGGTATCATACCTGACTGGATAGAACAATGGCTGACTGACAGAAGACAGCGTCTTGTAGTGGATGGAAAAGTTTCAAACTGGAAATCAGTTTTGAGTGGGGTACCACAAGGATCATTATTAGGACCTTTATTATTCTTAATATATATCAATGACTTGGACGACAGTATAACCACTAACGTACTAACATTTGCAGATGACACAAAAATGTTTAGAAAACGATCTAGACAGATTAGTGAAATGGTCTGAGAAATTGCATATGTTGTTCAATTTTTGGAAATGTAAATGCCTACATACAGGACATGGTAAACTATAAAATAGAGATATCGTTCTGGGTACTACTATAAAAGAAAAGGACTTAGGAGTTACAATTAGTGCTAATATGAACGTTTCAGAGCACTGTGGTATTGCAGCTTCAAAGGGTAATCAAATTCTTGGGTTGATTATGAGAAACATAACTTACAAGGATGAAAAGCTAATTATACCTCTGTATAAAGCAATAGTTAGACCTCATTTAGAATACTGTATACAAGCGTGGAGACCATATCGTAAGATGGATATATATACTCTTGAACGCATACAGAGGAGAGCAACTATATTATTCGAGTACTAACATATCTTAGTTATGAAGAACGCCTAACAGAATGTGGTTTTT